>JAGXOD010000066.1:322500-654347 GCA_020368025.1 Brachyhypopomus occidentalis | reverse complement strand
TGTCTTTGTTCTTTGTTGTTCTTTGTTTCATATTGTCACTTGTGAACCATGTTTTGTTAGTTAGCAGTATCGCACTTTACCCAATTTTTCTATCTGCATATTTGCAATCTGTATGTACATTACATTGAAAATGTAAGACAAATGGACCTTCCCATAAACATTTCCATTAATTTTGTTGTGAAAACACCAGATTTATTAGTAAACCAATTATTTACAATTATCATACAATTGCTATAATCTACACCCAGACAACAGAAAACCTGTAACATGTCCAAGAAAAAACAAAGCAAAACCTATTGTGATGTGGAAATGTATGTTTTATTTAACGAGGTGCATTGAAAATGGAACCATTTGTTTAAAAAATAGACCAAACAGTCCAAACTGATCCCATTATAATATAATTATAATTATATTCATTATATTGAAAGTACCTACATTAATTTACTAACTGGACACACATGTAACAAAATATTTCAGTGAATAGTTTAGAGCCTCATGTAGAGACTTTTGAAGGTTGGTC
Organism: Brachyhypopomus occidentalis; assembly: GCA_020368025.1. Lineage (NCBI taxonomy): Eukaryota > Metazoa > Chordata > Actinopteri > Gymnotiformes > Hypopomidae > Brachyhypopomus > Brachyhypopomus occidentalis. The sequence goes on along the minus strand of JAGXOD010000066.1, from coordinate 653,827 downwards.
TGAACAGGGGAGATTGTGCTTGGTTATAATTTTGTTTACATTTTTACGTATTATTTATTATCTAATTCATTAAATAATACTTGGATCAAATTGCAGTCATGTCAAACTACTTTTTGAGTCTTTCAGATGTTATGCACAATTTATGCAAGTACAGGTGTACATTCTGTACACATTCAATCTATTTGTGTTTTATGAATGAGGTCCATTGTCTCCAGACTAATTAAGAGGGAACTGTGAATAAAAGCAGCACTGTGCTCTGCAGGATCTACAAGGAATTTTCATACTACAGGAATACTTCAAGCCTGAGACATCACCTCAATGCAATGTCAGGGTCGGCTCCGACGTGGCTCCACCTGTTGCCACTAGGGGGAGTTCGCGGACCGTTGCTAGGCAGACCGTTGCTAGGCAGACCGTTGCTAGGCGGACCGTTGCTAGGCGACGTCCCAGTAATCAGCAGTGATTTGTTGCAGCTGTTTCCCTCACTATATGAGGGGGAGAGCCGCAACGGATCATTGCTGAATCGTTTGGTCTTCTATGCCTTTTGTGTCTCAGCCCTTTCTCGGTAACGTAAGCGTTATTTGGTGTTTCGCCACCTTTATTCTTGTTCTTGTTTTTTTCTTGTTCTATGCGTATTCGAGTACCTACCTCCTGCGCCGCTTCCTGGCCTCCCTCAAGTTTTCCTCCAGCTATCTTCTTCCTATCCGGTTTGCTTTACTTTGGGAAGGGGTTTTCTGTTGTTTGCGGCGATTGCCAGCCAGCCAGTTTCTTCCCCTGGCGCTCTTTGTTACCTTGGAGACGCGTTGAGTAGTTCCGCGTATTTTGTTTTGTGGTTTTCTCCTGCTCGTTGCGGTTGAGTTTATTTTTCCCTTTCGTTCTCTGCTTTCTGCAGAGTTTAGCCAGCGTCCCCGTTTCTCTTTATCTAGTGTTTATTTCGTTTTTTGACGCGATGTTTATTTTTCCGCGTATTTTTTCTTTTGGTTCGTGGCTTCTCTCTTTATGTTTGTGGTCGGGTGTGTTCTACTACGTGTTTCAGTTTCTGTTCGTTTTTCCCCGTTGCTCTGTCGTGGGGTTTTTTTTTTTGTTTGTTCGTTTGTGTGAGTTTCATTATTCCTCAACCTAGGCTGGCATTTGGATCCTCCCTATTTCTAAAATTACGCGGTGATCGCTTTCCCCGTGATCCACCGCGTTACATGCAAAGCATTTATCCACAAACCCAGAGGTCCAAGCCAGTACAGCGCATCATGCTAGAGCTAACAGCCAACCTCTTCAAACTATACTGGATCAGGCCTTCAAATGCAGACTATGCAAGTCTACCAGTGACCGGCTTACAAACTCAAAGGCAAAATGGATAGCTTTGGACTGTAGACTAGTTTCTATGGTAGAGGACCGAGGGCTATCCAAGGTTTTACAGATGCCATTTTCTGATGCAGTTTATAAGATTGTCAATGCAGCAGATCGGAGCTGTGGCCGCAAGGTTGTCGGTGCCTGTCGTGGCGGCAATCCCCGAACCCGGTGGTGGACACCTCGGGTAAGGGAGGCCGTCATGCTGAAGAAAAGAGTCCTATCGGGCCTGGTTGGCCCGTGGGACTTTGGAGGCAGCAGACAGGTACAGGGGGGCCAAGCGGATCGCGGCTTTGACTGTCGCAGAGGCAAACACTCGGGTGTGGGAAGAGTTTGGTGAGACCATGGAAAGTGACTTTCGATCGGCTCCGAGGAGGTTCTGGCAAACCGTCAGGCAACTCAGGAGGGGAAAGCGGTTTCCGACCAACACTGTATACAGTGGGGCTGGGGATCTGCTGACCTCGACTGGGGATGTCATTAGGCGGTGGAAGGAATACTTTGAGGATCTTCTCAATCCCACCATCACGTCTTCCATAGAGGAAGCAGAACCAGAGGACTCGGATGGGGGTTTGCCCATCACTAGGGCTGAGGTCACCAGGGTAGTTGTGAAACTCCTTGGTGCCAAGGCTCCGGGGGTGGATGAGATCCGTCCTGAGTTCCTTAAGGCTCTGGATGTTGTGGGACTGTCTTGGTTGACACGTCTTTGCAACATCGCGTGTACATCGGGGGCAGTGCCTCTGGATTGGCAAACCGGGGTGGTGGCTCCCCTTTCTTAAGAAAGGGGACCGGAGAGTGTGCTCCAACTATCGGGGATCACACTTCTCAGCCTCCCGGTAAGGTCTATGCAGGGGTTCTGGAGAAGAGAGTCCGTTCGATAGTCGAATCTCAGTTACAAGAGGAACAATGTGGGTTCCGTCCTGGTCGTGGAACACTGGACCAGCTTTTCACCCTTGCGAGGGTCCTAGAGGGTGCATGGGAGTTTGCTCAACCAGTCCACATGTGCTTTGTGGATTTGGAAAAGGCATTCGACCGTGTCCCTCGGGGATTCCTCTGGGGGTGCTCGGGAGTATAGGTGCGGGGCCCGTTGCTACGGGCTATCCAGTCCCTGTACAAACGGAGCAGGAGTTTGGTTCGCATGGCCGGCAGTAAGTCAGACTGGTTTCCGGTGGGAGTTGGACTCCGCCAAGGCTGCCCTTTGTCACCGATTCTGTTCATAACTTTTATGGACAGAATTTCTCGGCGTAGCCAAGTGGCGGAGGGGGTTCGGTTTGGTGGCCTCAGGATTCCACGCCTTCTCTTTGCAGATGATGTGGTCCTGTTGGCATCATCAGGCCGAGACCTCCAGCTCTCGCTGGATCAGTTTGCAGCCGAGTGCGAGACGGCTGGGATGAGAATCAGCACCTCTAAAACTGAGACCATGGTTCTCAGTCGGACAAGGGTGGAGTGCCCTCTCTGGGTCGGGAGTGAGTCCTTGCCTCAAGTGGAGGAGTTTAAGTATCTCGGGTTCTTGTTCACGAGTGAGGGAAGGATGGAACGAGAGATTGACAGGCGGATCGGTGCTGCGGCTGCAGTATTGCGGTCGCTGTACCGATCCGTTGTGGTGAAGAGCTCGCTGAGCCCAAAGGCAAAGCTCTCAATTTACTGGTCAATCTACGTTCCGACTCTTAACTATGGTCACGAGCTTTGGGTAGTGACCGAAAAGAATGAGATCGCGAATACAAGCGGCCGAAATGAGTTTTCTTCGCAGGGTGTCTGGGCTCTCCCTTAGAGATAAGGTACGGAGCACAGTCATCCGGGAGGGGCTCAGAGTAGAGTCGCTGCTCCTCCACGTAGAGAGGAACCAGTTGAGGTGGTTCGGGCATCTGGTTCGGATGCCACCTGGGCGCCTGCCTAGGGAGGCGCTCTGGGCATGTCCAACTGGGAGGAGGCCCGGGGAAGACCCAGGACACGCTGGAGAGATTATATCTCTCGGCTGTCCTGGGAACGCCTTGGTATCCCCCCCAGAAGAGCTGGAAGAGGTGGCTGGGGAGAGGGAAACCTGGGCCTCTTTGCTTAGGCTACTGCCCCCGCGATCCGGACCCGGATAAGCGGAAGAAAATGGATGGATGGATGGAGTTTATAAGATATGGTCAAGGAGCACAATTGTGTCTAAAATCCAACAACTACAACAAAGATTTTCAGCATATTATCTGTTTGACGGACATCAGGATGGCTCCATTAAAAGGCAGGCCACCCATGGAACTTCTAGGTGTCACAGTACGGAGGCCCCCTGCCGGCCGCCTTCGTCAGCAGCAGCAGTATTCCATGTCTGTCCTGTCCTTGTTGCGTTGTGTTCGTCCCTCAGGTGGGCATTACCCATTAGGGAGTTCAGCACCTTGTCTATGTACCAGTTAAGTACTGGTTATTGTTTCCTTTTTGGATTTGTCACAAGTTTTGTGTTGGGGCAATTTTTATTTATTAAACTCCATTCTTCCCTGAGATTGCAGTGATCGCTTGAAGTGATTTTTGCACTTTCTTTGCCCTTCACACTAGGAGAGGATGGATGTCTGCAGCACCATCTTCAACATATTTACACACTATTTGCCTTAAACTTAACCTTAATTTGGTAACTCAAGAATTTTTTGAACATTATAATTGTTGTAGATAATGTGGTGATTTTTGGTGTGTACAATAAAGTTACTGTAACCCAGCATCATATTACATCTAGTGCAACAAAACTTATATGATGCTGTGTTAAGTGCATTGTAGGATGTGAGATATGTGTATGAGAACAGGAGAAACATACGTGCTTGTGTTCAAACACCAGCCACAGAGAGGATCTGGAGAGGATCTGCAATCTCTCAATGTCTTATAAATGCCACACTGAGTTACTGACACTCGCCGGATCTACACACACACATATATAAGAAACCCTAATACATAATACATATATAGCTTCACTTCTAATTCCATCCAAAAATATCTTAATGAAAGATTTTTAATAATGCACATGTTAGCGTTAGATGGGTCCATAGGATCTACAGTTGTAAGACTCACTTGATTTCTTAAAGCTATGTAGATGTATTTATCATCCTCTGGATGAAAATGCATTCTGGGAAACAGCATTCTGTCATCATCAGATCTGTACAACACCATCGCACATCCAGGTCTGAAGGTTTTGTCCAGAACAAGCTGAAAACACAGATAAACACAGTCTCTGATATCTGGTCAAGAGAATGATAAATAAAATAAACACAACAGATATTTTGCATATTTTAGTCAGCACATACAAATGTAAATTTCCTGTACATGGATTTCTGCTCCAAATCACCTGAACACAAGCTTAGTGCATTTTAGTCATCAATGTGTTCAGTGTGTTGTCCCATTTATCGATGTATATATATTATTATATTAATGACCATATAACACATACATCCCATTAGAGACTAAATAAGAGCAGATATACCTTTTTCAGCTGACCATTTGCTGTTCCAATGTACAGCACAATCCCAGACCCTTTTTTCTGTGCTGCCACAGAGGTCATTGAACTATGTTTGAGCACCACAGACACTGGCCTCAATTCCTTATGTTTCTCCTGCAGAAACGACGCACACAAAGGGCATGTCAACATACGTAAATAATGTTAAAAGCATGCACGTGACTTTAAGTATTAGGAACGATGTGTTTTTCAAATGTGTAAACTTGAGTCTTATGTGTTTGTTTCCTACCTTGTTGGTACATTGTGGATCACAACTGAAATGTGTAGGAACTTGGTTTCCTGGGTCGCTGATGTCAAATATAGCCAAAGCAGTGTTCGCGTGCTCTTCCAGAGCAGTGAATATTCCAGCCCATAAAACAGGAGCATCATAGGAGATAACGGCAGAGGACAAGAGCTTTCGACGGGGTTTATCATCACAGCACTCTAACTGCGCACCTGTTAGGGATTTGGTCATTTCTATTTTTTTGCCGCTATTATCCATCCTTAAGAGCAGCACACTTGGTGGTTTTGTGGACTTAACGTTAAGAAATAAGTACGAGTGAGAGTGCGAAGCTGTTTGAAATCCGCCCACCCACTCAACATCTGCTTTAGTTTTAACGTTGGCATCGGTTGGCTCAATGGATGTTATGGAGAAAATAGCGCCTTCCTGGGAGTGTAGGGTATTCAACAAGGTTACACTCCCTTGGAAGATACACCTCGAATTCTTGCGTTCAGACTCCCTGGCAACCAATAAATACTTATTTCCACTGGAATTTTCTCCCTTATTTTTATCAAAATCGACAAGGAGTGTAACCGATGTTTCATTCGCTAATGGTACACCCGACAGAGCTTCCCTGTAGATATTTCTGGTTATATCGTTTATATCGAGGACCTCACAATATCCACAGTCATAAGTTCCACAGATAATCAGGCTTCTGTTCGCCTCGAAAGGCAATAAAATATTTATTTTGTTTGGATGGGTATGATTAGCTAAATCCTTATATTTTTCCTCTACTAAATCAAGACGCATCTGGTGGAGCCGAGAGTCGGTGACAACGTACACCTTATCCTTTCCAACAACAAAGTTCTTAATATCCCCGTTAAAGTTGTACTCCAACGCGTAAACGCGACATTTGAATAAAACAAGTATTCCAAGAAATACAGCCCTCATTTTGCATGCCCAAGTCGATGTCAATATCCGATATTTGCGGCTGTCTGTAATTAAGAACTGAATGTAGATTATGGTAATGTCATCAGGGCTCTCAGCGCAAAGTAAATGGAAGTGATGACTTCCGCGTCATGTTTGCAACATTCGCACTCTTCAACAGTAATATTTATGTAGATTTATGTACATAAATTTGTAATGATTTATGTGTACAGCTGTAGCCTAATAAGGTATTGTAGAGAGAGAATGAAAAAGCTATTGGTGATTGTATTAGCCAATCATAAGAGTTCAGTTTTTGGAGGAACTCGTCGCAGGCTTGCTGTACTGAACACTATCGTAGTTCGGGTGCTGAAGCTATACGGTCCATTATGCACTTGTGAACAAACCTTCGCTAACGATTGTAAACCGTAAAGTTTAATGATAAATACAGAACAAAGAAGCTGTGTCTTAACACAATAATAAATCATATGGAGATACAGTAGACTGGATGTAGGGGTTGTTAAGGTTTCTGAAATCGTCTCTAGATGTAGATCATAGCCTTCAGGGTTCATAGACAGGATTATAAATGTGTACAGCCCTCAGTGTTCCGTAGCCCAGCACTGGGAGAACAGATTCACAACACATGGGTGTCAGGAAAGAGTTCTAAAGTTTAATAATAATGCATGTAGTTAAATACAGAATAAAGAAGATGTGTCACAATTGGGTAAGAATAATAAAACATGTGTGTTTGGTGTTCTTATCAGGAGAGGAGGTACAGACTGGATCTAGGGGTAGTGGAAAACTACAGGGAGAGACAGGGAGACAAAGAGAGACAGACAGAGTGAGAAGGAGAAAAGTTCTAACTGAGGAGCAGACACACAGATAAGGGAGTGAACTGAATGTCATAGTGTTCTGATTGAGGGTCACAGAGAGTAAATCACAAACTCCCTTACAGCCCCCCCTTTTATCATATTGATAACAGCGAAATATGATAACAATAATCACTAAGATAGTGAAGGAGTCCACAGAGGTCCCCACGATGTAGAAAATGTCCTCGGAGTCAAATTTCCTTGTATATTGCTTTTTACAACAGCAGGTGTCACAAAGCGGCTTTACATATGTCCAAGTCCAAGTCCCCAGTGAGCAAGCCAAAGGCGACAGTGGCAAGGAAAAACTCCATAGAGCATGAGGATAAAACCTTGAGAGGAACCAAGACTGAAAGGGGAAACCCTTCCTCTTCTGGTCAACAACAGACATGACAATAACAACAATGTAATTGTTATTCAGCAAACAGTAAAATAAGTAAAGAAAACAAAAAGAAATGAATGTGCATCCTATTTTTTTTGTTTGTGATAAAAGGCCGAAATGAGACCGTGGTACACAACTGATGATGTGTTGCACTGGAGGCATTGGGTGGTCATCTGCCAATCTAGTGCCATGCAAACGTGTGCACTGAACGGCTGCTGGATAAACTCCAGGGAAACATTGGATGGGCATGAATGGAGTTCAAACACAGCAAATCCTGTATTATCTTCATTATCAAGGGTCAGCTCACCAACGAGAGGTTTCACATCAATGGCGAACCAATACCAACGATCCTGGAGAAGCCCATCAAAAGCCTTGGTCAGTGCTACAACGCAGAACTAAAAGACTCCAAACAGTTGGAACAAGTCAGGCAGGATACTATCAGTATCAGTAGGCAGTAATGCATGGGAAAATAATATCCTACTGCACACATAAGAAAAATAGAGAAAAAACAATGGTATTAGAATTGGAAGAAAAAATAAAATCTTTAGAAGCTGCTTATGCTGCTTCACCACAAGAACACATAATGAGCAAGCTAAGAAAACTCAAACTAGAATTAAATGAAACAATAGATAAAAAGACACAATTTTTACTGCAAAGGCTGCGTTGGCAGAACTTTGAATATAGTAATAAATCCGAAAATTCCTTGCTAACCAGTTAAAGCTTAATAAAGAAAAAACTACTATTTCTTCTATTAAAGACTCAATTGGGAACATTACCCATGATCCACAACAAATAAATAAAGCTTTTAAAGAGTTTTACAAAACTTTGTATTCATCACAGACTAACCCATCTGATACAGCTATTGAAGAATTTATCAATAATATAAATCTCCCAAAGCTAAAAAACGAACAAGTTGTTGCCTTGGATTCACCACTTGCATTAGCAGAATTACATGAAGCTCTACAGCAACTACCAAATAATAAAGCCCCGGCCCAGATGGATTTCGGTGGAATTCTACAAAGAATTCTGGGCTGTGCTAGAACCAACTTTTTTAGAATGGTAACTCAAATTCAAAATGATCACATATTGTCCCCAGACATGAATTCTGCTAACATTAGCCTACTTCTGAAGCCAGGCAAAGACCCCACACTTCCTTCTAGCTATCGCCCAATTTCACTCATTAACGTAGATCTTAAAATTATTTGCAAAGTTCTTGCCAGAAGATTAGAGAAAATCACCCCACTTATAATACATCCAGACCAAACAGGTTTTATCAAGGGTAGACAATCAGCCAACAATACACGCAGACTTATAAATACAATAGATTACTGCACAATTAACAAATTAGAGACAACCATTGTATCCTTAGATGCAGAAAAAGCATTTGACCGGGTAAACTGGAAATATTTACTAGCAGCTCTACACAAATTTGGATTCGGTCCATCCTTCATAAACTGGATCAAAACTTTACATAGCTCTCCTAACGCACGCGTTAGGACAAATGATATCACTTCACAAAGCTTCACTCTGCAGAGGGGCACCAGGCAGGGCTGTCCACTATCACCCTCGCTTTTTGTTATCTTCATAGAGCCATTAGCAGCAGCAATTAGACAAAATGCAAGTATTAAAGGAATTAATACAGAAACTTCCAACCATAATGTTAGGATCAACACCCCTTCCTCCGCCCTCTGATCACCTGCTCCTTTCCACTCCCCTTTCTTCCCATATATATACACCCCTCTGCCACTTCCTGGTTGCGAAGTATTGCCAACTCATGTTGCGCACCGAGCGTTATTATTACCTGCCTGCCTATCTGTGTACCGACTTCTGCTTACGTCCTAGACCTCGTCTCCTGCCCAGCGAATTGGTACCTCCCGAATCTGCCTCCCCGTGCCTGACCCTGACCGTCCTGACAACGACTTTAAGAACGAGTTCGCGTTATGCTATACTGCTGACGCCATTAGTATATGTGTACTGTCTGATACAATAAAGGCGAACTCGAATCCGCAGTTGGATCCCTCTCTGTGTGGTCTATTCGTAACAGAAATACTTCGCCTACGAGATATGGATCCAGCGGAGACCACAGCTCGACTCGCTCACCAAGAAGCCGCCATTAATGCTCTGCACGAGTCAGTGCAACAACTCGCCGAGGCAGCCCGTACCCGTGAGAATACTATGATTTCTCTCTCCAACCAACTGGCTACTGCCGCCTTAGCGACACCGCCTGCCTCAGCCCCTCCCGCGGACTGCGTCCCTGTGGCGGAACGGAGCGGTATGACGGCTCCCCCGAGCGCTGCCGAAACTTCCTCATGCAGTGCTCAATGTATTTCACCTACAACCCCACAAAGTTTCCATCCGACAAGACCAAGGTGGATTTCATCATTTCCCATCTAACCGGAGAAGCGGGGAGGTGGGCCACTGCACTTTGGAACAGTAATGATCCTGCCCTCCAGTCCGAGGACCAGTTCAACTCCCTGTTTCGGGCCGTGTTTGACCATCCAGCGGGCGGCCGAGACGTGGGAAACCAGCTCTGCGACATGAGTCAGGAAAATCGCAGTGCTGTGGATTACGCACGGGAGTTCCGCACGCTGGCCGCAGGTAGCGGTTGTAGCGACTCCGCCCTGAAGACCGTGTTCCGCCGGGGACTGAGGGTGGATCTCCAGGTGGAACTGGCTTATCGGAGTGAGACTTTGACACTGTCAGAGTTTATTCAGGCGGCGATAAACGTCGACAAGGTTCTCGTCGCTCATCATCCCAATACCAGGAGCAGTTCACAGGCCACTGCGGGAGGAGGTCTAGCCACTACACGCACACATCCCCCACGCCTGGTCACCGAGGTCCGTGACGTTCCTGAACCCATGCAGCTGGGCAGGGCTCCGCTGAGCCCCCTCGAGAGATCCCGACGCCTCCGGAATGGATTGTGTATATACTGTGGAGAGGGAGGCCACTTCCGTGACAGATGCCCTGTTCGTCGGAGACGCCCTGGAGAGGAAGAACGAGTAAGAAAAACTCTGATACCTTTCATAGGGCGCAACCAGTTTAATATCCCTGTACAATTACTTTGGGGGGGAGAGGGTCATACACTGTCGGCCCTAATAGATTCAGGTGCCGCAGGTGATTTCATGGATGAAAACTTAGTAAACCACCTAGGAATCCCTACCGCTCCCGTCACACCCCCCCTTTGTATCAATGCGCTAAATGGCCAACCCATAGGAGAAGGGTTAGTTAATCGCTGCACTCACCCCGTCACAAGTGGGGCTGTTTCATAGCGAGGTGAGACAGTTCTTCCTCATATCCTCCCCTAAGGATCCTGTAATCCTCGGTTTTCCCTGGTTGTCCTCACATGACCCAGTCATCTCCTGGAAGGCTAAAGAACTCACTAAGTGGGGACCTAAGTGTCTAACGGAATGTATGCACTTACCTCTCCGATCCTCCACAGTGGAGAGTCCTCACACACCCCTAGCCAATGCTGTGCCTACCCAGTATCAGGAATTCGCGGACGTCTTCTGTAAAGAGAGTGCCAGTCATCTCCCGCCTCACAGATCGGTGGACTGCGCGATTGACCTCCTGCCAGGATCCCCCCTCCCTCGAAGAACGAGACCTTACCCGTTGTCCAGACCGGAGGATCATGCCATGGAATCCTATGTCCGTGAGGCTATGGAGAAGGGGTTCATCCGGCCATCCACGTCACCGGTAGCAGCGGGGTTTTTCTTCGTAGAGAAGAAAGGGGCCCCTGCATTGATTATCGGGCGCTCAACGCAGTCACTTCCAAATATGCCTATCCTCTTCCGTTCATCTCAGCGTCGCAAGAACGATTGATGGGAGCTACTATCTTTACAAAACTGGACTTGCGGAGCGCCTATAACCTGATCAGGATAAGGGAGGGAGCTGAGTGGAAGACTGCGTTCGTCACAGCCAGGGGCCATTACGAATACCTGGTCATGCCGTATGGACTGGCAAATAGTCCCTCGGTATTCCAGGCCTTCATGGACGAGATCTTCCGAGATATGATCGAGAAATTCGTGTTCGTCTACATTGACGATATCCTTGTGTACTCCTCTTCGCCCGCTGAACACGTTCAACATGTATCTGCGGTACTGCAACGCCGTCAGCACCACCTCTTCGTGAAAGCGAAAAGTGCGAATTTCACAGAAAATCTATAACTTTCCTAGGCTGCACGCTCTCACCGGGGAAAATCGCCATGGATACAGATAAGGTGGAGGCAGTGACGTCATGGCCCACTCCTTGTTCACAGAAGGAATTACAACGTTTCCTGGGCTTTGCTAACTTCTGCCGCAGGTTCATCAGGGGCTTTGGGGCGTTAGCAGCACCGCTCACGAATCTCCTGAAAGGGGGAAAGCGACGGAGTTTCGAGTGGAATGCCCAAGCAGACAGAGCCTTCTCCATGCTCAAACAAGCTTTCACCACTGCCCCTGTATTACACCTACCTGATCCGACACTCCCCTTCATAGTCGAAGTCGACGCGTCAGAGACTGGCGTGGGAGGAGTCCTTTCCCAACGCCAAGGACAACCCCCGAAGCTTTACCCCTGTGCCTACTTCTCCAAGCGACTGCAGCCCGCAGAGATGAACTACGACGTGGGGAATCGCGAACTCCTCGCGATCAAACTCGCGTTAGAACAGTGGCGTCACTGGCTGGAGGGAGCTGAACATCCCTTCATCGTATACACAGACCATAAAAACCTAGAATACTTAAAATCAGCACGACGTCTCAACCCCAGGCAAGCCAGATGGGCACTGTTCTTCTCGCGATTCCAATTCACGGTGTCTTACAGACCGGGATCAAAGAATACGAAAAGCCGACGCACTCTCCCGGAAGTTCGAGAAAGATGCACCACAACGGGAACCCGAGCGAATTCTACCTGAAACTTGCTTTCTGAGAGCCATTAGGTGGAACTTTCAAGAGGAACTAGAGGAGGCGCTTCAGGGTAAAGAGTACGTGCCCATGTCTCTTCGGGTCGCGTCTCCTCCAGATAGCTCACGATTCGGTGAGCGCAGGTCACCCTGGGATTACCCGCACCAAGAATGTAATCTCCAAGCATTACTGGTGGCGATCCTGGGAAGATGACGTTCGTGATTATGTACTCGCCTGTGCCACCTGCGCCCAATCACGCACCCCTCGCTCACTGCCCATTGGAAAACTCCTCCCTCTTCCTATTCCTCACCGACCCTGGACCCACCTCGCTATAGATTTCATCACTGATCTGCCGACGGCAGGGGGAAACACAGTTATCATGACCGTAGTTGACCGGTTCTCTAAAATGTGTCGACTCATCCCCTTACCCAAGCTGCCCACGGCCATGGAAACGGCCCAAGCGGTGTTCGATTACGTGTTTCGTATCTACGGACTACCCGAGGACATTGTGTCAGACAGGGGAGTGCAATTTACCTCCTCTGTCTGGAGGAACTTCTGTAAACTACTCGGAGTTTCCACCAGCCTGACCTCGGGTTATCACCCCCAGTCCAACGGAGAGGTGGAAAGGACGAACCAGGAAGTAGGGCGGCTCTTGCGGCAATACTGCACTACCCACCACGACTGGCACAAATTTGTTCCCTGGGCTGAGTATGCGAGAAACTCGCTTACCCATTCATCCACTAAACTTACACCTTTCCAGTGTGTATACGGGTACCAACCGGCCTTTTTTCCCGTGGGACAAAACCCCGTCTGACATACCTGCCCTGGATGACTGGCTCCGCCGCAGTGCCCGTACCTGGGAAATAGCCCATGTTCAGTTACGCCGAGCCCTGCACACTCGTCGACTAAATGCTGACCGCCGTCGCCTCCCCACCCTGGTATATCATCCTGGCCAAAGAGTGTGGCTGTCTACCAAACACATCAACCTACGGAAACCCTGTAAAAAGCTCTCTCCCAAATACATCGGTCCGTTCAAAATCCTCCGTCGCATAAACGCTGTATCATACCAGCTTCAACTCCCCCCTCAGTACCGCATTTCATTCCACCTTCCACGTTTCCTTGTTAAAACCCGTCCATTACAGCCCCATGTCTGCCCCCCTCGTATCCGACACGCCTCCCGAACCTGTGGAAATCGAGGGCCGCCCGCTTACATTGTTCATGAGCTGTTGGAATCACGACGGAGACGACGCGGTCTAGAATACCTAGTGGACTGGGAGGGATACGGCCCAGAGGAACGTTCGTGGGTGCCAGCCAGGGACATTCTATGCCCGTCTCGTCTCAGACTTTCACACTGCCCACCCCGACTCCCCCGCCCCCCCAGGCGCCGTGGCCGCCCACCCTCTTCCCGTGTTAGAGCGGCTGGAGCCGCTCGTCAGAGGGGGGGGTAATGTTAGGATCAACACCCCTTCCTCCGCCCTCTGATCACCTGCTCCTTTCCACTCCCCTTTCTTCCCATATATATACACCCCTCTGCCACTTCCTGGTTGCGAAGTATTGCCAACTCATGTTGCGTACCGAGCGTTATTATTACCTGCCTGCCTATCTGTGTACCGACTTCTGCTTACGTCCTAGACCTCGTCTCCTGCCCAGCGAATTGGTACCTCCCGAATCTGCCTCCCCGTGCCTGACCCTGACCGTCCCTGACAACGACTTTAAGAACGAGTTCGCGTTACGCTATACTGCTGACGCCATTAGTATATGTGTACTGTCTGATACAATAAAGGCGAACTCGAATCCGCAGTTGGATCCCTCTCTGTGTGGTCTATTCGTAACACATAAGATAAGTCTTTATGCAGACGATGTATTACTTTTCCTAGAGAACTCACAAGCTTCTCTTCAGAATACAATTAAACTTATAGACGGGTTTTCTTCTATATCAGAATATTCCATCAATTGGGGTAAATCAGTAGTTTTACCTATAAATTGTAGTTTCAGAATACGACCACCATCCCACTACAAACAGGAAATATTAGATATTTAGGCATACACGCATCTGCTAGACTTTCAGACTTAGTACAGTTAAATCATGTCCCTCTATTAAAAACAATAGAGGATGATCTCAAACGTTGGAACGCTTTTACCTATATCACTCATAGGTAGAGTCGCTACCATTAAAATGATGATTCTACCAAAAGTAAACTATTTATTCTCACTAATCCCAAATAAACCCTCTGTTGCTTGGTTTAAGTCCTTAGATTCAAACATCTCAAAATTTCTATGGAAAAGCAAGCCATCAAGAATAAGTCTGAAAACTTTGCAAAAGCCAAAACTCAATGGTGGCTTAGAACTACCAAATTTTTATCATTATTTCTTAGCCAATAGATTACAGTACATTTCAAAATGGATCAAACGCGACTTAATAGACAGTCCATGGTTGGACCTGGAACAGGCATTTTGTAGGAAAATAAAACTCTCAGACCTACCTTACATTAGCCCTAATATTAAGCGTCATGACTGTTTTAAAAGCCTTAGCATAAATACTTCACTGACAGCCTGGTGGGAATTTCTAAAACTAACCCAGTCCCCACTTATCCCATGCAAGCTAACACCCATTTGGAACAATCCAGACATTTGTCAGAATAAGAAAGTACTACATTTCACAACATGGCATGATAAGGGAATAAAACATTTAGAACATGTTATTAAAGTTGGAAACTTTGTCACATTTCAGGAACTTGTATCAGAATATGGAATAAACAACAGTAGATTTCTTGAATATCAACAATTGAAGTCCATCATTCAGGAAAGATTTAATCCCAATCAACTGAATTTGGAAATATCAACATGGGTAACTGAATTTTTAAATCTATGTACTCCTAAATTATTATCAAAACTTTATAAATTATTGTTAAAATTTGATGACTCCATCTCCCTTCCGATAGCCAAATGGGAACGAGACCTTTCTATCAATCCAGATCAAAACATTTGGACAGATATATGTACAAATATCTTCAAAATAAGTAAAAGCCCCAACTTACAACTTATACAATACAAAGTACTTCATAGAACGCACTATACAGGACAAAGGATGTTCCAAATGGGCCTAGCACAGTCAAACATATGCACCCACTGTACAGGCAATGTAATTGATAACTATTTGCATGCTATATGGGATTGTGGGCCTGTTCAAGAATTCTGGCAGAAGATATGTGCGGATTTGTCCACATGGTTTAAATGCTGCATCCCAACTTCCCCAGACTGTGCATCTTAGGAGACGTCAGTGAATTGGCTATGGAGACAAACACATCGCACATAGTCCTCACTGCCTTATGCATCGCCAAGAAAACCATCCTCATTAATTGGAAAGCAAAAAAGAACTTGCATATTACTCATTACAAAAAATTATTAATCGATCACATCAGTCTGGAGAGAATGTCTGCTTCCTCTAAAGATCAGTTGGAGGAATTTAATTCCCTTTGGTTCCCACTGATCAGTTCCATTAGCTAGTCGGGGTGGTTGGCTGGGGCTCCAACTTCCGGATGGACTAGTTGGTGGCTGGGGTTGACTCTGGAGAGACTGCTCGTACCGGCTTCCGGGGCTGAGGGGTCGGGGCTGGCAACCCGGGTGTCTGTGTGTTTGCCCTGGTCGGTGGGGGGGACTCGGGGGGGGGGGCGTTGCCTCTTGACTCTGGGGTTTGGGGCTGGGGGCGGGGGGAGCAGGTGCTATCCCTTACCAGGATGGCTGGCCTCCCCTGCGGGACTAGATGGGGGGACCCGGGCCCAGTCCCTGGGGGCGCCCGACCCCTTGCTGGGTCCCTGCCCGTGCAGGGGGGGCCTGCGCCGCGGGCGGGTGCGCCGCCGGGTGGGGTGGGTTGGTCTGCCTCGCGTTGGGGCATCGGCTCTGGACCTTGGGGCTCTGGGGTGCCTGGGTGGTGGGGGTGGGGCGGTGGCTATTGGGGGGTATCTGTGGTGGGCTTGGGGCGCGGGGTACCGGGCTCGGACCAGCATGGCTCCTGTCCTCCTGTGTCTGTTGTCGTGTGATTGTTATGCAGCTGGAGGGATTGAGTATATGGGGGAGTTGTATGTGGGAGTGTATGTGTGTGTGGATGGGGGTGTGGATGTATGTGTGTGTGCAGGAGTGTGTGTAGGTGCATGAATGGGTGTGATACACATATGTGGTGAGGGTATGCAGAAGTGGATGGGATTGGGGGTGTATATATGGGATGAATGTGTATCTGTGTACGAGTGTGAGGGTATATATATGAGATGAATGTGTGTGAGTGTATGTGTGTGTGTGGGGGTATACAGGGTATACGGGGGACGAATGTGCGGGTATATGTGTGTTTGGGCCAATATGGATGTTCAATGTTGTATGATTGCTATTGCTAGATAGGCTACTCTCTGCGGTGGGGGTGGTGGGGGTCTGGGCTTGGATGCAGTGGCGGCGTGGGATGTGTCCCTGGTCTCCCCCAGGCGACCTCTTCCTGCCTCGGCGGGGGGGTCGGTGAACGCGGTGCCCAATGAGCCAGCTAGTTAGCTGGTTCTCCTCTTCCAGAGGACTATCTCTTCTGGTCCTACGTTTCTCCCCCCTCCTCCACCCTCCACACTCCACACGTACAAACACATACACAGTATTCATACATTTAGGATACTGGGGGGCAGACATGTTATCCAGAGGTCGACTTGGCGGACATACTGCCATGGCCTCAATCATCTCCTCACCATTGTCTGTCCCTCAGTTTTTACTGCACTTTAGACATTGAGGGCCTTTGGGGGGGACGGTGTGGATATACACTGACCAGTGGCCTGGGACTTTGCCCACATCTGTCCCAGCACCTGTCCCCCCAATTTTAACTGCTTCATAGTCTACTATACATCGCACTACTATACATTCATATACACCAACACCCACACACAACGCCGCACTGGGGGTGGAGGGGAGGGAAGGACCTCCCTCACCCGTTTCCTGCTCCCTGCCGGGGCAGAGATTGGATGCCGGTGCGGGGGCTTGGCATCCTGTAGCTGCTACTGGTCCTGGGTGGGCCATCCACTTACCCCCGCCGCGGAGGGGATGTGAAGGTGGTTGAGTGTGTGTCTTTGTCCTTGTCCCCTTTTGTATAGGTGGATGAATATGTACGTGTTGGGAGGGGGGGTGTATATATGAGTGCGTGTGTGCATGTATTGGGGTAAATGTGTACGTATAGGTGTGGGGGAGTATATGGGGGTGAAGGTGTGCGGGTGAACGTGTGTGGGTATATATATGGGAGTGAATGTATATATGACATGGAGTGTATGTGTGAGGACAGCTGGTTCTGGGTCTGGGGCTTGTCGTGCCCGGTCCTCACGCGACTGCTCCTCTGTGGTCACTTCTCCCATCCAGAGAGGGGGCGCCTTGGGGTTTCAGGGCCCGGCCTGGTGTTCCGGCGCGACGATTGGCCCGCTCCCCTGGGCGGTTGTGGTCCGGGGCGGCTTGGGACTCCTTGGCGGGAGGGGGGCCCTGCTGGGTGTTGGACGGTTCTCGGGGGCGAGGGGCGCTGGGGCCTTGCTACTGGCCCGTGGGGGGGGGGGGTCATCCGGGGGGGGTGGCTCTGTTTCCTCTGGTTCCCCTGGGCCTGCGCCCCGTGGTTGGAGGGGTGCTGTCCGGGGTCTCCATTTCCGGCCACTGGGGCGGGCATGCGGGGATCACTGGGAAGTGCGGCCCTGGGGCTCCACTGCCCCTGGAGGGGCCACGGGTGGGCGGGATCCCCTGGTCTCTCTCTGCCTGCCTCTGGCCTCTGGCGGAAGGTTATCGCAGCTTTCTAACCTCGCTAGTAAGTGCATTCCGTACATATATCCTAGGGTGCACTTACATAAACACACACACTCACACGCACACACACATCAGTCATTTGTGCTGTATGTCTTAGGCACACTTTCTGCTCTTCTTTCAGGAGCAGCAGTTGATGAACCATTGCAGAGGTCATTAGCGCTGTGTTCTTTCTGCCCTTCTGTCTTTTTCCCTACTCACTCTCTCTCCCCCTCTTTTCTTTTCTCTACTATCCTGTATGGTCCACCTCACCCCAATTATTTTCATCACTATTGTTCTGTATTATATTATATGTGATATGTATTTCATTTGATCCTTATATAAAAATAAAGATGGGGGGGTGGAGGTGGGCCAAAAAAAAAAAAAAAAAAAAAAAAAATACTATCAGTGGCCTAAAGCAGATCAATAGCACTGCTGTCCCAGAGAAATTGAAGCTCTGGTGTTTTCAATTTGGGCTGTTACCCCGTTTAATGTGGCCAATTTCCATATACGAGGTTACACTAGCACATGCCAAACGGCTGGAGCAATTGGTAAATGCTGTTGCGCTTGTTCTCCTTCTACCTAGCACAGCGTGTTCTTTGATGCAAAAGAAAATAGTCACCAGTCTAATTGCCTTTTAAATATTTATTAAAATGAACATATAAATACAGAGATCTCTGGAGAGCACACAATAAGAGTGAAAAAGCCTAAGCTGATCTCATTGCTCAGTGGGTAGCTCTGAGAGACCATACAATAAAGGCCTGAACTAAATAGGAGAAGTGAGTGTAGCCCCCACCCTTGCTGACCTTCGAAGGAAACCACCTGTAACTTTCTGCCTGTTCGTCTTGCACCGAGTGTACTCCTCCTGTTCTCATCAAAAGTACGGAAAACTTGTGGACGGATTCCCAGACCTCCATTACAAAGGGCTACCGCCATTTCCCACATTTTGTTACTTCGCAATAACTGAGCTCATTATACTTTCTCCTAACCACTATAGCAGTTATCAGCTTTCAAGGCCACAGATGCTTTCCTCCTCAAACAGTTTCCCACCATGGAATTACACAAGGGTTACAGATATCAAACACACAAACACTTTGGAGAATATGCTTGTCAGACACTCTTGAGAATATGCTTGTCAGACACGCTTGAGAATATGTTTGTTTAATAATGTAATAGTAAAATATAATGCCTAATACTACGCAATTGATTAGTAATGTAATATAATGCTAGTAAAATATAAAGGATTAAAATATAATTCCCAACAATGCGCAGGTGAGGAAGTGGCTTGGTTTACCCAGATGCCTAAGCAGCATAGGTTTGTACGGCAAAGGAGCTCTTTCTCTGCCGATTTCAAGTCTTGTGGAGAAGCTCCAAAGCCCGACTTGAAATGACCCTCACAGAGTCCCGGGATCCTTTTGTCTGAGGTACAGCTCCTACCTTAGTCAGAGGAAGGAAATGGAAACCAAGTATAGCAGTGGCACAGGCAAAGTCCGCCTTAAGACGTAGTGGGACAAGTCCAACATGGAAGAGGTATTGGTGCGGGTGTTTCAACACTCAAATGGCACAAGGCTACACCAGGAGAACGCCGGTGTTACGTGTTGCTCCACCATCCACCCCTGTCTTGTGTCCCGCTTTGTTTCTCGTTTCCTGGTTTCTCCATTGTCTGTCACACCCCTGTTCCGTATTTCCCTGGCCCTTGATTATTACTCCCACCTGTGTCCTGTTTAGTGTATTTATTCCTCGTTGTGTCTTACCTCCCTCGTAGGTCATTGTCTGTAAGTTGATTCTTTGCCCTGCCCAGTTCTCCCTTGTTTTCTAGATCTTTCTCTGTAACCCTCGCTTTCCGTGTTTCTGGTTCATGTTCCGTTTATTGTTTGTAGTGGTGTTTCTGTTGCCCTGTCTCCTGTTATCCACAATCTCCCCGTACTCTGGTTAGTTCCTCGTTGCTTTTGGTATTTGTATATTCTTTCAACCTGCCTGCTCTGTCATTTGTTCTCTCGTTTTTCTCTTTAGCCCTCGCTCTCCTGTATGACATGAAGAGAGCAAATCAAATTCACTGACAGACTCACAAACTTTGGTAATGTCCTCAACTGATAATGATTTTTTACAATCAAGTAAGTTTACTCAAAGTATGTCTCACCCAACTCATATAAATCATACATCTCCTCAACAATGTTCTGTATGGTCGTTACAGATATTAAAAACTTCCCCTGATATTTCAAGTTGAATTTGCAGATGTTTTTAAGAAAATTATTGTGTTCATACAACGTGATTGCACACACAGTAACAGCTGTCCCAACAGTAATGTCAAAAGAAGCAAATATGTTATGCCTGTGGTAAAAAAAAGCCTTAAACATTCCATATCTACAAAATGTATTCTTGAAAGCAGTTCCAAAGCACTTAAATAAGCTATGTGGTTCATTTTGAAAATGTTTGCAATGAAACATAATCACTCAATGGCTTAACTGACTTGCCACAGAAAATACAGTTGAACATTTGTAGAAATGCATAGGTATGTATGTCATTGTGTGAGTGCTAAAATCAGCAGAGACCTGGGGACTATTCCACGAAGCGAGCTTATGAAAGTGTAGGGAGAGATAGCCCAAAACCACTTCACCACCATACACAGATATGACCCCCTCGCTAAGTGTGAGGAACTGACCCCATCTGATCCTGGGAAGGCCTTGGAGAGGTAAAACAGGCTTCCCACCCCATCACTTCTGCCCACAGGGACTCACACCCCCACAATGGTCTCCTTCTCTGAAGTTAGAGACCTGAACTTATCTGATCTCCTGAGTGCAGGAGAAACGCAATAAAAATTGCTAATGGGGGTCTGGCTTGGTTTAGAGCCCAAAACAAGGATGGACCTTCAGTCGTAAATCTCGCTACCCAGCCTTATCTGATTCACCAAGGTTTTAGCCAAAGTGCCACCCCTTGGAATTTCCTGATCAAACTCATGTCTAAAGGTGCAAATATTTCAGGGGTTCTTATAACTTTGCATCCCCTGCGGACACTAGATTAACATCTAGCCGAGAGGAAGCAACTCGACTAGAGCATTCCAAAGTCACCAAACTCGACTATCTCACATCTAAGGGAAGGACCCTTTATTCTCAAAACTCTGTTGTCCATTTCATCAGCTCTTTAAGAACTCTAAAATGAAGATCATTAATTCTGTGCCTACAACATCCAGGCATTAAGTGATCTGTGACTGATATAAATGCAAGACTTAGGATCCCTCATCTGTAATTGGTGCCATCATAACACCTTTATTGTATAATCACCCCACATTCATACATTCATAAGTGCTCTTATGTGTTCTAATATTCTAAATATACATGTCCATGTATTCTTGAGTTGTGTTGCTATAAACATACGCATATCTACACAGCAAAATCTGTAGTGTGAAATTGTGTTAATTTTCCAGTGTAAATTATTTTGTGTTGGTGGGTGTTAATTTTGGTGTTATCTGAACACCAGCAGTGTTGAACAAGCTCTGGGGGCGGTGCTCTATAAACGAGTTGACTGCTTATACTTTGAGTTATTCCTGCATCCGGTTTTATCGCGCCCATTTTTCTGGAGGCAGGTGGAAGACCCGCGTCTGTAGAGTTAATCTACTTAATCAAAAGGTAAGAACCCAATATATTTACTTATACATGACATTATTTTCGATATAAAACTGTATAAACGTTAAACGAACGATATTGGCTGATGGCACCTGGTTTCGTGACTGACTGCTCACTGAACAGACTCTCTTTCTACAACTAACATGGTGGGCGCAGAGGAGCGGCTAGATCTACCAATAGCATTGGAATAACCCTTTTTCTGTGCTTTTCTGGCCATTTGGCTGAAGTTGAGATTTAGTTCATTACCCCTTGCACCTGTAAAAGTTAGATTTTCTCTGTTGTGTGTAGGTTCTGAGACATACCAGTATGTTGCTGAAGGTGAAGTACCAAGGTACCAAGAAGTACATCCGATTACACTGTGGTTTCACCTATTTGGATTTCATCAGTGAAGGTAAGTAGCATTTTGCATAATTATTGCAAAATTTCCTGTGTCCAGGTTTTTGAAATATTAGGAATGACAGCTCAATAACTAGGCCTGTCATAGGCCTGAATATTGCATTATTAACTTATCGTACAATACATAGACATATCCTCAATAATATTTGATAACCGTGACATTGTATATTGTGTTTATTTGTATGTTTGTTTACATATATAACTGAACAGTATTTTTGACAATTGCCCAAAGACCAATGCTTCAATAACTGACTACATACACACAGTGTTGACTGAAGTGAAGAAAAATATATATATTTCCAAAACTATGATTAATTAAAATTGTTTATGCCATTGTATTATCATTGTCACTGGCATTTTATTCTCTAAATCACATTATCACATTAATAATGGCACTGCCAGCATTAGTCACCAGAAGCCAGGGAGCTTCTTGCTAGGGGTGTGACGAGCCATGATATTGGGTTCACGAGATGAGATTTTAACTTTAATATATTAATTTCAAAATTGAAATACATGATTAAAAATATTTTATATGACTAAAAGTCACAAAATGCAAAACAGCAGGTGAATTTTGTAAGTAATCATCTTGCAACAGATATCAATCAAATATTACTCTGATTATGAATTATGTATGGTTCCAATTAACCATATGCAGTAAATACAGAACATTATGCATGTACTGCAGCCGGTTTTACCCTAAACTGAACAACGTCTCTCTTTAAACCTTAAAAATGCATAGGATGTGCCATTTTACGACTGCAGCTTTTAGTGTTCAAGGTGCATGGATTTGATTGTATACTAATGTTTAGTTTTGAACCTGGTACAGGCTTGTCATGCTGTGTCTTGTTGCTCTTCCTATAGTCAAAAACAAGTTTGGGATTCCCAGTGCATCTGAACTGTACATTTTTTGATGAAAGTGGAGGAAGTGGAGGAAGACATCCTTCTTGAACTAATGGAGGCCAATCCTGACTTATGCCTGATAGTACGTGACAGTGAGTCTGATGGTAGGTTTTGTTAGAAATTACATTGTAGTCAGTGTAATCATGCTCCCAGCATAAGTTTGCAAATGTACGTTTGGTTATAAGCATCCCATTCTTGCTATACAATGCCACAGCTTGCTATGTTAAAGTTGTGTATATTGTTCTTAAAAAATAACTATAAAAAAATTATGGCTTTGCCACCCCTAAGTAACAAATTTCTAGCAGGTCACGAATGTGCTGGTTTTTGAAGTACAGTTCTTGGATATCAAGGTTTGGACCTCGTGGTTAAGTATAACTAAAACAAAAAAATTAACTTTGAAGTTTAGATTATTTTTCTTTCACTCCATGACCCAAAAGTGCATACTTGGTATACTGTATTTTAACTGTAAATTACTGTTCATAAAATAATGACCAGTATTATTTTGTCATTTTTTAAAATCACTTAAGTGTAGAGTGAACATATGAAATCCTCTCGTTGCAATTTAAGGTGTGTTAGTGTCACTAAAGATGAGGTGGATTATTTCAATTTTTTTTCTTTTATTATGCAATTATATAAACCATAGTGTGACAGATTGATAAATATATATACCACTACACCTTTTTTGGATACATTTTGTCTTCCTTTTTTATATAAGTATCTAAAACAAAAATTCTCCTTTAGATTAATCAGCATCATCTTCCCTGGACTCTCAACACCGTAAACTTTGAACTTCAAAATGTGAAATTTAGAATTGAGTGGATGTGCGTGGGACTGAACTGGAAGAAGGAAAACCATTTTCTATCTGGCCAGCCATAAACAGTAAATCGTATTCGATAACTTGAACTTGACTGGTACACAAACCAGTCACAGCACGTGGAATTTGTCACCGACAAAGTCGCTCATTGCAACAAATCCCATGAAAGTAATTTTTGATTCTGAATTGTATAGTGAAAACATTGCTCACGTGTGGATTTAATAGATGGTAGAAAATGCCTTGGTTATGAAACCTGGAGGTCAGGATGTCCTTGAAGTGTACAAGTCAGAGAAATCGCTGAATCAACGGACCTGGAGACAGCTTGTCAACATATTGGCTAGCCATATGACTGAGATGCATGGGTAAGTGTGTCTTAAACTGTTTTAACCGGTAAACTGTTTTTTTAGACTGATTGAATGGCATTGAATTAGTGCCCTGTAGTAGGACATGTTTATTATTTATAAATATTGCTTTTGCTTTAAAGGGGGATTCCATCCTGTAAACAGAAGGAGAAGTATGCCCTGGGGATCATTACACTTTTTCCTTCACTGAAGGATCCTTTTTCTCCAAAGGGCTATGTAAGTTTAAAGTACTTACTTTCAGAAATTATACCAGTTTTACATAGAGACAGAACTCTAAGTGTCATTGTGCTCAGTTTGAATAGAAGTGAATGGAAAATTGACTTGTAATGTAACAATAGCTCATTGAGACACCAGGCAGGCTAAAAGTTAACATTAGCTAACACTGTGGTCAAAATGTTCTATAGAGTATTAAGCTGCATTTAATCAACACTACTGTATCAGTCTCAATCAACAGATCAAGTATAGTTGCACTATTCCATATTGTTAGTAGTACTATAACCATTATCCTCACATTCTTTATCAATCTGAATTAATATTGCATGTTAGTAGCCTAAATAAACCAAAGGGTTACCAAGAGATCAATACTTGACAACCTAAACAACAATTTAAATTGGCCCAAAAAATAATGGAAATTAGTGGGTATAGTTTGTGATAGATATTTAGGCCCCATCTTGTGTATCTCATATATTCTGTGTACGTGCATAAAGCATAGTCTCATGTTCTAGTTAGTTTTGGAGAACATTCTAGACCAAACAGAGAAGTCTCTGTATCTATGTTAGTCTTCACGAAAATGTCATCCCGACTTCTGCATCTCTTCTCCCTGCCTATTCTCAAAACAATAGTGATGCAAAATGTGTCTATGTCTGGATGTTGTAATAACACCCCTTATGTTCGCAACCTATCTGTATAAAGGGAGTACCCCCCCTCATATCGGGGGAACTCTGATGAATAAACTTCTCTCTAGCATTAGAGTGCTGTTTGTTCTCTTTGATTTCCGAGCGCGCTCACTGCACAGTACAAATCGCACAGACGAGGCTGAGGTCTAGTTAAGCATAAAGTCTTACAGTTTGTAGAGCTCACTAGCTAAAGTAGCAGGTAAACAATAACTAAAATTGAGCTTAAATATTTAAAGCATTTTAGCCCTTCTGTTTATTTAGGTTATTAACTTGCAATAGTAATTCAGACTGTTGCATAACAATGAGGATACTGCTAATAGTAATACTAATAATGTGGAATAGTGCAGCTGTAGTTGAGTATTTGATTCAGAGTGATACAGTACAAGAAGGGAAAAGTACAGGGAAAAGGGCAGACCGTTCCAATTACTCCCCCGCTGTTGGATTAACCCCTCACGTAGCGATTTCTTGGAGAGGCTCTTCTGATCACCAGTTGAGAGCTCTGGTGGCTTCCGGAGCGGCTGGTAATTTTATTGATGCCTCCTTGGTTGACTCGTTAAAAATCCCGTTAGTTCCGCTGGATAAACCTCTTTCAGTCACTGCTGTTGACGGTAGGCTACTTACCTCTGGGCGGATTTCTCATCAAACCATTCCGTTGACTGTCCAGATAGGAACTCACAGCGAACTGCTTACGCCGTTTGTTATTGATGCTCCTAACCTGCAATTAATTCTGGGTTTTCCATGGCTTCAGCGTCACAACCCCTCAATTCCAAGACAGTTGGAAGCCACCCGGAAGGGGTAACTCTGTGGAGTCTTAGCGTTCGCAAAGACGTGACCCGGGTCGTGTACGCGCCAAACTGCAAGAGCCAATATCCGCGCTTCCTGCGAGCGCGTCGATTCAAACTCGCCTGCGAACTCTGCAGTTGACCACCCACGGACGTGTCCTCCTATCTGCAAGTAAGACGCCAAATACATGCTAATTTGGGGTGTCCGGTGCTAATAACTTGCCACTACGTACAGTATTTACTCTCCCTCTTAGCTTAATATGATTAAGCCTTTTCATTAGCCTCTGTCGGGAATTTTGTGCTCTTCCTAATTCTCCTCTGAGACTCTCTTTTCCTCCCTGGTCCTAGTTAGTCATAACCAGTCAATCAGACCTTTCTTTCACAGACATTTTCCTGAATGTCTGGATGATCTGAGCTAGAAAAGTATCCCATTAGCTATACAATCCAGTTATAATCAAATAATAGTTAGTAGTTGTTTTTTTCGTGTACTTTAGATTAGTAGATTCACCTGTAAATTTAGTTACATTACTGAGCCAAACCATTCACATGTTATTCCCTGTAATGTTTCAATTATTATATTAATCATTCAATAAATTTGGACATTTATTCATTAATCTGATTACGGTGGTAAATACATATTTTGGTCGATGGTATTGGGTCACTGCGCGGATTCAGAACTTAACCCTTTGGTAATGAGACTGATATATCATTATTTCATCTATTACAGTTATCAAATAAATATTTCCCTGAATTATCAGGGTGGTGCCCCGTTTCATTACTCATAATTATCAGTATATCCGCTACAAAAGCCAAACAGTTCACTTCTGTCTTGTTCCGTTCCACTAACGAAATCCAGACGCAACCTGTTCCTGCTAATTCAAGCCAGGCTTTTGTAATCAGCGATCATGCACGTGCACACAGTATTTAAACAGCCTCACTAATCAATAATCAAAAAGGCAAGAAAAATGTCAAAAGAGCTGAAGGAGCGAACACCTTTTTTTCTCCAGCTGAACAGGAGCTACTTATACAACTGTACAACTTATACAAATATAAAGACATTATTATGTAGAAAGGGAACACGTCCAGTATTAAAGCTTAGAGAAGCTGCCTGGCAGAATCATGCAGACAGATTAAATGCATGAGTATATAATTTAATCCATTCATTGGCATTTTAAAAGTGTTATAGTAAATTAATAATATTAATAATTCATCATTTCCTGATTTAGAAGCAACACGAGCGGAGTGAAGAGAACATGGCAGCAGGTCAAGGTGAAATATAAAAATATACTCCAGAGTGGTAAGTGCAGTTCCAGTTGATTAGTCTAATGTGCAGGAAAATGTAAAACACCATATTAAATAACTGTATAAAATATTTTAGCAACCAGAAAGAAAACTGGTACTACTGCTACTGGTGGTTGGCCTCCTGTAGCAGCCCTCACTCCTGCAGAAGACCTTGCTTTAGATGCCCCATCATTGTGGGAATGGAAGGAGGAACATCATCTGAGCCTGTCTGTCCCCATGATACACAAGCTTATGTTAAAGGTAGGTTCAGTTGTTTCTCAGATTTTACATTTTTGTTCTTACAGACTACATGGTAGTATTATTGTATACTTGATGATTCAAATATTACAGTGGTGGGGAATTTGCTGACTCTTTTGGAGCCTCCTGTATTTGACAATGATGTGGGTACCATAAACCAGCCAAAAACCCTGAGAACCATTAACATTTACATGTCTAATTTGACTTGTTGTTTGCCGGACCATCCAGGATGGTACAGGAGGATGAGGACACAGTGTCTGCCTGTTCAGAAAGACCAGCTGTAAGGAATGTGTGTCTGAGTATCTGTCTTTAATGTTCTGTGTGATCTCAGGATTTGTGTAGTGTTTAAAGGAAATGGAAGAACAGAGAGATGACCCACAGGCCTCCACGTCCAGAGTTCACACCTCTGCAAGAGAACAAGTGAATAGTAGTTATGCAGTTCAACATGAATAAAAACTTCTCAATCTTGACCATACTGTCTTAAAGGAATCTGAGATTCAGGAAATCTGTAAGAGGTACTTTCTCCAAGAAATAGAATGTAAAAAAGCAGATCTGCAATACAAAAAACTAAAATTACGGAAGTTGGAGCTTGAAGTAAAGAAAATGGAGAAAGATGTGAGTAGTTGTAAAAAGGTTTCACTTTAATATGCTTGTTTAAGTTTCTTCTGTCCACAGGCTTATCAATAAACTTATCTTTCAAAAAAGTGTCTTGTTTTGTGTTAAAAATATATTGTGTTAATGAACAAATGCAAACAAAATATTCCATCAACCAAAGTAAGTGTTGGCATACATATCCGTCACAGCTCTACCATCCATGTGGTCTGCAATTAAAATGTTTTCTTCCCATTGCTCCAACTGCACTCTTGGCATTGCTTCTTTCTGCAGTATTGCCACATTGTGCAAAACTGCACAGGCTGCTACAATGTCACAGGCTCTCTCAGGGATGACTCTGAGATGGTGCAAGCAGTTAAATCTGCTCTTGAACTGTCCAAATGCCATTTCAATGTATGCCCTTGTCTTAAAATGTGCATGATTGAACCTTCTCTCTGCATCTGTTGTAGGGTCTGCATATGGGGTAAGGAGAAAAGATTGGCAGGGGTAACCCCTTCCCAAGCAGCAAGCCAGGAAAGCACATACAATTATAAGGAGTAGAGTTAAACACTGAGGCCAAATCTGCACTATTTTGTGTGGTTGGAGTATTCTTACCTTGGGCAAACCCGAGCCAACACGAAATATTCTTGAATCGTGCACTGAGCCAGGCCATTTTCCCTCAATGTTGGAAAAGAGATATTCCGCAGTGCAAATAATCTAGAACACAAAATGACAAAGGTTGAAAGTTGTTCAATTTACATGCTTTAAAATTTCTGTTGGGTAGACAACTTGCATGTACCTGTACATTGATGCTGTGAAATAATTTTCGATTCACATAGTCTGCCTCAGTGGGTATCAGGTGTAGCCTTTGTGAGAGAAATTATTATGATAATGTCATCTTAATCATGTCATTATATTATTTCAGATCATCATGAACTGTATGATTTAGTATAAGTCATTCTGACTAGCAGAAGGACCATAATCTGTTAGTAAGTGTGATTCAGTGTAACCATAAGTCTTATGTTTAGCTCACACATGTGTATATGGACAGGGTGAAAAGGGCAAAAGCCCTATGTCAACCGTTTGACAGTAGTCTGCCCAGTCGGGCCTTCAGCTGTCTCCATGTATAACTGAGACATCAGTTTCTTCCGTCGGAACCTAAAGGAAGCCCCATATCTGGAGATATACACAAGTAGACAAAACAGGCTACTAGGCGCCTGGTCGGCGTACGTGCTGTTTTCAAGGCAACCTGTCTGCCGGAATTGCTGATGTTGTGTTCTTGTAATGTACTTAAGGAGGGAGCGCCCCTCTCTTAGTTATGGAGAACTTCGTACTAGGCGAAGCTCTCACTTTGCTTTGCTACTTTCTTTATTTACTTTATTTATTTCATATTTTATGCCTTTTAATAAATTACTCATTTAATTCAGTTAACCACGTCTGAGTCCTCAATTGATTTTCAGAAATTTCCACGACACCTTTTTCCGGAGTACAGTCTATAGTACCGATGACATTAGGAAATCCTGGAGAATTGAATGCATTTTGAATTGAATGAATATTAGCAAAAATAGTTGATCAAGATGAATACAAAGCACTTCGGTAAGTCCTTTGGATAAGAGCGTCTGTTAAATCATGTAAATTTAACTCCAAGTTACTGATCAAACCAACACTACTTGTAGGGGAGATAGCGAGTGGTTGGACTGTATGTTAAACTAATAGGTTGCACCGTTCAGTTTTTCCATCTAACACAATCAAGGAATGCTGGCCAGAGCATTAATTATAGCGTGGAGATGGTAAATGGGGGGGGGTTGTGGGTTGGTTAAAAGTACGACGCCAGACAGGTTGAATTAAATTCGACGTTCTTCTATTGAACTTCAAAGTTACACTCCGTTCATACGTTTGCGTGATCGTTGGTCTTTTATGCACATAAACACCGGGATTAATTGGATGAAGGAGCACACTTTCCGAAGTCAGGTAACACAAATCAACTAACTAACTAACAAAATGGAGGCATACGTAACGACGTATTCTAACATTAGCGATGTCAAAATAAGAGCCATTAAGCTGAACTCAGGAAGTGCATTAAATAAACAAGGAGAGCTACTTGTCAAACATAAAGTCCATGGCCTTTTCTACAGCTGCTCCCAAATGTACGTGACACATTTGTAACAAAGAAAAGGCTACTCAATCGGGACGACTCTTCACAGACTGGAAGGGCTGGCAGAATCACCAGCCGGGGCGACAGGTCGGGTGTAAGTGCGGTCTCTGACCTT
Source organism: Brachyhypopomus occidentalis (assembly GCA_020368025.1). NCBI lineage: Eukaryota > Metazoa > Chordata > Actinopteri > Gymnotiformes > Hypopomidae > Brachyhypopomus > Brachyhypopomus occidentalis. The sequence continues at coordinate 623,806 of JAGXOD010000066.1, read as the reverse complement.
CACATCCGCAGATCGGATGTGACCATCAGGGCTAGGGTGGACCTTGACGATACGCCCAATAGGCCACATGGCCCTAGGGAGCTGGGGGTCCACGATCATTGCCACAGAGCCTTCTGTGACGTCGACTGAGGAGGACTGCCACTTCTGTCTGAGCTGCAGCCCAGGTAAGTACAGACTAATGAAGCGAGTCCAGAAGTGGTTTGTCAGCACCTGAGCGTGCTTCCACCTCTGTTGGCTGAGGAGCTCGTCTCTGGGGTAGACGATTTGTGGGAGAGACCCGTCGGGCCGCCCCATCAGCAGACAGTTGGGAGTGACCGGGTCTGGGTCACTGACATCGGAGGGAACGTACCCCAACGGTTTGGAGTCCAGGATCGCCTCCACTTCGATGAGGACGGTGCGGAGGACCTCCTGAAGGGTTTGAGTGCCCACGGTGGTGTACAAGGCACTCTTTACCGAGCGAATCTCTCGCTCCCACACTCCTCCGAAGTGTGGAGCAGCGGGAGGGTTGCAGTGGAAGTGGATCCTGTAGGGTGCCAGGAGGGACTGGAGGTCAGGTGACATGGCCACGAACGCATCCCGTAGCTCCTTGGCACCAGCTTTGAAGTTCGTCCCCTGGTCTGAATAGAGCTCAGCCGGGGTCCCTCTACGGACGCAGAACCTTCTCAGGGCCATAAGAAAGGAGTCAGCGTCGATGGAGGTAAGTAGATCGAGGTGAACTGCTCTGACAGTTAGGCATTTGAATATGATCCCCCACCTCTTCTCCAGACGCCTTCCTACCTTGACTTCCAACGGCCCGAAGCAGTCTATGCCTGTAGAGTGGAAGGCAGGTTTAAACAGGCATAGGCGGGCTAAGGGCAGGTCAGACATTCGAGGGACCGTAGGCCTAGCCTTCCAGCGGCTGCAATCTGCACACGTTTTCTGGAAGCGACGCACTGCCTCTCAGCCTCGCAGAATCCAGTGAGAGCGCCGGATCTCTGCAAAGACACGCTCTGGCCCGGGGTGTTTCAAGCGACTATCAAAGTCCTGAATCAGCAGGCGGGTCACTGGATGTGAGGGGTCTAACACCACTGGGTGTAGCCTGGTGTAGTCCAGGTCCTCTGACCGGCGGAGTCGACCACCAACTCTGATGAGGTCACTGCTTTCATCGAGTTCCGGAGAGAGGTTACAGAGACGGCTGCTCCGTAGGACTGGTTTCTTTGCTCTAAGAAGACGGAGTTCGTCGGGGAAACAGTCTTGCTGGGCCTTTTGAAGGAGGTGAGTCTCTGCATGGCAGTAATCCTCTGCACTAGCGCATCCATCCTTAGCAGCCGCCTCATGAAGCTCCTGGGCTGTGGCCTGCAGCAGCTCCCTCCAGGTGTTGTACTGGTTCAGCTCTGGGTCGGCTTGACTTACAACCGTGGAGGTGGCACCACAGAAGGTCTCTTTACGAAGTTCTGAGGGGACTGGAGGATCTCCCACGGCGCCTACTTTTGCGGAGGCTCCGCTGGCCACTGGTCACGAGGGAGCAGGAGGAACGGAGGGCCTTGGCACCATCGGTTGGGTTGGGCTAGGTCTTACAGTCTCTTGCCACGAGTAATATCGTCAGGAGGATTCTGGGCCGAGTCAACAAACCGCCATGTGTGTTGATGAGTGAAATCTTGAATTTCAGCGACGCGGGTGCCGACGAAGACTTTGAATCGGCAAGATTCCGATCTCAGCCATGCCAGCACGGTTGTGGAGTCAGTCCACATCACGGTTTGCTTGATGTCAAGGGTAAGCTCATCGCTCAGGAGCTTGGAGAGCTGAGCTCCAATGAGGGCACCACACAGCTCCAACCTTGGCATGGACTGTAGACGTCTTGGGGGCCACTCTGGATCGAGCCATGACAAAGGCCAGGTGTGGTGCGCCGTCGCTGTCGACCATCCTGAGGTACGCTACCGCTCCGTAGGCCAGCTCCGATGCATCACAGAAGATGTGAAGCTCTCTCTCGCTTACGGCAGCAGTTGCACCCTTAGGTAAGTATGGACGACTGAAGCGGACTTCAGGGAGAAGCTGTAATTCTCCTTCCCAGTCTCTCCACTGCTGGAGGAGATGTGGGGGCAACTGGGGGTCATCCCAGCTTCTGTGCTTGTCCCAAAGGTTCCTTACTAGCATCTTTGCTCTGGTAGTATAAGGCAGTATAAAGCCCAAGGGGTCATACTGACTGGCGAGCACCTTGTAGATGTTGCGCATTGTGGGCTCATCATACTGGATAGGGCGACATTTGTATCCCAGGACGTCAGTGGAGAACTGCCAGCTGAGACCCAATGTCGATTCAGGATTGTCTGTCTTCTCATGCGCCAACCAGAGGTCCGCGCTGCTGGATCTGAGGTCCTCAGGTAAGTGACGGATTACTTCAGGTACGTTGCTGGCCCACTGACGAAGTACAGGAGGGCTCTTAACTTGTCCACGAGATCTCTGGCAGCGGCAGTGGTAGGGAGGGACCCAGACAATTGTCCACATAGAAGCTCCGCTCTACTGAAGTCCTCACCTCATCTCCAGGCTGGGTGTTCTTTCTTGTATGGTGCTGCAGGGCGAACACAGCACAACACGGGCTACAAGTGGTGCCAAACGGCAGCACTTGCCACTCATACACTGAAGGAGGTTCGTGTTGCTATAGGTTGCGCCACACAAAGCGCAGGAGAGGCCGGTCTGTGGGTAGCAGGCGAACTTGGTGGAACATGCTCTTTATGTCTCCACTCACAGCCACTTCATGCTCCCGGAACCTAAGGAGGACTCCCAGCAGAGATGCTCTGAGCGTAGGCCCAGTTAGGAGGTATTCGTTGAGGTTCTGACCTCGATACTGGAACGAGCAGTTGAATACGAGGCGGTGTTTGCCATTATGGCTGACCAGGTGGTGGGGAATGTACCATGCCTCCTCTCCCCTGGTTACTTCCGATGGGTCAAGCTTAACAACAGATCCTGCCTGTATCAACTTGTCGATCTCAGCGCGATACACTGTGGCCCTCTCAGGATCTCTCTGCAGCCGTCTCTCGATTCCTCTGAGGCTCGGCAGGACTGCGTCAGGGGTGGCTTGAAGGCGTGGCATGTCCTTATGCCGCAGCAGGGGGGTGGCGAACCGAGAGATGCCCTCAACTTCGACACGGGTTGTCTTTCCTTCAAGCAGGCTGATGGCTAGGTTGTCTTGTTTGGAGCGGGTCACTACTTTGCTGTCTCTGAGTGGTATGAGGTCAGCTTGCCACAGCTTCGCCACATGCTTCATTAACTCGGTCGCTTGAAGAGGGACTGAAGTGAAGAGGCAATGCTGTGGGCTGGAAAGCTGGCCTAGAACACTGGAGGGGCCCTGCAAGTTCCAGCCTAACCTAGTGTGGACTGCTGTTGGACCACCCGGGGGACCCAGTCGTACTGACTGGGTAGGAGTCACCAGGTGGGGGTGGTCACTGCCCACGAGCAGGAGTGGTTTGACCCTCTGGAAGGGCTGAAGGGGCAGTCCTGAGAGGTGCTTGTACTTCCTGTGTAACTGTTCCAGAGGGTAAGTATGGTCGGCAAGATCGATGCGGGCCGAGGTGAAGGCATTAGTGATCTGGTACTTGGTCTTGGGCCTAGCCTTGGAGGCGATGGTGAAGGATACGCTGACACCTCGGAGGGTTTGGACATCCTGTCTGATTGTACGTAGAGGTAAGGATTCAGGAGTTCCTTGGAGACCCAATGCCTCAGTGGCAGCTGGCAGCAGCATCGTTCTCTCTGACCCGTCGTCTAATACAGCATAGGTGTCCAGAGTGCGACCTCCATGGCACAGGAGCACTGGAACCACTTTCAGCAGCACCCTGTTGGCCTCAGCTGGCCGATTGAGGTATAACACCTCGGTTGAGGTTGTGCCTCCGTCTGGAGGTGGCGCTGTTGCTTGGGTGGGGCCTCTCTGGTTTGCTGTATTGACGTCGTTGCAGGTCTTCTTTAAGGTGCACTGTGCCGCCTGGTGTGAGCGCGCACAGCGCCAACATCTCCTATTGGCTTTAATCCACTCAGTTAGCTGTTCTTTGCTAAGCTTACGAATGGCGTTGCACTGACTCAGGTGGTGTTCTCGGTTGTTACAGAATGCACAGTAAGGTGCTGACTTGACCTTGGCTTGACCGTCACTGGTAGGTTTGACCTCCCTAGGTGTACTGTCTGTTCCATGCAGCACAGTGACGGAAGGCTTCTTAGAGTGGGTGCTAGGCTTAGCCCTGGGCCTGGCTTTCACTCCTCTGGAAGACAGCTGGCCATCAAAGTCGTGACACCAGGCTTCATGCTTCAGCCACTGAGCTAGGTCGTAGAGGGTGTAGCTCCTCTTAGACTGGCTGAACATGCATCTGCGGAAATCAGCTCGCTGTTCTGGTGGCAGCTTGCCGAGCAGGCGTGCGACGTGAGTACCACACAGGAGCTCCACCTCGCCATCAGGGCCAAGCGTCTTCAACATTCCCACCAGTGACTGTATCTGAAGTGAGAACTGAATAGGCTCTCTTTTCACAGGGTGAGAAGACCGAGAAAGGTGCAGTGGCGTCTGATCCTTCTTCGACCGAAGGCATCACAGTCATTTCCATCTCACATGCTCAGCGGACTGAGTAAATGGAAGTAAATATAGTAAATGCCTGAGTACCCTGAACAGTCATGGTCTGGTGGTTAGGGAACCAGTCTTGTGACCGGAGGGTCGTGGGTTCGATTCCCAGGCCTGAGGCCATGACTGAGGTGCCCTTGAGCAAGGCACCTAACCCCAACTGCTCCTGGGGTGCTGGGCTAGGGCTGCCCACCGCTCTGGGCACGTGTGCACCACAGCCCCCTAGTTATCACTAGTGTGTGTGTGTTCTGACTGCACAGATGGGTAAATGTGGAGGACAAATTTCAATTGGGGTGAAAATCACAATTGACAATGTGGCTTGACATAACAAACTCCAGTTTTACCCACATAGGATGTGAGATAATAAACACAGCACTAATCCTCAACATGTTCATAACATGCCCATTCTCTGTATAGTACAATGATGTATCTGTGCTGAAAAAAATTCACTTTGTAAGATGAGTAACATGTAGGGAATGTTGCAATAGTTAAGTATAATTACAGCACTGCATTGGAAAACCAGGTTTTCTTGTTTTGTCTCTGGCTATACCAGAGTTTTCTAATATATTCCTAGGGGAGGGATATTTTTGCAACTGCTAAGGTGCTGTCATGGTCTGATTTGAGTGATCAAAAATCCACATTATTTGATTAGCTGAGCCGGTTAGTACACGTTTCACCCAGTACTCAATAACAGGACGGCCATCTCTACTCACACTATTATCTCTGGTACAGTGTGCTGTTGAATACACTGTGTTTTCTTTGAAGGAAGCTCGCTGTTTTATGGGGGTGCTGTCACCTGTTGGTATGGACATATCAGATTTATACCGCACATCTGTAGATGGATTGTTTGTTTGTTTGCTTGATTTGACAAATAATGATGGTCCTTAACAGTTCCTGGTCCGTGAGAGATAAAATCTTAAACAATTCCAGTACCTAAGGTGAAAAATTGATCACAGAACTTAAATAACATCATATATGAATAATATATATTGTTTTATATGACTCTTTCAAGTGTTTTGATCCTTTGCAGCGGAGTGCACCCCATTGCTGGATTGCTGTCTTGGTTCCAAGTAGTTGGTTGATAGATGTTCAAAGTTTGTAGACAAGTTTTTGGACTTCTGAAGTAAAGAACCGGGCCCCATTTCTGAAAAGCACCATAATGCTAACATCTTAAATGTCTTCACTGCAATATTTACCCTACTATTTAAAGAGGATATTTGTGTTACACTTTTCAGAAACCCAAGGCTGTTTTGCAGTTACAATCAGTCATTTACAAAGCAACAAATAACATTCAAATAACAAGTTTAAACATTAGCTTCTTTATTGTAATGATTGTGATCAGGATTAAATTAGATCATCTTTAGTGCAAATAATTAAACCGTAAAAACACTGCACATGAATAAATAAGTCTGTGTAGTTTGTCTTTGGCCTTTTCAAGGGTTCACAGCAACTAGGTGTAACAGCAACTAGGTGTAACATGATATATTTAATAAATGTTAATATGAAATAAAAAGTTTAGAGAACAAATATGTTGTCACATCTGCCACTTATAATTGAGCCCAATGAAATGTAAAATCATCTCAGTGCATATAGAGTAAAACGATTCCAATCTCTATCCGGATATAATGCTGATACTCAAGCTGCATGAAATAATTAAATGTGAATAGTGTCTTTCCCCTGAGGCAAATAACTCCATGATAGCATTTAATGCCCAGTAGGGACGTTTAACCTCCTTCCCCTGTCTCATCTGTAATTTCATCCTGTAGTTCCCAACTAACCCAGGAGATGCCGATATTTACCCATAATACATGCAATAGTATGTAGGTACAATGAATTAATATACAAGCAAAACCTCCAGGCCTCTAAAGGATGATGGTTGTGCAATTTTGTTGAATTCACAATGTCTTTAGTCTCACTGGAATTCCCTTGAATGTCTAAAGTTGAAATCATAAAAAAGTTTTCCAAAGTTCTGATAGTCAGACTGAGCTCACAAATTGTCATTTCAAACATGTTTCAAAACATATTTAGTTTGACAAAATAACAAACAAATAAAATATATTTTAGTAATGTGACAAATTAATGCACAAAACAGATTTAAACTACACAAGCAGGTGTCAATACAGAGTAAGTTTGACCAAAACAATAATATGTACACATTGTGCTCAAATGATGTTGTGACGTGAGGGGGTAGGCAGGGGCTGTACCGTGACAGATATACACGGTACTGCATAATTTTCTTTACGTATAATTTTTTCTTTTTCAGCAAACAATTCACTATTGCCCAGCTCTCATAAATCTTATAGTTGCTTTCACACATTTTATTTTTTTCAATAGGGCACAATAAATTGTGAAGATGAAGATGTCTGTGAAGATGATCCTGATCACACTGCCATGAGTTGAATTCAGAAATTGTCAATAACCAGTAACATATGGGTGTTCTTTGGGAGATAGTGTTTTTAGAAAAGAAGACTTGCAAGAAGAGATTAGGAGGGTCATGGAAGCGTTGCGAGAGAACCATGCATGTTGACAAATGGGGCCACTGGTTTTACTTTAATGGAAAGAGGAGGTAACAGGGCTGGATAAATTGATGGTAAAAGTGCGGTTTAGCTTTCCACAGTAATGGTGAGGGATATAGATTATCTTTAGATATATTAAAATATCACGTAGATTAGGACAATATTTTTTATTACAAGTAAATAATTTCTCTGCAATTTAAAGTGATTATATTAATTGTGATATATCACGGGAAAAGCAAATAAGAAGCATTATAGCCTCTTCCATTCAGTCCAGTAATTGTGGAGGATATTTAAAACACTTAAAATATTACACCATTGTAGTACGCCTCATAATGAAATTTCCATTGGTCCAGGGTCTGTTGGCATGTCTGTTGTGTCATATACTAGAAAACATCTAGGCCTCTCAAAAGCTCCTTTATGGTAAAAAGTGTGGGAATATGTCTCTACAAGCTTTTTGTATACTCTACAACTCGACCTTCATTGTCCACTTGGCAGCGATAGTTAAAATGCAGCACAAGAAGCACAATAGTCATCATGGCTTCTAGCTTCCCCCAAGTGGCTCACTCACAGTAGTTTGTTCTTGGAAAGGTGGAGACAAGAAAGATCATGTCTGGTGAGCGGCATGCGTACTCTTCTCATTCTTAATGCACGTTCATGTTGGTTGTGAATTTCAGTGCAGACTTGACCACGCTTTATGAAATTTGTGACTCAGACGCACTAAAGAAAACCCATGAAAGACAAGCTTTCATAGGATGGATGGCTTTTACGAGGTTGAAAAAAATCCATCCTGTGTATATCCTTCAGATGTCTTTCTGGATGGAAACCAGCAAGGTATCCCAATACAGCAAAATATCCCATTTAAAAAAATATTAAACTAAAATAAATTATTAAAATACAAAAACTTAATTCATTAAGTTAACATATTACAGTTAAATTATACATTTAAGGTCTACTTTTGTACATGCACCTCCAGATGTGTACATACAGTACATTGTCACGGAAGATGGATGAGGTGGAGTGATCTAATCTGCCGTCGACATGTAAAGGGTAGACAGTTTTGCTTTTCCTATGTTCACACTGAAACAGGTGGCAAATAGGCATGAGAAAACATTTCTTTCCACTGACAACACCTCTGAATATCAGCCCCGTCTCTAGAAAGTCTGGAAGGATTGTGCATAGCTGCAGCATCTTCAAGACATCTTGTCTGTGCTTCTTGCCAAAGTTCATGACTTAAAAGATGAGGTGAGTGGATAATGGATTCACAAACCCCTCTGCAGCTTCACCTTGCTCTTTACCACTGTTGCTAATCTTGTCCTAAAAAATGAAATGGGGCTTACCAAGAAAATACTGGTAATCCTTATGCAGATATTCACTTGTCTGTGTTAGAAGTATATTTTAACACGGAGCAATAGAGAGCCAGACGCATATGTTGAGAGGAGTGAGATGTATTAAGTGCAAATCCTGAACCAGGTTTGCAAGACCTTCACTTTTTTCAGATAGGCGAACAGGGAACAGCTAACAATCATAAAATATACAACATAGACTAAAGGTTGGACTAACAGTGGAACAGGAACATGCTGCGTGACTGGAGGAACAGCCACAGGAACAGGCTGGTTGGCTGGAGGAACAGCCATGGGAACAGGCTGGGTGACCGGAGGAACACACAGAAACAGGACTGTCAGGCCCTGCACTCCCCTCCTTCGCCACCAGAGGTCCACCTCACCAGAGTTCTAGAGGTCATCAGCTGTTCTGCATTATTGTAATTGGCATGCATACTTAAATCCTCCTAGCTCACATGCACACTGCGAAGTATTGCCATTCCTTCTGCCCACTTCTATTAAACCTGCATATGGATCCAACCCCGCCTCGTGATTCTGCTTAGTTACAGAATACTTCGGCCACTATGGATCCAGCAGGTCTGTATGCGCTCCAGTCTGCCATTCAATCCAAGGGTAGAATGTTGGGGAATCATGACCAACTCCTCCAACATCTGGGCGCAGCGGTAGAGGGCTAATCTTGCCTGCTGCTCCTACACCTGTGCCAGAACTACCCACACCTCCTCCGGTTTCCAAACTTCTTCCCAATGTCTCACCCTCAGTACGTATGGATGTTCCAGAGAAATATGATGGTTCTCCTGGTCTCTGTCAAAGGTTTCTCCTCCAATGCTCCCTATACTTTCGGGAATTAGCGGCAGCTTTTCCCACAGACGCTGCAAAGATCACAGGTCACTCTGCCCTCTTGCATTGATCAAGATAGGTAGACTCACAGCCCTTACCTGGGGTCTCTTAAAAAAACAGGCAAACAGGAAACTTGATGCTTTGTGAGAATGACAAGACGTCCTAGTATCCACTGTGCCAAGGGATTTGTTGTCTCTGGCTTGGTGACATTGGGGCGTAGCTTTACTCGAACAGCTTACAAACAGGCAAAGTTTTGTCCCAACAGAACTGTAGTCTCGCTTTAGTGCTGCCTACCTGGATGGTTGGTGGTTTTGTGATGCAGAGTGGCTCCATCCAGTGACCACAGACAGGCTACAGAGAACACAAGATAGGCTAGAACAAATGACCAATAAAGTAATACAGTTAACACAGGGAATAAATACACAGCTAAATTAGGGGAAACGAGACTCAGCTGAAATCAGTGAAGGGAAGGTAAATCTAGAACAAGGAATTCCCACAACATGGAAATGAAAACCAGGAAGCTACAAAAGGCAGGGCACCAGGGTAGGGGTAACTGTAACAGCACCACCCCTCCCAATACACCCCAACTCCCAGTGCACAAAATGAGACCAAAACAGGAACAGAAACGAGACAAAACACAGACAGCCACGGACCAGACAAAAGGCAGACACAGGACCAGGTTGATCAGACACAGGAGCGGGACCCAGGGTGACTAGGAGCAAGAGACGAAGCAGAACCAGGGCACAAACAAAGGGTTAGAGTTAGTGAGTAAACCAAAACAAAAGGCCAGGCAAGAATTTCCACGATAACCATAATGCCAGGGGAGGGGCAAATATGACCATTTAAATAATGCATTTTGTTAGCATAAACAACATATAAAGGTAACTGTTTATTAAACAAACAAGTAACAACTATTAGTTTAAGTTCTTTTCACATTAAGTGTTAACTTACATTAATCGTTCACTTAATAGTAGTTAACCTTTTACCGATGATGTATCTCATACACAGATCAGCCTTGGCCTAATATTGAGTCAACAAAACCTCTGCTGTCCTGTGGTACCTGGCACAAATATGTTAGCACCTGATCCTTTAAGTCCTGTAAATTGCAAGGTGCGGACTCCATGGATCAGACTTGTTTTTACAACACATCCCACAGATGCTTGATCGGATTGATATCTGGGGAATTTTGAGGCTAAGTCAACAGCTTGAACTTTTTTGTCGTGTTCCACAAATCATTCCTGAACAGTTTTTGCAGTGTGGTAAGGCACATTATCCTGCTGAAAGATGTCACTGCTGTTAGGAAGATCACTGCGATGTAGGGGTGTCCATGGTACAGCAGTCATGTTTGCACAGGTGGTATGTGATTCATCAGAAAAGGCCACCTCTGCCATTGCTCCATGGTCCAGCTCTCACGCTCACGGGCCAAGTGTAGGTGTAAGCTGTTATGGGCTGACTTCACTTCCTGCCAAATTTACTTGCCACAAGCCCTTGACTTCTGCAGCAACATTCAGCAGGAGCCATAGCTATGAACAAACCAGTGCACGAGATTCCACACCAGTGCACGAGATTCCACCACCGGGGCACATCTGCCTGCAGCTCCTGCCCTGCTCAGAAACACAAACAATTAAACACCAAACAAGAAAACCAATTAAAAAAAAACAAAATGAGAGGGGAGGGTCAACACCCTCCTCACACAAACCAAAAAAAACATATCCAACTCAGCTTGACACAAAAATAAATGAATCACACTTCAACCACCACACACAGGAATTAACACAACTCAACTTTAACCATATAAAAAACTCAGGAATCAACCGCCAAACCAAGCCACGTAAAACAATCTAACAAACAAAACAACCAAAAATCACAACGCACACAAACATGAATCACAGACACCCAGACAAAACAGCAGCACTGCCAGGGATTTGGAACAACCCAGCGAACTTCTTGAGAATATACAACGCTGTTGTCTTCCTTCCCCCTTGCGATGAGAATCAGTTCATAGACACAGCAGCCACCGCAAATCCTTCGTCTTACAGTGCGGTTGCTTAATAAAGAAAACAAATTTTAAAACACACTCATCATTAAAAAAAAAGATCACCGTCAAACAAGCCTGCCTTACCTAGAAGGCTGCACGAAAAGTGCAAACGGCAACAGCCCACCATTGATCTATACCGCCACAGTATGTCCAACGACGCACCCACTGAACTATAAACGGAATAGCACACGTTAGTTCGTAGCCCATGCCACTCACCAGCGATCCGACAACAAAACGAGCCATACCTGGAACATTGAGCTACAGTCCACCAAAAACACAGCCAGGTCCAACCACGTCACGCACGGTTAATGCTGTTAAATGCGGGGAGAAAGGACAACAGTAGAAAGTCCGCCGCAGTAGCCATAACCCCCTATTTATAATCCCCCAAATAGAACGGCCCAGCGCGTCACCTGGTTCAACTGCAATTAATTGCAATTAAATGGAATTAGTGGGATTGCGAAATCCCACTCTGCTACAAAAGCAAAGAATCCAAAATCCTTTTTGCGCTTATCATTGACACCGATAAAAGACTGGTATATTCAATCACGGTTCCGTCTATCAATTTCTCCTAGTCCTTATGGCTACATGTTTCAGTCTTGTTTGACGGATAATCTAAGCCACGTTTTAAGTGTCCTTGGGCCATTAAAACTCCTCTTAGCTCCTATAGAGAGGCAGGGATCACCACCTTTTAGCTTCTGCCTGACTGAAGAGACCTCTCTCTGGGATCATTTCCTAAATTATGCTACCAACAATCGGAATCGGAATCGGAATCGAGCTTTATTGGCCAAGTATGCTCACACATACAAGGAATTTGTGTTTGGTTACAGTAGCTCACAGTGCACAATAATTGACAATAACATTACAGAAGTAAAACATTTACTCACATAAACACACACACCAAAATACCTGTAAACTTTACATGTGCAGAGTAATATAATACAGTAAAGTGCTGAGTGCAACAGTAAAGGACACTGTGGTGCAGACTGAATTAAATAAGGCATATAAATAGGAGAACAGCAGACACAGTAAGTACAGTGTGTTCTTAGACACAATCACCAGATTAATAAAGTGCAGTACAGAAGGTGAACAGAGTGAGAGGGACGACCTGGATGTGGATTGTGTGTAACAGTCTTGGGTGTATGTGACAGACTGTATCCTGGATGTTGTGTTGTAGTGTTCAGCTGTTCAGGAGAGTGATGGCGTGGGGAAGAAGCTTCTCTGAAGTCTGGTGGTCTTGATCTTCAGTTGGCTAAAACGCCGTCCTGAGGGGAGACGCTGGAACAGGTGGTGTCCAGGGTGTGAAGCATCAGAGACGATGTTCTCTGCACGCTTCCTGGTTCTGGAGATGTGTAGATCTGGCAGGGTGGGTAGCGTCACACCGATGGACCTCTCTGCAGACCTGATGATGCGCTGCAGTCGGTGGGTGTCGTGTTTGGTAGCTGAGCTGCCCCAAACTGTGATGGATGCGGTGAGGATGGACTCAATGGTGGCGGTGTAGAACTGCACCATCAGCTCCTGGGGCAGGTTGAACCTCCTCAGCTGACGCAGGAAGTACAGTCTCTGCTGGGCTCTCTTGATGATGGTGCTGATGTGGCAGTCCCATTTCAGGTCCTTGGAGATTGTTGAGCCAAGGAACTTGTAGGAGTCCACAGCCGTCACAGTACTGTTGAGGATGGTGAGTGCTGGAAGGGTTGGGGGTCATCTCCTGAAGTCCACTCTCATCTCCACTGTTTTGGCTGTGTTCAGCTCCAGGTTGTTGTGGTTGCTCCAGAGGACCACCTGCTCAAAAGCCCGTCTGTAGGCAGACTCGTCACTGTCCCGGATGAGACCAATGACTGTCAAGTCGTCTGCAAACTTCAGGATTTTGACTGACTGGTCTGTGGAGGTATACTCATTTGTGTAGAGTGAGAAGAGCAGAGGGGAGAGAACACAACCTTGTGGAGCGCCTGTGCTGATGGTCCTGGTTCCTGAGGTGACCTTTCCCAGCCTCACCTGCTGCTCTCTGCCAGTGAGGAAGCTGGCAATCCACTGGCAGGTGGAGGCTGGCACACTGAGTCGGGTGAGTTTGGTGTGTAGATTTCTGGGGATGATCGTGTTGAAGGCAGAGCTGAAGTCCAAGAACAGAACTCTTGCATAAGTACCAGGGTGGTCGAGGTGCTGGAGGATGTGATGAAGACCCATGTTCACTGCATCGTCCATCGACCTGTTTGCTCGATAAGCAAACTGCAGGGGGTCTAGCTGGGGGTTGGTGATCTCCTTCAAGTGAGTGAGGACAACTGAGCATGTTTGATATGTGTAATGACTTGTAACTGAAGTGGTCCTGAATACAATTCTGGATACTCTTCTGCCACCTTCTCCACGTAGTAACACATTATCAAGATGCCATAGCTTGTGGAGTCCATCTTGATCAAACCTCTGTGAAGGCACTGTATCATTAGTCTCTGTATAGAGACTGGGGATCCAGATGGAAATAGGCTGCAGCGTGACCAATGTAAAGCTTTTGTGAAAGGTTTGTGAATAAGAGGCATCTGAATAGGTTCTAGGTCTACCTTTGTTGCCATAGCAGTTGCTTTTGCAAACAAGGCATCAACATGCTCCTCAGTTTACTTGTCCTGTAAGTTGTTTTGACATGATCCACAGCCTCCAACATGCCTGAAATGGTCTGTTTCCTAAGCTGTAGGGTGGTGTTCATCCACTCCAAATCCCTCATCAGGTCTTCAGCCATTACAAGGTTGTGTTCTCTTTTAGAAAATAACCATGAATGGCCCAGGTTGCAAGAGTCCACCTGGTAGGTCAGAGAGGTTTCAGAGTGGTGAAACCATGCTCTGATTTTGCAGTTTCCTGGAAAGTCAGCTTGAATTTGCCAGATTGATTAAACCCATGTCATCAGGATTAATTTGTAACTCTGGCTGTCTTATGCATGCTACATTTCTCCAGTGCCTTCTTCAACTTTCTAAGCCGGTTTTGACAAAAGCTGAATCTGTTTTTGATGCAAGCTTAGACTTTTATGTTGCAAAATATTTGGCACAATAGAAACAGAGGATCCCCTTTAAGGAGGGGCTGTAATGGAGCCTGAAAGATTCTTTGAACCATTTTTCCTGAAAACAGAGTGGATTTAGTAGGTAGGTATGACACTCCCATTGGACGAGGTCCAAGATAAGCTCCTCCTCTTCCTCTTTCGTGCTTTGGTGTTCAACTGTCTGTCTGCTCTCTCTCGCTGTCTGTTACTGTCTCAGAGTCTCTCTCCCTGCTCGACTGTATTATCCGATATACAAACAAGAAGGCATACTCAGAGGAATATCTTAAATTTAAATCTTTAAATCTTAAATTAACATTAGGATGAAACTGCTGTGTTGTCATTACTTGGTCTTAATCATCAATATTTGTTCCTTTTCTCACTCCCCCATCACCTGTTTTCCCAGACCAGTCAACATCCTTATCTCCTCTTTACTCTGAATGAAACTAAACTATTGACAAAAAAGAATTTGGATACACATATGAAGGCAAACGGGAATATATACATTAGGATTAGATTGCTGGCATTATTTGATTTCCACTATCAATATTTGCTCCTTTTCTTACTCAACTCCAAGTCATCTGCTCTCTCTGACCTGTCAGCATCCTCATACTGTCTCTCTCTAAGTGTCTTGACTCTGAAAGACATGAAGAGGAAACCAGAATGAATGGTATTTCTTGCTCATGACTTACTGTGAATGAAGACTAGCAAAAGCTACCTACTCCCACTTCAGATGCATCCACTTCAGCAAAGAAAAGGCAGTGCTGGTCAGGTTGGTGGACTACTGATGTGGAGGTGAACATGGTCTTCATATTCCCAAAGGTTTGGTTGGCAGCTGCAGTTCCACAATAGATAAAAGAAAAAAGAAAAACAATAACATATATATCACAAGTCCAAATAGAAAGTCACAATTGTACAATGACTAAAACGGCACAAACAGTAGCCTACTACAATTGCCTATTACATAGCTTATCCTTCCTTATACATGTGGTCCAAAGCATTGAGGGCAGGGCATTATTAGCAGTAATCTCCTACAACAGACAGGTCTTACTGGCTAAATCCTGAGATGTACAAGTATAAATTCATCATCTTTTAATTAGTAGCCTAGATGTGGCTCTATGAAGGTAGCTGAATTAATCCTCATATATGGCACACAGAACACTTGGATCAACTGTCAAGAATATGCTGCACTGGCTCTAGATTCAAACACTAAATATTTACATGAATCCTATGTTCAGCAGTGTTTTACCTCTGACAACTTGGATAAGTTATGCTAATGTTAAGTTCAATCCTGTACTCCTGATATTCCACTGCCTAATGCACAACATAGTACACAATATCCCCCTGCTCAGGCATGTAAACTAAATGCATAAACATGGTTCAGTGAAGCAGAAATGTTTAATTTCCTAGAAAGAAGGTACTGACAGTTTTTATTGGCATATTTGCCTTGAATAATTACAATATTCATCAAATTTGGAAACAGATTGGACATAAATGCAGAAGGTATCAAGGTACATTGCCGGCCAATAATTAACAGATTTTCGTGTTGATTATAGAAATAATTTAATATCTGCCAGGTCTTTTTCAATTCTGAACAAAGCACAAGGCTTTGTCTACTTATGCAAATATACTGTTCCACCTTAAATGTTGTTTTTCTTGTTGTTTGTTATACCATTAATGTATGGAAAATACAAATGAAATGTGAACTTCGGGTTCATGAACAACACAGAAACATTTCTAATGGCACACATTTTCTAACAAGTCAAATGGTGCATAGCTGCTTTTAAATTTAGCTAATAATTTAGTTCCTTTGACTATGTACTGCCACTGTGTCATATCGCTGGTAGCAGCATGTTGCCGGTGGCATAGTATATAATCTGGGAACATACTAATGTTTCGTACACACAGTGTACGTACCAATTAGGGCATTTAGGGCATTTGCATACTACACACTACATACTATTAGGTACATACTATATACTAATTTTAATAACATGGGATTGGCAGGTTAGTACACAATACTACTCTATATTGTACAAAAATAAAGTGATGAACCCTTGCTATGTTAACGTATCATTGCAAATTGTGACTTAATCACTTTCAACAAACCTAGAATTGTTATGCCTGATATTCTGCCTCATTTACAAATATGGAAACATGAGCTAAACTTCACTATCTTGAGCTAGCCAATTACCTTGTTTACTATGGACAAATGCTAAGCTAGGTGACTACCATGGCTAGGCAAACACAAATTAAGATGTATTACAAATATCTTTCTCATGAAAACAGTTGACATTTATTACATTTAATAATATTTTACTTTTGAAGAAAGCAACATCTGTTCTCCTGCCAACATTGATGCTAAACCTTCATCATTGCCATTTAAAACAAATTCCAGACATGAGCAATGCCTCCCTTTCCAATTTGCATTGCATTATGGGACAATAATGTCCATCCAAACAATATTAAAAATGACTCAATTTTGATTTTTAAACTATCACTGCCTATTAGTGTTAAATTGAGCAATTGTCAATATATATATATATATATTGAGATGGAGCAGATTTTTATTGGGGATGGTTCGAGCAGGTCGATATTATTTATTTTTTCTCACTTTTATTCATTATGTAATATTTAATAATTGTATCAATATCAATGGATATTGTTATACATTCTTGAAATCAACGGTATCCTTTATGAATATGTGCTCAAGTCATTAGCTACCATGCTAGGTACCATGTCTGCCCAGAATATCACCAACAAACTGCTAGCTCTTTAGAGTAATATTTTATCATGAATTAGTCTGGAAAAGATGTCTTCAGCTTTTACTTTGCAACCAAATTAGATGTAGAGGAATATTTTCATCTATATCTGTTTTTTCAATGACTTTTCACTTTTCAATCAAATCTCCATTTTGTCAAAGGGTTTTTGCTGGGTAGGATATTTCACCAGTCACATCTTGTTTGCTCTCAACCCTACAGCCTTGTGCAGGAAGCAGGACACACATCACTGATTACCTAGTGCTCACTTCTTCCTACGTACTTCTCCACAGCAGACCTTGATAAGCCCAGCCAAATAGCACTGCAACTCAACTATATTTACTGGAGAACCACCAAACTTCAGTCATTGTAAGGTTTCCATTCATACTCTAGTAGATCAGAAAAACATCACTGAAAAATTCTATTACTTTTAAAGTTATAGTGGGCAAGTAAGGACAGGCATTGAAAGTTACTTCCTAGTGAGTATTGTCGGCCTATAATATGAACTGGTCAATTATGGAAATCAGTTTCTCATTGCCTTGTCCTTCAGAGATATATTCAGCACATGGCCTAAGATAGCCCTCAGCATGGCCCTCAGCACAGTCAATTTGTTAAGTTCCTCACAAGAGAAGCCAATCCAGTTAGATCCATTAATGCACTCAAACAAGAGAGAGTAATGTGGTTAAATGAACTAAACCATGGAGTCCAGGTGTAAGGACATTAGCTACCAGTATAGGTAAGAAACATGCTGCTCCATGCTGTGTATTCTGAGACAGGAGACATTTTCAACAAATGCTATCATGTTATTATGAAGCTAGTTGCAGAGCGATTTATCTGTAAATTTATTACATTTATTAATGAATTATTTGTGTGTGATTTTGCAGTGTGATTGTGCATACTGTGGAGAAATAAATGATAATTTACACTCCACCTTGATTTGCTAGAAAAGGGCTTGTACATGTATGATATCCACCCAGATTGGATGGTTTATTCTAAGCATTGTTTAAATGAAGGGCTCCACTCCAATCATTCACATATAACTAGATAGCAGCATACTATGTAATAATCATTCTAAATAAATACATTGTGTAAAATGTACATATATGAACTGTAAAATAAACAACAAATGTGTAAATGTAAAAAAGAGCTCTACTGATGAAACGTATGAAGGAAACCCTGACGTGAAGTACTGTGGGATTGTGGAATCCATAAACTGGACAGCTGTGGTAACCATCACCACGAATGTGGATACCCACCTAGCGACTTCAGACATGAACTGCACTTCAAACGAATGATCTTTAGCTAATTGCTTAATTTAATTTGTTAAGGTTTGAGCCGGAATTATTGGGTTTCTTGTGTTTGATTGTTTCGTCGTTATTTGAATATGAAACGTTCCCTGATAACTACCCTGATTCAGTTAGAATTAGTTGGGTTAGTTCAGGTTGTGGGTGATCCACCGTTTGTGTATGAAAATGAACCGCTTCCGTTTACCATGTATATCATCCGGAAGGGTGGGACCTGTGTAAGTTCTGCAAATAACCTCATAGCTCCTGTTTCGTATGATATTTAAGACAGTTTCTCTCAGTATAAATTACGATTTTTAAAGTACTGTGAATACAAAAATGTCGCGACTTCATCACTTTTATTTTTTATTTTAGAATATTTAGAGCCGTACACCTGGATCCATGCGTGCAAACACCTATCATCTGTGTGGTGCATGTTTGACCGAGCCAGGATTACTTCAAAAGTTCCTCTCGGGAGTTTAACGACGGAATATTTGTTGTACAGGTATTTCGTAATTCACTTTCTTAATCAATTAATTTATTGGTGAATTGCTGCAAAATGGGCAAATGGATTTTAGCCAACCGAGTTTAAACGCTAAGAAAACAAGCTGTTTAAACTTTGTTTTAATTGCCCCACATACCCGCTCCATGACGCGTACGTGTCTGGCACATTATTTAGAGTAATATGAAATTGATCAATTGTATTTGTTTAGCATTTTGGAGCTGTACAATCACCTTTGATAGTTACTGTCATTGTTACTTTTACGACAGTTACTTTAAAAGGGGGAAGTAGTTGAGATCGCGTTGAATATAGTAGATCTCGCATTGTGGCTACGGTTTAGATTTGGACCAGAAATATGTATTCGGGATTTGCAGTTTTGACAGATTGTTTGGTTAGACGACGAACCAGAATGGATATTTTTTAAAATGTAAGAATATGTAGTTTGTTGTCGAGATAATAGTAAACGTCTTCGCGATTAAATATTAAAAGAAAAATCGTTCTTTTTCTGTAGAAGTGTAAAAATCTACGGACGCCTGTACAAAAACATATATGTATCTGAACTGTCAAGATCGGGTAGGTAGGTTACCGGTTAGAGTACTCGTCATAGACTTACACATTGCGCTCTAAATGTTTTCTGCTTTTGTTAAGCGAGATCAGATTTCTTTATTTTCTCTAACAGAAAGTTGATGCAAACTGTCAAAGTTTGGTCTCGAGCTGTGCGCATTTATGGCGCGTTTCCACGGCGTGGTACCGCCTCGACTTCACTCTGTTCTTTTGGCCTTTTTGGATTTCCATTAGGAAAGGTTGTAGATAGAACCTGGTACTCTTTTGGTTTCACCTCCGTTGACGTTCCAAGCAAGTCGAAGCGATACCGAAACGTACGTGAAAACGTTGGTCTTGCTCACAACACGACTACAATGCGACCTCGACTTTTCATGCAGCTGGTAGGGCAGATTCGTGCTCCGACTTAGACTTTTAAAAACTTTGACATTTGTTCTCATATTTCGTTAACTGTATCACCAAGTGTAACTGAATATCTGCATTTTTATCCCATAACTTGCAATGGTGACGTTGTTATTATTATTATTATTAGTATTTTTAGTATTAGTAGTAGTAGTGTTGTTGTTTTTATTATTGATGGACGCTTTTAAGGTTTGCAACATGTCTTGCAGAAGAAGATCTGCTTTAGCTTGAAATCAAGTATTCAGGCTGGGTGCATTACAATACTTGATTAACTTCTATGAGTATATATTTTAAAATTCCTTTAAACATGCTAATATAATATTTGATCTAAATTTAAAATGGCTGTTTGGCTAATCATATGCTAAAAGTTGAAGGCCTGCATGCAGGCCCTGTCCAACATTATTTAAACTCCTCATGGAAGAGCAGACAAACAGCACTAAAACTGTTGTGATGTCCAAGGTTGTGCAAATAATCCATTATTGGCACATGTACTAACCTACATATTGCTCATTAATTCTGGGTCATATTGCTTTGTTCCTCTATCATAGAGGCACACTGAATGAACAGAGATTATCATTAGGGTTTATGAACTTCCTTTCCTTTCTCGTGATAGATGTTTTAAGAACATGGACTACTAAACGTAATGTTACATGTAGCAGCTTGGGGCTGAGAGTTGTGAATTTTTTTTCTGTATGAGGTCCATTTTTTGAAATTGCATTACTGGTATCATGTATTCAAACATGTAAATGTTATTTTGACATGGATTTCTCTGAAGGGATTTAAGGAAGTGTACTAGGACCAATATGGAAGTGCTTGTGTGTTTGGCTTAACTTGCTGTCGCCTGTACTGTCTGTCCTGTTAGTGCAGCATTGTTGCCACAATCAAAATCTTGCCACCCTAGCTTGCTTTGAAGTGCCAGTATTATAACTGGCTATTTCCAGCTCACTTTGAAGTATTTTTTGTTCCAATTCCACAGGCACCCATTTCCACAAAGGCACCCCTAGGTCAGAGTGAGTGGGCCGACTGTTCACACCCTTAAAGGGCGGCTGACCTCCCCACGGGGCACCATGAGTGTCCAGCCCAGGAGGATCCGTCTGAAGCCATGGCTGCTGGCTCAGGTGAGCAGTGAATCCAGCACTGTTTCGTTCTGAGTGTGATGCTTCCTTGTACAAAAAAGAAAATGACCATAGTATTGAGTAGAGGTGGCAAGAATGGAGCATCACAATTTGAAAACATTTTCACGACGCATCACTATATAAACTATTCTGAGGTTTGCCAAGACGTGGTAGTGTTCCATGTAATGGCTCTACACCTATGTTAGCAGCTGAATAAATTTTTATTATAGATTAGCAGTTTCTATTACTACTTATGTAGGAACAGGAGAGTTGGGGAAACAGTTGGGGGGGAAAAATACAAGAATGTCCTCATGGGCTAGTGTCCAATCATCTCATATTTCCTATCCATTTTTTACAATTTCTTTTGTTCTGCATAGATGTTGCGCTGCACTGCAGAGTTTAGAGTTTAGTATTTTCCAGATTCAGTTGATTAACTCATTACCAGTCCCCCTGACCAGTTAAACTAGGTCTATCAGACCTTAGTAAATACTAAACTGTGGTCTAGCCCTTCAGGACATGTGGCATTGTTTCTTTGTAAACCTAGATTCATTTTCATTCCCCCAGGTGAACAGTGGGAAATACCCAGGCCTCCACTGGCTCAGCAAGGAGCGTCGCTTGTTTCAAATCCCCTGGAGACATGCCACACGCCACCTTCCCACCATGGAAGAAGAAAACACTATATTCAAGGTAAGGGCTGCGTGGCTGTGATGCCTCTCTGTTTTCCATACACCTCTGATTTTATTTTACCCCTTTACAGAAATGTCCTCATCATAGAATTTGTATATAAAGTTCTGTGTATATACACTGCCAGTCAAAAGTTTGAACACACCTAGTTTTTTTTTTTTTTTTTTTTAATATTTTCTACATTTTATAAAAACAGTGAAGGTATCAAAATAATGAAATAACACATGACAACACTATAACCAAACAGATGGTTTAACAGATGGCTGTAGATTGTAAAGTTCTTCAGAGCCACCCATTACTGGACAGTTTGGGAAGATGCTCTGGATGCTGTTGGTGTTCTCTTAATACATAATAATAATAAATACCAAATAGGGTTCCTGCACTATGTGCTTGAACCCTAATAATAATCTTTATTTGTATATCACCTTTCATACATACATGTAACTCAAAGTGTTTCACAGAATTTATAAACATAAAATAAATTGAAGAAAACAAACATAATAAAATGCCATAAATATTACAATAAATTGAAGAAAACAATAATAAAATGTAAGAAAATAATAAAATGATAAACCACTGACATTCCTTAACTAAACCAGCTTCATGAGGCAGCTACATTTGATGCCCTGAAGACATTCTCATGTAGGCTGAGCACTGTAGTCCTTTAAGAATATAAAGAAGATACATTCAGTCAGCCGTGTCCAAACTTTTGACTAGTAGTGTGTGTATTTAAGTTGATTTTATATCCAATCTAAGTGGAATGGATATATAATCATGATCATACTTGTATATAATGTGTATGTGTATATATATATATATATATGGTAGTAGTATAAGATTCTCACACAAGCTGATTTCATACATGCTAAGTATCTTAAGTTGAAGGGTCAGTTCCATGTGTTTAATTTATTTGCACATTTAAAGACAAACTTGTCCTAGAGCAGGACTCGTCTTGAAATAACTGACGTTCTGAATCCTGTCTGCCTAATACCGGTGATTCACCTTAACATCTGTGATGGATGTGCTAAGAACATGTTCTAGGAATAAAAGTGAGCTATAAGTGGAACATGTAGCACAACAGGATAACCAAAGTATTAAATTATGGGTCATATTTGTACAATCACACAGTATTTTTTTTACTTTTTTATGTTTGGTTTCTTGCTCTCATGAGCATAACTTGCAGTTAAAAAAAAAACATTTCAACGAGGCATATTAGGATTTTATCAAATGAGGTAACTCACTTTAGGCTTCCTTAGTCGATCTTTAAGCCATTGTATGAGTCTAGGGGGTTTACCAGAGGCAGAACGTCAGCCTGCTCTGGGTTCAGTCAAATGTGAGAGAAAATCAGGTGATTTTTGCTTTATTTAAAATTTGTATCTTACATTTTTGGTGTATGATATCTTCCTTTTATTCATATTGACAAGTAAGTAAAAAAAAAAAAGTAAAAAAAGGCTAAATCCTCAATGCAGAGTTGTCCAGTTTACTCCTATAAACCTTTTTATTTTTGATTGATGCTCAGCTTCACAGAATACACTTACTATCAATGTTCATTTACTCAAAAGAACCAAAGAATGCCAGCCAAAGAATGCTTTTTTATGATTTGCAAAATAACCAGTTACTCACAAACAGACCTACAAATGTACCCTTTTGTGTAGTTTTAGGATTTGTAATGGGTAGTGTGGAAACATCAGGTGAGTTGCCTTTTGCAACCGTTTCATGCACTTTCCTGCTTTCCTGCTTATTCTAGCTGTTGACTGAGTGGCTTTTCAGTCACATTCTCAAGAATAGCATTGCAGAACTAAAAGTGGTGTGAGTTTCGATTCCACCCATGGTGTGTGCTGCAGTACTTGGTTAGAAGAGGAAGTCCTGAGGCCCCAAAAGTTACAAGACCTTCTAGAACATCTGTACTGTGCTAATCTCATTCAGTTGGTCTGAATCCTGGTTTGAGCCAAGTTTACAAAATATATCATTTACAATTGTTTTACTTTCCTGACATAACTATTCTGTAGTCTCCTACTTTATATCAAATACAACTATCAAAGAGAAAGAATGAAAATTGTCAGACTAACTTTATGACAAATGCTATAATGACATTGGAGAAGCACTGGGTTCAGATTCCCAGCAGTTGCTCTCATCACCCATTCCTCTCTGTACAGGCTTGGGCCTTGGAGACGGGGAAGTACCAGGAGGGCGTGGATGAGCCAGACCCAGCCAAGTGGAAGGCCAACCTGCGCTGTGCCCTGAACAAGAGCCGGGAGTTTACTTTGAAGTATGACGGCACCAAGGAGACCCCAGTGCAACCGTACAAGATCTATGAGGTGTGCGACCAGCCTATGAATGGAGGTAAGCCTCAATGGCAGGAGGTGCTCGGGTACAGCATGAAGCGAAGGTGGAGGTGTCGTTAATTCCATGTCTCTCATGCCCTTTTAGATGGAGTTGAGGAAGAGGAGGAGGAGGTGAGCTGCTCAGGTGGAGTGAGTGAAGATTTTGGGTAGTGTAGAAACATGGCATTGGGACAGTCAGATGTAGTGAAATTGACCTTGCTGTGTACTTACCTTTCTAACTCATGACCTCTCTGACTCATGGCTCGAAATAACGCTCATTCTTTCTCCGTGTTCCCCTTTGTCTTTCTTGTAGCTGCCAAACGTTGAACACCTTTCAATCAGTAAGTTTGTTTTATTTGTTTCTGTACATATTATATTAAATTTCATGCTTAAATGCATTTCATTTTCATTCATTTGAGCTCTTTGTCAAACGGCAAATAAGAAGAAACATGATTGTTGAAGTAGCACCTAATTTGGGTTTTTTTGTTGAATTTTGAGACGAGAATCTTATATTTCCTATGACAGACCCTCGAACTGGTGAACCTCCAAGCTACCAAGCATTTCCACCCAATACAGTCGATCCATTCCTCGTTCCTGTCATAGCCCCCAATTTCACTGGCCAAGGCCACATAGTTCCCACTGTGAAGCAGGAGGATTTTATACTCGGGGAAGGTCTTCCGAATGGACTTGGCATGGGTACAAGGGTCATACCCTCACCCGCTGTCCCACAAGCTATGAGCGTTCCGGGAGCCATCGTGGACAGTCCCATGCAAGAGGTGCAGGCCCAGGTGGAGAGTCATGTGCAGCCCTGCATCTCTGACCTACTGAGCAGTCCTCACATGCTGCCCTGTAAGCAAAGCTTCTGTATTTTATCAGGCCACTGGGATAAATGTAGAACTCGATTAAAATGTTTGTAACAAACGCATGCCGATTCTACACACAATTTCTGTCGTCTACACACTCTGTGCATATCTTCTAACCCTGAGCGTCCTGTGGCTTTGATTTTTTACGTTGGATGTGGAGTGGATTCTGAACATTTTCAAGCTCCAAAGTTTAGGTCTGAATACTGAATACATAAATGGAGTATCTTTTCAAAGCATTCCCAGAAACATTTTTCATAGCAGGTCCTTAGCCTAACACTTTAACCACAGCACATGCAAAAGAGTTTCTCAACCTTGGCAAACATCTCACTAATTAACTTGTGGGAATTCGTAAAGGTGAGCTGTGTTGTTTGACTATGTTATCAGTTGGTCTATGGATCTGGTAGCAACGATTTCACAGCATATCAGAAAAGACAAAGATATTCATGAAATATACCTGGGTTGATTTTAATGTTGATGACCAAATAATATTTGCTACAGATTTATGGTTTACATTATGCACAACAAATGGTATTTAAAAAAAAAAAATTGTCTTTTCCTTCCACTTCTATTGTCTGGTCTAGTAACTGACCTTGACATCAAGTTCCAGTACCGGGGCCGCTCGGTTGGCTCTCTGACTGTAAGCAACCCCCAGGGCTGCCGACTGTACTACGGTAACCTGGCCCCGACGCCAGAGCAGGTGGAGCTGTTCGGGCCCGTCACACTCCATCAAGTGCTCTTCCCCGGCACTACCGACATCCAGAACGAGAAGCAGAGGTTCTACACAGACCAGCTCCTGGATGTCATGGACCGAGGCCTGATTCTGGAGATCCGGGGGCAGGACATCTATGCCATACGCTTGTGCCAGTGCAAGGTGTTCTGGTCCGGTCCAGGCGTGCCCGAGAACGGCCCGCCCAACCCAATGGAGAGGGAGCGTAAGATCAACGTGTTCAGCCTCAACAGTTTCCTGCATGGCAAGTGGAGTTGTGACTAAGCTTTCAGATTGTAGATATTTGGCAGAGTAGGGGGGGGTGTTCTTTTTCAGCTCTCTTGTGTTTCATTGTGTGAAAACAATTTGAAAAGTTTCAAGTGGTCTCAAAACAGGAAGGATTTTGTTTTATTTTTTGAAAAAGAGTAAATCTTACATTACACTGCATGTCTCTGATTAATGGGTCATAAAATGGCTTGTGGTCCTGACAGGACTCATCCTGTACCAGAAAGGAGAGGCGCCAACTCCACCACCTTTTGAAATATACTTCTGCTTCGGGGAGGACTGGCCTGACCATAAGCCCAAAGAGAAGAAACTCATTATTGTCCAGGTGTGCAAACTTCAATTCCTTCTCGAAAATGTGTGTCTTAAGAATTCATAAAACCTAAGGTGTGCTCCAGTTACATTTGTTCACATTTGTGGTGATTTCCGTTTGTAATGATTGTGATAGAACTGCATGTTTGGTGGCCACTTTAATGACTGAATCATCAGAACAAGAACAGCCACAGAGCTTATAGGAATAGAACCTTTTGTTTTTTTAAGCAGCCAATTACTTCATGGAATGTAGACACAGCATTGTGCAATTTCCACAGTGCAATGGATGGGATGGATAATTGCCATTTGAATATTTGTTGGATAATGCTAGTCAGGTGTTTGTGTTGAATCTCCTTCCATCCTAACCTGTGGAGCTACTGTCCTCCTAATTTAGCGGTCTAAAGAGTCTGATTCTCTTCTGATAGAACATATGTGGTTCTGAGTTTCAGAGCGTTATAAAGCCCTCAGAATAATGGATCTCTTGTGTTAAATTGGGAGATGTAGGCATGAGTTTTGAAACATACTAAATGTATGCCTAGTCTAACATGTAGTAGTACTTGCCAAACGTTCAGTGTTCATTGTTACTTCACACCGACTTTCTCCCAGGTATTGTGATGTTCATAATGTGGAAGCGGAGGTTTACTGTAGTATTGAGTGAATCTGATCACTGAATACTGGTGATGGAAAAAGGCCACCTTCTCATTATGATTTGAATGAGTTTTTTAGGGTATAAACCATCTAAGTATCCAAAACACCACAGTGGTGAGGGGAACATTCTGGGGGGAGGGTGTGCAATCCAGGACTTGGAGGGCAGATTTCTCAGATCCAGTTTAAGCCCACACCAAGGCTGAAAACAATTTCTAACAGTGATGATTGCTGTTACTGTTGTTCCATCTCTGGCTAACCTTCACTGAATGTGTTTCTCATGATGCTGCACTGGTTCTCTGTTTAGGTGGTGCCTGTGGTAGCGAGGATCCTCACTGAGATGTTCTCTGGTGAGCTCTCGTGGTCCACGGACAGCATCCGCCTGCAGATCTCCAACCCTGATCTGAAAGACCAGACCGTGGAGCAGTTTAAGGAGCTCCACCGGCTGCTGCAGAATCAGCACACTCAGGGCACTTGGGCTCAGAGCCTCCATTAACACTCCTGGGATGCTCACCTGGGTTACGGCCATGGCAACTTGCAACCGTCCAATGGAGGAGGACCTAGCTGCTCTGCCCTTAGACCAGAGTGCTTTGGGGCATAGCTGCATTTTGTACATTATTCAACACTGGCCTAATTTATGGAATAATCTACAACACTGGAGATAGACATGCACTTAAATTCATGTTTTAGTTTGACTAAAGTGGTTCATATTCGACCTGACAAATGTACAAAGAACCTGTCCTTGAAATGTTTTGATCCTGCAGTGATGTAGTGCACTAAATGCATAAGCAAAAATCTGTAATTCTTGTGGCTTGAAAGGTGGGTAAATTGACACCTGCCAGTTTGGTCTGTGTATATTATACTGGATTGTAACGGTACTCCAACATGTATTCCAGTGCTGCATTATTAAAACAAACACCTCACTAATATTTCCTTTGGGACTAATCTTAGGCCAGACTCAGGCTAAGAGTTGCTTTCCCACTCTAAAAATCTCTCCAGCACTAGGTTTACTCTTTATCTGGAAACTGGACCAATATATGGTATTGTGTATCACTGCTCAACTTTTGTGCATATATCTTTAAAGAAAAAAAAACATCTTTGATCATCCTGACTTGAAATGTAAATATTTGCTTTTTGTACGCCTCGGTTTTTGTTTTAATATTGTTTGTATTTCAATAAATACCACAGCAGTATTTTTAGTGCGGGCACTTGATGCTCCTCAGTAATTCACTTTTTCCTTTCCAGTGCTTGTTTTTTGGTCTTTAAGTGAGGACACTTTGTCAGCTCTTTGAGAAACATGACCTTAACATACACTATTACCACATTTCTGTAGGTCTGAAATAAGATTAGTGCAGTATGTGGACTTGAAGCCATATGTAACATAAAATAACAGTAACTATTTCAATAAATGTATTATATTAACACCTTTACAGCTGACTGTCGGAGTTGTCATTTAAAGCTGAGGTATTAATCAGGACTAACAACTTGATCTGCCACACCAGTGCCAACCCAGTCCTTGGGCCCCACTAGACTGTCCACATTTTTGCTCCAACCCAGCTCCCAACACGCCTGAACCGAGCTATTAATAACACTGAATATTTGCTACATGTGTACTGGGAGCAGGGAAAGTGCAAAAATGTTGGCTGTCCTGTTGGTTCTGAAGACTGGGTTAAACACTCACAGACCAATGTTGGAGCATTTGCTCATTCTTTACTTCATGAGCAGTCTTAAATATTGAATAGTATTTACTTTATGGATGACTTGATAATGACAGAAATTTCCAGAATCCTTGTAATCCCTGGATATTTTAACATCTAGGGCAGGTGCTGTTGCTCCCTGAATGCCAAAAGGTGTAAAGGAATGAGGAAGTTCCTAACCCATTGTCCATGTGTCACCCACACAGAAGAAAAACCTCCTGGACTTGTAATTATGAATGAAATAAAAACCACCTGGACTGGTATTTATGGATGAGGGTGACACATCGAGTGCCTATGCCATGCTGCCATAACATTCATTAGTATATGTATATACATATTAATGTAGACACAAAATCTTTGATTAGTCTGGCTTAATGTAAATACAATTGCTTTTATATATATATATATATATATATATATGTGTGTGTGTGTGTGTGTGCAGGCACCACCTGATGCTCCCTGGTAAATCAGTTTGTGCTTTGGGTTGCAGTGCATGTAATGTTCACTATGGTAAATTTGCAGTGTTCATGGACAAAGGGATTTTTATGCCAAGACTAATGAAAACATGCAGTGGACATGAACCAAGACTGAATGCAGTTTTCCTTTGACCTTAATGTAAAGCACTATGTCAGTGTGAAGAATCCTATATATAGGAGTCATATGATGGTGGGGATCCAGAACACATTAACATACAAGGCTTTTTAAAAAGGGGAAAGGGAGTGAGAGGTTGTGTTTTAATTAAAAACATTTTGGACAGACCTGTTAGGCAGGCAAGATAATCGTTTCAAAAATCAATCCATGCTAATCAAGAAAAGATCTTGCACATATGCTACGGGCCTAAGGAAAGTACGCTTGATGGAGATCAGGGGGTCAGGGATCCATGTTTGTACGTTGTATGGTGAATCCAAATGTTTTCACTCCTAGTGTAATTGTTCTAGTATACTTGTATATGATTATGTACAGTATGGAAAAGTTCTACCACGATGGCTTCCCCCTCTCCAGAGGTTGGTGGACTCTGAAGTTTCTGAAGATGTTTCTGAAGCCAATTTAGGCCAAAATTGTATACCTCTGCATTTTAGAAGTAAAACTAATAAAATCCTTATTCATTCATATTTAGCATTCATACTTATATCATTTAACTGTGGTCTCTTACCATCACTGCTTGATAGAACATTTCAAAAACTAGATTTGAACTCAGTGTAAAAGGTACTACAATATCTACCTATTCTAGTTTGTGGAACAAACAAAATTTTCCGCTGTGAACAGTGAATACTTCTGGCTCCTACCATGTACACGACAAGGCCTGTGACCAGAAATGAAATCTGGTCAAACAGGTTCAGAGAGGGATATGGCCGGGGGAGGGGGAGAAGAGGGGGGTTGGGGGTGGAAGCGAGGAAGGAGTCGCTGTGGACGATGTCCGAAATGATGCTCCGACACAGCCGCCTTTTGCTCCTCACTGCGGTTTCGCTTTTATTGTTCTAGAGGTGGCTACACACTGCCAGAGGGGACTGGCTCCTCTCTGGGACAGGCAATGCCAAAAAGGTGGAAGAACAAAAAAATATATATATATATAAATCTGACTGCCAGTTCATCTCATGTTACCTTCATCTGGCAATTCATAATGGTAAAACTTCCGCCAGCATTAAAAAGGTCAAAGGTGACACCAAGTCTCCCAGCATTCCCCTTCCACTGCCATCTGTCGTCGCCGCAAGCTGCTGCTTCTCCCTTTCAGATGGCACGACAGCAACGGCGAGTTCGGATTCCTAAACACACGTCCATGAAAATAAATCTCTCCATTTCTCTTTTTAAAAATGTACAAGTCTGTCTTTTTTTGTCTACAATGCGTTACGATTGGCAACCAGGCACATCCTTTTTTTTTTTTTTTCTTTTTCCATTTTATGGTCTTCCAGAAGATGGGTGT
Source organism: Brachyhypopomus occidentalis (assembly GCA_020368025.1). Classification (NCBI taxonomy): domain Eukaryota; kingdom Metazoa; phylum Chordata; class Actinopteri; order Gymnotiformes; family Hypopomidae; genus Brachyhypopomus; species Brachyhypopomus occidentalis. The sequence goes on along the minus strand of JAGXOD010000066.1, from coordinate 593,430 downwards.
AAGCGTTCCCACACTCTTCCCCCAGCAAGAAGCTTGCCACTCCCTTTCTGTAGCCATGGCACCAGTGTGCTTAGCAAGGGGGCAAAGGGAGGGGGTGGGCTCGTCCTTTCGCACCCTCGAGGCGTTTTCCTGGGCCCCCTGTCACTCCAAAGCTGCGATGCGTCTCATTGGGCTTCCAACGGTGCCAAGTCCCACCCATCCTTCATACAGGAGTTCCCTTTAGTTTCTCAAAACAGACATTTCTGACCCCCCTTGGTCGTCACCTCTGAATGTTTGCAAACAAAAGATTTGACCTGCAAAGCAGGCGAGGGCGGGAAGGGTTAGAGGGAGGAGGTGGGGTGATCGAGAGACACAGAATTAGAAACCACTTTCCTCATGTTGAAAATGTGCAACGAGTTTAACAATCAAGTCTTTCGACATACAAGTAGTGTTAAACAAGATTTACAGCTCTGTGGTCTTACCTGGCGCTGCGGTGTGGCTGGGTGAACACAGCTATCGGTAAAGCCTGGTGAAGTCTCGCACTGCCCAGCAGACCTGCTTGCACTCCTCCGCACTGTACACAGTGCCAACAGACAGATAATGCACACAGTCATTCATACTTTCAAAAAAGGCAACGGCAACAAGCTCCGCGTTCCGCTAAAGGCCTAAGGCACTTCCCGTAAGTGCCCGGGGCATCGGAGCGCTCGCGTATGCCTCTCACCCTGCTCTGACCCTCGCGCGCCCTATCACTGCACGCGTGTCCCCCAGTTTGTGCCAGGGCAGAAATCGCGCCTTCTACCCCAGCCGTGACTCACCCCCCAAATGAGGGGTGGAGAAGAAGGGGGGGGGGTGTTAGAAGGGGGCGGAGATGCCAGGTGGAGCGCTGCCTGGGCTTGCCCACGGTGAGCTCAGCTGAACAAGGCAGTACGCAACTGGCTCGAGGCACCGAGTCTGACTGGATGGGACGGCATCACGAGCCCAGGGCCAAACGAGCGACACGCCTATTTGCACATATTTGAGGTGCAATCCAAGAACAGGCTGTCCATGCACATTACAAAACCCGACTGCTCGCCGTCACGTGGACGTGACGCGGAGAGAGGCGTGGGCTACTGAGCCGTTGTGTAGTCTACACATCCATGTGTAAATAACACTGAAACTGAACTCACCTTGTCACCTGCTTGTGAAAGTCTGTGAGCTGCTTATGAGTGACTGTGACGGCCCCTCCCGACATCTCCTTCGGGAGTCCCTTCAGCGCAGCCTCCAACCACCGACAAAAGGTCTAGATGAGACATATTCCAACACTGACTGTGAGACACAACTATGAAACCCCGAGTGCTGGGGGTCTTTCGGTTTTTGAGACTGACAAAGACAGAGAAGAAAACGGACACTAAAAAAAAATTTACTAGAAATCTTCAGTGCCCTCTAGTGGCTGTAAAAGGAGTAGGAACAAACTATATGCAGTCTGAGAATCAGTGCAAGTGAGATGTGTGAAGCGCAACTTTTCCACTACTCCTGAATGTGTGAGTGAGGCAGGCGAGTTGCACACTTGGTCTACTGGATCCTTTGCCGTTAAAACAACTACAAGCACCCGTTTGTCAACACAATACACAAGAGCCTTTGGTAAGGGACGTACCGGCCGGTCAAACATCATGATCTCCCAGAGCACCTCAGCGACGTCGGGCAGTGTGTATGAGGGTAGGCAGAAGCAGCAGGTGTGGATGAGCTGCGTCACCAGCTGCTGCCCGTGCTGCTCCATGGCCTGGCCAATGAGACGCTTCCGTAACTCAAAGTCGTCCTCGTGCTGTGATGGCATGCGAGAGAGCGAGAGAGCGAGAGAGAGAGAGAGAGAGAGCAAGAGAGCGAGAGAAAATGAGACTGTGTTCAACACTCACTGCAAAGCTCTTTAGTAACAGAAGTGTTTCAGCAACAAAGGTCAAGCTTCACTGAAGGGCTTAGCCACGCACATCATTTGAGACGCCCGTGTGAATGAGGTCTCTGACAAACTTCATGACGCTGCAGTTGGCGTCCCGGTGGTCCAGGGTCGTCGCAGCGATGGCACACTGGATGATGTGGACGATGATGTTGCTGCTTAGCAATGTGACAGGACTGCGCTGGACAAACCTGAAAGGGTTGGTGGAGAGGACGCAAACCTTATTGCCACGGTACATCGCTCCTACTCTACGAGCTGAACACATCCTCGAAGTGAGTGCTATTTCTACGTGCTAATTATTGGATACTGACTCCTGGGTCAACAGTCAGAAGGTTGGTAGGTGCTCAGGAACAAGATCAAGAGCTCCTGGGATTGGAGAAGACGCACCACGACAACACCCCAGGCTGCCAGAGCGGCCTACACCACTGTCACCCACTCAGCAATCTTACTGAAAAGCCCAACAACTGGTTGTGGAATGTGATTCAGGCAGAGCTCGTTGACGGCAACCACAAAAATGTAATCAGCGTGATTCACTGCATCTTAATGTGACTGGTTGGCAAGTGTCAGGAAAAAGTGGGAATTCTGGCCACTGGTCTCACACACACACACACACACACACACACACACACACACACACACACACACACACACACACACACACACACACACACACACACACACACACACACAGAACTGGTACCTCGTAGCAAGTCTGAACAGGTCGTCGACGGTGTCGGGATGGTTGCGCAAGCCGTTCGGCTGCTCCAACAGCTGGAAGGTTGGCATACACAAGGCCTGCGTAGGGCGGAGGGGAGACGCGTCACAGCTCAGCATTTGGGAGGCCGTTAAAGCGGACGAAAGCTCATCGTACCATTCTGCCTAAAGAACACTTGAGGCAGTAAGTTAGTTATGGTGTGTAAGTGTACTGGGGAGAGGGTAGGTGGGTCACCTGTAGCATGTCCAGTAGACCTTGTCTGCAGCCCTCCTCCATGCCATATTCATCCACCAGGATGCTGCCCAGGTACAGGAAGCAGGAGTGAGGATAAACCTGGTACACATTCACCATCTGAAACAGACAGAGCAGTCTCAAACACACAAACACTACAGTCTATGGGAGCAATGACTTTGGCAGAGTACCAAGACCAAGCTTCCCAGACGCAGATGATGGCGTAACACCCAAACGCACTTCCCCCACGTCACCAAAACACCCACGCAGCTTTCTTACATTTCTATGATTATTCTTGTGTTTATTGTATTTCCTGCCTCTTCTTCACCCTGCTCAGACTTTCGTATTATGTAGTCTAGTGTCCTGTGCTGCTCTCACTATAACACAAACTATAACTTGCATTTCATTCCAAAGTACATGGGCAAAAGGGCAAAAAACTACACTACACAATCTTCCTTTGGTCCAATATCAATTCTAAAAAAGAAAACCTCCATCCTTAGTGCTTTAAGTAGTAGGTAAGTGGTAAGTGGAAGGTAAGGCTCTCAAAACCACAGTATGCCTGGTGCCATGTACTTATCACAGTGTTATGACATGATTGGCGATGCTTAATACTGAAAACATTAGCTCACTTTCAGTAGTTTGCTTTTGCATTCTGAATCATCAGTTGTTGTTCTCAGCATATACTAGTAGCTTAAGGTTTTTTGTGTTAGTCTTACTATGAATTCTTCAGTACAAGATTTCTGCAAGAAAGCTTATATCTGGACTGGAGGTATTGCTGTTAGCTAAATGTGACACTGAATAGGCAGGACAATGTGTGCATTTATACTAAAACGTATTTTTGTCTGCCCTTATTGTGCAGCTCTCACTACTTCCAGAAATTCAGTAATATAAACTGATATTCGATGTACTCGATTCGATGTTAATTCCCTGTTAATTAAAGATGTCCAACATATGATGAAGATATAAGTTTTATTAATTAATCCTTTCCAATTTTAATAAATAACAAGCAAACTTAAAAATAAGTTTTGAAACTAAAAAAACCCAAAACAAAACAAATCTGGATGTTTAAAAAAAAAATAAAAAAATCACACCGTACCTGAAAATGTCCTTCATTACAACACCCTTAATTCTTACCTGACCACACTCCCACACCCCAAAAAACAGGATACCAGTTACACCCTCTCACTCAGACGAAACACACACACACGCAGGGAGGCAGACACACTCACGCACCTGTGTGACGAGCGGCTGCAGCAGGGAGGCGGAGCCCTTGCCCACGCAGCGCACGGCGAACCTCAGGCAGCGGCAACAGCGCTCCACGATACGATTGTCTGCCTGATGGGTGTTCAGCGTCTCCGACAGCACGGGCCAGATCTGGGGACACACCCCCACCAGCGGACAAATCACACCACGCACTGACGCTGCACAGGCACGGCGAGAGGCACCATGACTGTAACCTGACCAGGCGGAGGTAGAGGACTTTACCTCCTGGATGACTTTTTGACAGGGGTGGGTCTGCCCGTTCTCCACGATGGGATTTGTGTGTCTACAGCGAGTTGAAAGGATGAGGAGTAGAAAACAAGTTTAGGTTCAACTGTGAAAAAATATTTGCCCATCCATGTGATAAAAGCTATGTTCCAAATGACATGACTGATGTGGAGACCGCAGACATGTTAGTTGGAGGGTGGGTGGTGCAGTCTGACCTGAAGATGACTGCTAGTCTGTCAAGCCATATTGTGGGGTCTGAAGACTTCCCATTACTGGAGTCCTGAGACAGCAGCTGGGAAAAAAAAAGCACACACACACATGCACACACACGTGCAAAAGCACGCACACACATACACATATACAAAACCACACGCACACATACAAAACCACGCAGACACAAACACACACTTGAATACTGGTACCCTGTTTACAATATCCGACACTGAAATCAGGACAGTGTTCATCCTTCTGCTACAAACACATAGAAGAGACTCAAGACAGGAACACAGACCTTCTTCAGGGCCATCACCTGCACGGAGCACAGGTCACTCAGACACTCAGCGATCTTCTCCAGCGGCAGGCGAGCCAGAACCAGAGCTGTGCCTAAGAGAAGGCCAGCAAACTACATTACCCACAGTCCTCCATGAACATGTCACAGGGGATGAAAAAACCTAGAGCAGCTCATCCAAAACAAACAAACTTCAACAGGCAAAACACAGAACGTCTTCAGAGCCAAATCCTCTTCATATTACACAAAACCACTATATTCACGCAGTCACCAGCTGCCTTATTAGAAACACGTGCAGATGTAGAGTTGACCCACAGCCAGAGTGTCCAGACATGGCCCGTTTCTCAGCCACTGACCAACTCTTCATCATTGCTCAGGTTTTGACCACAGGACCACTGTCAGCTGGAGTGTCAAAGCAGCCCAGCAGTGACAGCAAAGTCGGCAAAAAACGCCGGCGAGCAGCGGCCAACCCACAACAAGGCTGTCGCGTTAGGGCCGGTACCTTTGAGCAGGCCGATGGCGGCTTCGGTGGACAGGGCAAAGGAGTCAAGCGAGCGGGCGATGTCGAGCAGGCCCTGGAAGTGCTGCGCCATGTGGTCCCTGCACACCGAGCAGATGTTGTGGATGGCCTTGGCAGCCACCGACGCCAGAGGCTTCTCCCGCAGGCCCTTCATCAGGTAGTGCAGCACGGGATCTGAGTGGCCACACACACACACACACATGAACACGCACAGGTACGTACACACAAACACACATGCACACGAACCAATCAGGCTACAGTCAGTGTTCATCAGCACAGCCAATCACGGTTTGCTGCTTCTTTGTGTTTCTTAAGAGGCCGTCAAGTTACTATGATCAATAAATAAATAAATAAATAACATGGCCAATTACACAAACCAAAGCTAAAATAACAAAATATTGCATCACACAACTGTGACAGTAAGGCAAAACCAAGCTCACTGTCTCAAAACAACCCTTACTGACCTGACCAGCACTGGCGTTAAGCTAAGAGTAACCCTGTCGCAGGGCAGGGTGGTAGCAGTGCTCACCAAGGAAGCGCGGGTGGCGATCCACCAGCTCACTCATCTCCCCCACCAGCTCGATGCTGGTGTAGCGCACTGCGAGGTGCACCGTCTGGGGTAGAAGCACCACCTGCTCCAGCACTTCTGTCAGGGTGGGGTTATTCTCACTACACACACGCACACACATGCACCCACACACGCAGAGAAAATTCTACATTTATTATCATTAAAAGTTATCATAAAAAAAATTCTAAGATTAAAATTCAAAGTACTATTATTTACACAGCAATATTCATGTGGATAGCCCTACGATGAATACATTCACAAAGTCTTGTGATTGTAACAAAGCATTTGGCTACATTCGCTGCATGGATTATGACGTCCACACTGAAAATCTCACTCACGGATCTACACTCTTGGCTATGGCAGCCATGATGAAGAGCACTGCCTCTGTCACTTCCCAGGGAGGGTTCCCCTCTTTCAAAGTGGAGTACAGCTGGAGGAGAGACACACATGCACAAATCTCAGTAAATAACCGTCACAAGTACACTGCCACGAACGGGCTTCAAATGTCACTGTACCCGCGGCCAGATTAGAGTTCTAGAACATGGCATCTTTTCAAATCACAAGCCCACACCTGGGAGAAACACTCTGCCGAGCCCACAAGGAAAATAACGTCTTTAACGAGGTCGGACACCCTCATCCTGAACTCCCCAAAGTCGTCTGTGTCTTCTGGGATTCCCTCCTGTAATGTTAGAACATGTACACGATGAGTGACGTGCAACCCTGAACTAAAGCACCATAACCTCCTAAAACAAGCAAACATGGTAACAAGATAGCATCACCTGAGACTCAAGATATGATTTAAGAGAATAGCAAGCAGCAAAAAAAAAAAAAACTTCACATCGAGACATTACAGCTGGTATGAATTAGTCACCCTCTTCTGCATTCATAACGCACTACAGACCAGATATTACTTGTGTGGGGGGACCATTTTCACCACAGCAGTGATGCTGACACGATACTGGTATGGTGGAGGGTTTTGCCCTGGTGTGCATCAAGCACAGTGGTATTGGAGTTGGAGTGTCCACATGTGCCAGTGTGAGTGCTGGGCTGAGACAGGCCTGCTCTTCAAATCCAGGCAGTGAGGAGCAGAGAGGGGCAGAGAGGCTCACGTGGTCGGGGTCGAGCTGGCAGTGCCGAGCCAGGCTATGCAGCAGTCTCTGGATGTATGGCCTGAAGACGTTATGCAGTGCTGGGTCACTCGTCTTGAACAGGTGCTCGCCCAGCCGGTACCAGAAGTTGAAGGAGATCTCCACCACCTTATTGGTAAGATGAAAGCAAGATAAAGAGATCAGGCAGAGGCTCGCTGCTGGAACAACCTGTATGTTCCGCCTGTGTTTCACGGGACAGGTCATAAACAGAATAGTTAATACCTAACCTCATGTACTAAACTTATACTGGGGAAGGCCAGCACAAATATGAACCTCATATCGTATTTGACCAGCACAAACACTAACCTCAAACTGGGGTTGACCAGCACAAATATGAACCTCATATCGTATTTGACCAGCACAAACACTAACCTCAAACTGGGGATGACCAGCACAAATATGAACCTCATATCGTATTTGACCAGCACAAATACTAACCTCATACTGGGGATGACCAGCACAAATGAGTAGCAGTTCCAGTATGCGCAGGTCTCCCATGCCTTGCCCTGGAGTCCGCACTGTGATGTCCATAAACGTCTCACACAGCTCAGTGAAGATCCGGCAGTAGTTCAGCACTCTGAGTATGGGAGAGAAGGAGAAATAGAGAGATTACACGGCATAGGCATCCTTAGGTCACAAACAAAACCAAGGCACACGTCTCAGTCAAACAAGAATAACGTGTCTGTGAAGGATCTGTGCCAGCAGGGGGCAGCGGCGTGCCCAGAGACTTACTTATCGAGGTCCTCGCGGGCCACGGCCATGTGGTAGGCCGCCTCGAGCGTGAGCACGCCCTGGAAGAGCTGGACGGCCAGCGGCATGTGCGTGTCCACATTCTCGATGGCGTAGAGCGAGGAACATACGCAGTCAGACGCGGCCTCGTGCAGGTTCGTGGGGGTCTCGTCTCTTTGCTGCCATCAGAGAAGAAAAGAACCATGAAGCGGTCAGAAAATATGATGCTTGGGTCCGTCGAAAAGCTATCATGACCTGTCGAATACTGATCTAGGCCGAGCACCCAGCCATATCTGCATGCGTTAGAAAATAGAAAAAAAAAACCCTGATCCTAGCAGGTGTATGCCACACACCTGTCTCGAGGGGGTAGTGTGCCTTAAAGCATGAGAGAGAACACCAGACCGGAATGAGCTAGAAACCAGACAAGTAAGGAGACTTCTACTGTACTGTATTAAAATGACAGAATATGCATCGGCTTGACCCGCCATCCCTCAAGATTCATGGAAGACACTTTACTAGATGCTTCTCTGTCCTGGCTCCCAGATGGTGGAACGAACTTCCACTGGCAGTCCAAACTGCGAACTCTCTCGCGGTTTTCAAACGCAGACTGAAGACCCATCTCTTTGTAAAGCCCTTATAAGCACTAATCTACTGAAGCATTGGTATAAACCGTAATTGCACTTTATCTTTAGGAACACTTGCTAAGTATTGCACTTATACTGCATGTAGTCTTGTAGGTATTTCAGGCTTGCTAGGTATTGCACTGTGTCTAATCTTGTATTTTGTTGTCTTCTTTCTAGGCATCAGCACTATCAACTGTTTATGGCAGTGCTTGAGCTCGAGTAGTTTGGACTTAAACCTGTTTATACTAGATAGAGATGCATATTCTGACTGAATTGGCTCAGTTAAAATGAAGATTTTTGCAAATGTATAAATCAGCCAAAATAATTCAACATTTATTATTATTTAATGCCAAAACCACCTAACCCTAGGTATTAGGCTGGTATTAGGGAGCAGGCCACTTATTTTCTCTTCATGATCATTTTCATGGGGTGAGATAAGGCGGACGAGCCAACCCATTCCTCATGACGGCCCAACGTCCATCCTGCCTGTTCACAGGTGCCCTCTGTTCAACATCAGCATGCACTGGTTCATCAAGTTCTGTTCACTTTACCACTCGCCACAACTCGAATACATGAAACACAATTACCATGGACATGCAAGGCAAACCAAAAATGGGTGTACGCTACGAAGACCAAGCCCATAAAACAAATCATTTGCATTGCATTTACATTTCCGTGGACTTGGCAGGCGCTCTTTCTCTGAGCATCTTGCATATATTTACGCATTTAAGTAAATTAGTTCTTGTTCATCAAAGAACACCAAAAATTATTTAATCTCTCGGGCACTTTAACCATGTTAGTCAGGACAAATATAGTGATCTGCACGTACTTGGTGTTTTTTTTTTTTGCATTTGTGCAGGTTTTGAGGTTTGTGATTTGTGATCCGTTAAGCGACTCGATCACTCGACGGAACAGATCGGTGCTGGAACCAGCCCATCTCTCGCCTGCACTACCGCATCTTCTTGGCAGTGTTATTCCGCACTGCGTGGTTTCTCTTCCGGTCAAGGCGAATCAGACACGCGACGTGGGACTGCCGTGCCGCACTACACTGCACTAAACTGCGCCAGCTCTAAAGCTGCGTCTCATTTGCACATGCAGAACTCTCAGCTTAAATATTAACCTCGCCCTGGCGTACTGGGTGTTGCTTGGTTTTCCCGAACAAATGTGCATCATACACAGAATGTTCCCCCGGTTCTGTTCTGCTGTGAGCAGTTTCCCCTCTAAACTAAACTAAAACTGGGGTAAAATTCGGGGCATGGATGAACAGACACAGAGAGATTAAAACAGGTGTATTACCGTATTTTCAGGGAGGGTCCTAAGTGCTAATCGGGGTGGGAGACGGACGACTCACCAGCACTTGGAAGAGCACCATCAGCAGCTGATTGTTGGCCATGAAGTTGCTGTCCAGCACACCCAGGTTAAACCAGCTGCCCAGGCAGCGGAACACCTTAATCAGCATCTTCTCGTCGTTACCCGACTTCTCCACGCACGACATCTGGTTGGGGAAAGGAGGAAAGGTCATGGGGGCTGTGACTGCCCCTGCGGTCCGACAAATCCCCCCCATGGAGGTGCCTGAGCGCAAGTCTCTTGGGTGCTGGCAATTTCCACCATGACTGGACTGATAGTGGATAGTAATGAGGCAGCTGATGGTCCTCCGTTTCACTTTGTCAGACTCAAAGTATTGGTGAATAATCCGAAGAACGGAATCTTAAGGGCTATCAAAGCACTATCAAGTTAATAAAGCTGACAGGTCTAGGTTTTAACTCCGAGTTTATTTTCTGTTTTGGAGGGTGCATCAATGTCTCACACACACACACACACACACACACACACACACACACACACACACCACCCCCCCAAAACTTTACCCAGTGATGCGCACAATTCCTATTTGGGACCAAGAGCCTTGACAAAAACGCAGAAGCTTTAAATATTTCCATCAATTTAGTTAGTTTTTTTATTTAAATGGACATAAACCATGAATATAATTACTATTTAATACAGTAGCAAAGGGGAAAAATCAGGTCTTTAAAACTGCCAAAGGCATGATGGGAAGCAGGAGATCCTACATCACTCTGATCCGACTGATCTGCTATTTATTTAATGTACTGATACAGTGCAAATTTTTTGGTGCACAAGTTTATTTATTTATTTTTTGTCACTGTTTTGTATTCTGCAGGTAGACATTCCCTATGCTGTAAACATCTCTGGTCATAGGGCTCATAAAGGGGGCAAAAGAGTGGTTTTGGATTACAAGTCAGCTCTGTGACATCACCCAACCACACATCTCACGCACAAGGAAGGAAGCAACATGAATCATCACCAGCCCATCAAGGGAGACAAACCAAGTGTCTTGTCTAACTTGAGCGTTTGAGGGTGCGAAACAGCATCTATCTGCCAATGCTGACTTTAAACTTGGCACACTGCAGGACAGGAATTTATGAGACAGCGAGGGAGACTCACCAGCAATGTGACCACAGTGGTGGAGTAGAAGGCCAGATCCTCGATGATCTCCGTCCGCCGGTTAGCACCAATCCTCAGAGAGCGGCTATGCACTTCCTCCGGCAGTACGGTGAGGATCTCGATCAGGAAAGGCATCGACGTCACATCGTTACTGTACCTGGAGTGTGGCAAAGGAAGCAGCACTGAACAATTTAGGAATGCAAAATAGGAATGCCAGCTACACACCACACATCACTGACTGAGAGATATCCCTCATTCAACACCATCATAACCATGTCTTTCTATGTTCAGAAATTAATAGCTGTTTTTGCCTGGTCAGATGCTCAAAACTGTGACAAATGACAATACAATACAGTTTAGATTTTCCTTCTTCAAGATCAAGAGAGAAGTCTTACTTTTCTATGAGTGTGTGGACACAGCCCTTCCACGAGGCCATCTGAAGGGCGAGATCAGCGATTGCTAGGGCAAGCTTGGAAAAACAGAAGAGATGGTGAAAGACGGGCCCTCGAGAAAGCAGCAGAAGAGGAAGGAACTTTTGGCTGCCCTGTTGCTAAAATGCTAAAACTGGCACATAGAGTCACTACTGCTAAGTAAGTGATGGGGTCAGCAAGGTCAATTCCATCAGCCAAAACAAGTCCTAAACTGAAATCAGGGCTGTCATTACTTTAAGCGAGCAGCGGTTCTGTCAGTGAATTTAAACCCCCGGGGAACCCAACTCCATAATTGCTTTCTAATTAGGTTAATGCTGGTCTTGTGGGTACAAAGTATGTATGTATATAGTAGGTGACAAAAATTGGTGACAGAAATGACTACATGTACTTCACCGAAACTTTTTCCGTTTCTATGGAAGCTGGAAAGGGCCAATCAGGAGTAAGGCTTGTGTAATCTTTACCCTGCTCAATCACAAGGTTGATGTCATTGGCCACTCCCACAAAGCTTTTATCATGCATTTGTGTCTTCTTGTAGGAACAGCCTAGGGAGCGAAAGCTGATCTAGCAAGTGCAGCCCACTGTGATCATTCTCAGAATCACCACTGGCTGCTGGGCACACGCAAGGCTAAACAGTCCTGATTCACCCCACTCACAGCATTACATTTAATTCTGCTTGAGTGGAGCAGTAGGCTGGAGCGTCGGGCTGATGAATCTCAATCAAACAGACTCGTTAGAATAACAGGATTACATGCAAATAATCCGTAAACGAGTGTGATGAGCGGATTCGACTGATTTTAGAATTGTGGTTCATCATATTCCATCTAGCTTCATTCAAATGTTACTGAACACTTAATATAACACTGAGGTTTAGTATCATACAAACACATTTTATTCCTACGTCCTTCATCTATTCTCATCCTCTGTATGGGAGGATGCGCGGGGGGGGGACCACAGCACCATTTTTACCTGTGTGACTATGACTGGCGAGAGGTCTTTGAGATTCTGGATGTGTGAGAGGAGAGAGTCGCGCAGTGCGATGTGCGTCTCTTGGGGAAGCTCATAGAATGACGTCTGGATCTTCATCTTCATAGTCTGGGCCGCAAAGTAACACGACTCCACGTCCTGCTTCAGCTGCAGGAGCTGGTCGGAGACCTCCCATGCGTACATCTGCATGAAGGAGGCAAAGTGAATGAGTGACTGACCTAACGAGATACAACTAACAGTCCAGACCAGACGGCAAGAGTGCAAAGAGCAGTAGTAAAAACTATCAACACAAACAGACATCATTGTTTTTCATCGCCACAGCTGACAACAGCAGGGGTGTGCACACTCAAAACAGTGAATGGGGAGAACATCAGCAGCTACTTTACAACATGTTATTCAGGTTTTTTTCCCTCTAAACACACAGAAATGTCCCCGGGAAAGTGCGAATGGGTCATTTTCACTTCTCAAGACCGGTACTTGACATAAGTACTGAGAACCATCAATAGAGAAAGAGAGGGAAGGTTTCATCAACTACAGAAAACCTACCCCGCGTAGTTGTGACATATTGTGGTTCTTCAGTCAGGCCACACACGTACCATTTGCATTTCACAGAAATAGAAACAAAAGGTCTGTTGCATCACAGGAGATAACTACAACTAAACGGACATGTAATCTGCATGACTTTGTATTGAAAGTTGCCTGACAGTTACAACTGGGCACTTGATGTGATCAACTCATTCTTCCTAACTGACCCTCTCAAATCATTACCATAGTCGTCGAAACGCCTGGTTTCAATTTCCTTCTACCTAGACCTTTTAAGACTGCACGAGTTTAAACTCAAAAATGGAGAACATATAATTAACGTATATTTTTGACATTCATAACACAAGCGTCATTAGCTTTGAAAGAGAGGATGAAGGGGGATAATTATGTATTTTATCATAAACAAAGTCGCTATTCGAGTTAATCGAAAAACATGTTGCACTGCGTGGCTTAACTTATTGCAAGCATAACTGTGCTTCACTGAACTTGGGCTGCTTTTTTATTTCGACTAGCTCCCACATCTAACACGCAACGAATCTCGATAGCAGAACAAGGTATTTCGCCCTGACAGTGTTTTCAAAGATGACACGGAAATCAAATTTAAACAAAGTTGTTTGACAACTAGGTACGACGCGGAAACCATATTAGTCATGTCATTCACTGAGGGCGACCATAAGCAAATTACTTGAGGCCTTTTTTTTGGAACTCGACACTAAATATTTAACATGCCACGGCCCACCAAAAGTCCCGTCGACGTTATCAAATCGACATGTCAGTAATATCGCTGGAGCAGACGAGCCACAGAAGTATTAGACGACTCATAAGTAGAGTTTCACTATGTCGGTATTGCTTACTTAACACCGCGGCTAACAGGCTAGTAGGTGGGAGCACCAGCAGCGCGATGCTATGCGTTACAAGTTAGCTGTCCACAGCTAGCTAGCACACTAACTAGCCAAACAACACCCGCTGGTAGCTTCTAAGCAAGTTTATTGCCACACGTAAGTGTTAACGTGGCCCGGCGCAGGTTTATTTTCAATCCCCCCGTTTCCAGCCAACCATATAAGACAGATTTATATAAAGCCCAGCAAGACACGTACACCTTTAGTACTTCAAGCCACAATAGAACTGGGTTTTGCTTAGCTAGCTGGCTTCGTTAGCTAGCTAGCTAACCGTATCGAGCCATGTCTTTGGCAATACCAGTTTTGGCGTTGCGGATGCGGTGTTCTGTTGAAATGAATTAAAATTGCCGCTGAGGTGTAGGCCCGTGACGGAACCCACGCCTGCTGCGTTTACGCACCGATCTCTGCAGTTCTCCGAGCCACACCGACGCTCGCTCCTTGCCGGCAGGGTCCGGGTCGTGGTAAAGAGCCTGCACGGCCTGATACACCAGAGGTAGGGAGGGTTTCCCACTATCCATGTCTTTGCGCTGTGTCCCTAAACAATCTATGTTGGTAAAAACGATACTAAGGGCTTGTGTTCCTTAAAGGTTAGCGGATATATAGGCGCTACTCATTCGGCCCTTGTGGTCTCCGTTCTGACCGCCATCTCAAACACACACAGGGTTACCTGTGTGTTCAACAAAGCAATCCGTGTAGAAACCAAGTATAGGAACGAATGTTACTCACACAAATGAACTATACAAAATGTTCTGTTGGCCGTTTACTCTCCTACAGAGTCGCTCCCAAAAGTGAAATTTTCGTAAAATCGAATATACAATAAATGGTCTTAAATATGGGTAAAAGTTCACTATTATTGGAGACGAAGATACACTTTATACTACTCCAAGACAACTGCAACCAATTCCTCTAGGTGGCGGCCTTACTACGAATCAAACGAACCTCGTAGGCTTGCTTGTGTATTTCATTGAGAATAATAAGTTAAATAAATCGTAATTTCAATGTAATAAAATGTTACGATGTTGAGATGTTTTAAAACAATTTATCATATATAGGCATTGTTTTATCTGATGTGGAAAATGATCTACTAATTACACTATACGGCTATTACGAGCTCAGATTCTTTCTAATCCAGTTAGCCTATAATGTAATCAGTGAAAAAAGTAGTGGAGTTCCTCAGCAGAAATGGAGCCTCCATGAGTCTGTACTGCGTTATGTCTGTCAGCTAGTTAATGTATAAGGTATAGTTAAGGGTAGTTAAGATACTAAAACGTGACCACATCGTTTTAGGAGTGTTAGACTGTATCCCAGCATACAGTAGACTGCTTACAGGATAGCAAAATAAGTTTCTAATATGCATTCAATTGGCTCCAGACCCAGCCCCCCCCCGACCCTGACTAGCGGGATTAAGCGGTAAGGATAATGGATGGATATGCATTCAGATCTTTCCTATATAACACATACTTGATGCTGTTTTAAAATATTTTATATCAAGTAATGACACTATAAAACATATTATAGACTCTAAGGCCCAAAATGATCCTACATAATCACTACAAAATACATTATTTCAGTTGGAAAAATAGCTAATTTTAACATCAACAAGTGAACTATTTCTAATTTAAAAACAAATGGTTTGTATGTCAAGAAACAAAACTATTTAATGAAAAGAAATAATAGCATTTAATAGCATCATGCCCCTTCAAGAAAACAAAAGGTTCAGGGGATCCTCTGCTTCTCGCACAGATGCACTGAGCATTTAATCGTGAATCTAAATATGGAATAACATTTTGTAAACACTGATAGTTAATCTCTTATTACATGGCTCTGTGTAATATTCAGTTCTGATCATGAAAAATCAAAAACCATTAGCCGTACGGTGTCTTTTTTACAGGTTGCAATGTAATAAGCAGATGTAATGTAATTAAATGTAATAAGCAGTTCAAAACAAACGTCTTCAGGGCGTTAAAGTTGACTCAATGGTTGTACGTTTTCCTCCACTCGGAACATAGGTGTGGCAGCGCGGGCGTGGCGTACATCGTCTGCGGGGCGGAGAGACCTCTAGGGTGAACCCGCGGATAATTAAAACTGATTGCGCCCGCGTGGTTAACGGTAGTCTTATAAGCCAACGTCTCGTTGAGTAGGCTACCTCAGACAAGAGTTCCGATTACGCTGAGGCAACCTCGGTCAAGCATTTTTTACATTAAAATTAATAAAAACGAGCGGCTTCACCCTGCCCCACGCGCCCTGTTTCACTGCCTAAATAAGGATGCCAATTGAGAAACAATTATTCAAATAGAATTTGTTGAGGTTCAAGCCCTAGAAATTTCTCATGTTTCGTAGTAGTCGAGTAGGACCTCAAAGCACTTTGTTGCATTAACAGTCCAATTAACTGCCAATTCCGGATTACAAATTCAGGACTGAAACAATAAATATTTATATTAACTAGGCGCTTATGTCAATTTTATCATTACGTTTAAAGAACTGGAGCAGTGATTTGATCAAATGCGAAAAGACAGCGGAATGTTTAACCTAAACTGAAAAAAAACATACGTCCTGCCTTTCCACGTGCATAAAGCACATACTAAATAGTCTAAATGTGTACTAAATGCTGAAAAGTAAACAGACACCATTCTTGAAAACAGCGGTAGATGGGCGTGTCCAAAATGAGACGCGGAAAAATTTGGCGGTTGGTATAGTTAATACGACGTTATTCGTGCTTCCGAAAGAAAAGCTCGTTGTTTGCACAAAAAACATCCAGCTGCTTTGAAGGAGTGATTAGGTGATTGTTCCTCCTCAAAACAGATTAGGGCAAGTGCATGACATGATTATTCATAATCACTATTACACTCTACCGAAGAGTATAATATTTTCATCAAATGCAGAAAACCTGCCCTGTGTAATTATAACAATGTCAGACCAAATGTGCTAGAATTTGCATTTCATAGAAATAGTAAGAAAAGGTTTGCTGCAACACGAGAGATCAATATGGCTCAAAGGACATGCAATCTGCATTTTATATGCACATTGTCTGACAGTTACAGCTGGGTACTCAATGTCATCAAATCAGTGCCCTAAAACAAAATGCAAAGGTTGTAGAAAAAACAAACATTGTATTTCTGTTATATGGGTAAAACTCCTGAAGGCAGATGCTAGACGACAGTAGAAGATACACAATCAAAATTGTTTGGTGTACTCATTTATTTTTAATGAGGAACTTTTCAGAGGTAATTAGAAATATTTAGGTGCTCATACATTGTCAAAACGAAGCAACAAAATGAAAAAAAAGTTCTTAATGGCAAGAAATGAAAACCAATATAACACTCCTAAATGCACCACCATAACAGACCACAAAAAAGTGAAGTGAAACAGTACTGCGACTCATCAGGGCCAGAATAAGAAAGACAGCAATCAGCAACATGTCCGCATGGCACAACCAAGCACATGGACAATCAGATGGGTGTTTGTGTGTGTGGATGGAAGGCTTTGCATTCTTCAAGCTAGACTGGGAAGATGACTTCGGCTCTATGGCAGCCACAAGTCCATCTAAACACACCAGGAAATCAGTGCAACCCCTAAATACTTTTCCTTGGTTCATGTGAATAAAAAAAAGAAATTCTACAGGAAGGACTGTGTGAAAATCTCACACTGATTTTACAAATTAGACAGAAATGGCAGGAGGGTAGAGTGAAGGGCACAAATGATAAGGGAGAGCGTTCAGGGATGCAGAGTTTAAAGGAATTGTAAGATGTGTAGCACTGGGTCTATTGCAGTATATTTAAATAAAATAAAATAATAAAGAGGAAGTGAAACTGTGAGAGCATAACAAACAAAGCCACTGCCATTACTCTCTGGTGATCGGATACTTTAGTGTTGAAAAACTGTGCCATATAAAATAAATTATATTACTCACTGTATCAGGTTAAAAAGTTCTTAGCTATTAAACTATAAACACTTAAAATTCGTCATGTCGTACTAACGCTTCTCCAAAATCAGTCGCTTGACTACCCACAAACAAGTCATACTTGTTGAGTATTTCTTCTTTGGTCAGTTTGCCATCCTGAAAGAAAGAACAGACAGCATTCAATGACATTATAGTTAATTAACAAAGCTTGGTATGTTAAAAGCAAACATGCTTCTGAGAAGTACGGTGACACAAAAGCATTTTCTTGTCCTTCAAGAAACCAATTTAGGAAGAGAGCTTAGAAGAGTTTGTTTCTCATGTAAAAAATATGGCTGAGGCATGGTGGATCTTTCTAACATAAACCAACGGTCTCATCAATAAATTGCTGTGGTTTGGGTTTAGGTATTCAGTCTCGTAACTCAACCGTGGTGAACTTCTTACAGCATCTGCCTTAACCCACCTTGTTGGAATCTGACTCATAGACCAAGTGTTTAGCCTCAGCTTCTGCATGGTCATAGTCTGCAGGCAGGATCCAGTCCATCGTCTCCTCTTTGTCCATCTTCCCATCCTTATTCTTGTCCCGAATTCAGAGAACTGCTCACGCTCCGTAGCCACCCATTCTGGTTCGTCCATTTCATCTTCATGGTTGTACATGTCACCTGTCATTCACACAAAAACACAGACAGAGCTCTAAGACCCATCTTAGAATATTCTGATCTTTCCTTCCTGTGTTTCCACAATGCAAGTGAAATTTAGTTGGAGAGAATGCAGGAAGTCTAGGATTCCTGTGAATTTTCTCCTGTTTTTCAAGCAGTTTTGACATAGTAAAACTTAGTAAAGTGCCCGTTTGTTCATTTGTGTGTTTTATTCTTTTACTTAATCTTGTCTTGTCTCACTACTTACCAATATACTCTTCCAGGTCAATAAAACCATCCCCATTTTTATCAATGTCCTCTATTGTCTCCTAACAGGAACAGAGACAAGACAGACACTGGTTAAAGTAATGTCAAGAACACAAAAGTCTTCATGTCATCCTAGCACTCTAACCTCCCTTTAATTAAAAGCTATTCTTCTGCATTCTACAACTACCATAAAGATGGTTTGGCGTAGGACGTCACACTCAAACAATACACTCAAAGACTACAAAAGAGTGTTTGTTAAACCTACCAGCACTACAATTTCCTTCATGTGTTCGTATTCCTCTGGGTGAAGGAAGGAAGTGAACTCCTCCTTATCTGCAATGTGATCTTCATTTCTGTCCGCCATCTTGAAGCGGCGCTCATCCCTGGCCATCATCTGCTTGTAGTTGTACCCATCATCTGGCTCAGGGTCATCTAACGGGGGCACAACAATTCTTGTCCACCAAAATGGAGCTTAGCCCTGCACTACTCAGAAGGAGTGTGTGTCCACTTACTGCTAGCATTTAACATAATTTTATCATGATTAAAATACTACAACCTTATAATTAATAAAATGCTACATTCTTAAACGCACCCATGTAGGACCCATACGTGACATTTTTGTACTCATCCCAGGAGATCACGGCATCATTGTTTAAGTCGAAATCTTTCCATTGCCTCTCCACATTGTCATAGATGTACTTTTTCTGAGCTTTTTTAATCCACGTCTTTAGCTCCATCTCCGTGACAAAGCCATCTCGATCTGCATCTATCTTCTCCACGATTTTGCTAAGGAACACAAAGGGGAAAATGTATAATGTGCAGAGAATGAAGCACCCTCTCACCAAGCCCCACTTTATTCAGACCCTATCTCATTCAGCTCATTTATTCAGACCCTATGTCATTGATTTTATTTATTCAGACCCCATCTCATTGGTCAGACCCTATGTCATTGATCTCATTTATTCAGATCCTATCTCACTGATCAGACCCCATCTCATTGATCTCATTTATTCAGATCCTGTCACTGATCAGACCCCATCTCATTGATCTCATTTATTCAGACCCTATGTCATTAATCACATTTATTCAGACTCTACCTCATTGATCAGACTCTATCATTGATCTCATTTATTCACTATCATTGATCAGACTCTATCATTGATCTCATTTATTCACTATCATTGATCAGACCCTATCATTGATCTCATTTACAGAGACTCTCTCATTGATCATACCCTTTGTCATTGAGGTCATTTATTCAGACCCTATCATTGATCTCATTTATTCACTCTCACTGATCAGACCCCATCTTATTGATCTCATTTATTCAGACCCTATCTCATTGATCTCATTTATTCAGACACTATGTCATTGATCTCATTTATTCATACCCTATGTCATTGATCAGACCTTATCTCATTGATCTCATTTCTTCAGAATCTCATTTATTCAGACCCTATCTCGGTGATCTCATTTATTCAGACCCTATCCCGGTGATCTCATTTATTCAGACCCTATCCCGGTGATCTCATTTATTCAGACCCTATCCCGGTGATCTCATTTATTCAGACCCTATCCCGGTGATCTCATTTATTCAGACCCTATCTAGGTGATCTCATTTATTCAGACCCTATCTAGGTGATCTCATTTATTCAGACCCTATCTCATTGATGCTTCCAGCATCTCTTGCTCGTCCATCCTGGCAGGACTCACCCAAGCCTGTCCTTGCTCTCCTCTGGGGTTAGGTCATCGAAGGACTTTGCAGCCTCCTCGCCAAGGAAGGCGTCATGGTCATAGTCAAAGTTCTCTGCATCATTGTGCTCCTTGCTGCTGAGCGCCGCATCATGGTGAACACGGTCCTTCTTCTCCGTGGGCTTGCTGGAGCCGTAGACCACACACAGTGCAAAACACATCAGCAGAGGGCGGATCTCCATCGTTGTCACTGGAGCTCTGTGGCATGACATGAAAATCAGCATGCAAGCATCCAGATTTAACCATGGAAAAAATGACAAACTGTATTCTAAGGGCATCTATACAGTGGTGCACTAGTTGTTAGCTTTGCTCCTGACAGTCTGACCTCCAAGGTCTCAACTCTGTAAAATCATAAACTGAATGGTTATTTTCTAATGACAGTTATATATATTTGTGGTGAGTGAAGATAACCCAGCTGTGGGTTAAAGGAAGTTCAGAACCTTTACCCTGTCCAATTTTAATCAAGGAACTGGAGAAATGTTTTTTATGATTATTATTTTTACATTTTAACAAATACTTAAATAGGTTATTAACGCAGGTTAACAATTATTGTGTGAAACGAGAAAAATGAGTAACTACGTCTTAGGTTCCTCACCTAAAGTCTACGTAAGTTGTCATTTGTATTTAAAATATTCGGGGGAAAGGGCTCGCAATTAAATGCTCCCTGATAGGTTATATATCGTTTGCAAAAAGAATATAACAGTAATTCCAAGAACCTCAGCTGACCTGCATCAGAATACATCACCACCTCCCAAAGTTACGCCCATAATGTCTACAATGTTCTGCTTTCAAGTTACTAAATGTAAAACATCTAACAGAAACAGCTAGGTAGCTACCTGGGCCAAACAGTCTTTACTGGCTAAACGTCCAATAAAAATCACTACACTAGGCTAGCTAGCTAGTCAGACAGCTGATTACCAAACTGGCTTCATTCTAAAGTACAAGGTAAATGAATAAATGAGATCACCGAGATAGCTGGAAAGCTAACAAGTTAATTAGACAGGAGCCTAGTTTCTGAACGTGCAATAGGAGACTAAAGGGACAAGTATCTAACAAAAAGACGTGCCTGGCCAGTTATGTAGTTAGTTTGGTAGGTTAGATAGCTTAGCTAGCTAGAAAGCTAATGCAACATCTTGGATAGCTAGCTAACATACCGTTAGTTGACCGGATATGTTTTTTAACATTGGATAGAGTAGCTAGCTAGTTAATAAAAAACTGCCAGGCTAACTGTTTGCTCTTCAAATATCAGAAAAATATTTCACTGTAATAGTACATAGGGGTAGATAGGTTAATTACTCACAACGTTGCAAATCCGAGCGAAAGTATATGGGATAGCCAGCTTAGATATGTGGTTATTAAAAAGATCCCCGACAACCGGAGCGTTTATTATACACACTCCTGTCTCCAACACAGAGGTACTAAGTCAGGGAACCAATCACAGCCCGAATAGAGTATTCCAGTTAATTCATTGGTCCACTTCAGCATTACGAGAACTATATGCAACCAGCCTGAAATGTTTATTGCAACACGAATTTTACGCACTAGGTTTTGATTGGTCAGCCTTTTAAGCTCGTCCAATCAGCACCTTAAATTAGACACAGCGATTCGCTCACCATTTACTTTTTTTTAGCTTTGTGCGCGTTCGAGGTATACCGTCTGATTGGGTACGACTTGCCACGTCTCCAAATTTGAGATGAATGCTGGGTTTCCTTTCTGTGCTTCTAGAAAAGCCTAACGACCATCATAGGTTTACATTTAAAAACCGATTGTGTGTAACAGATAGCCCAAATTCTCTTCTTTAAACACAGCCTTTACATTAAGGTATGAACACGTTTTTAACATCACAGCGATACTCTGTGCCCTCAATGTGTACATAAGCAAGTTTTATATATACTCCCACCAGACACTTTATTGGGAACATTTAGCATGCACCTATATAACTCACCACTTTAATAGGAATACTAATATTTTACATTTTTTTTTACATATTTTCTGCTTGAGAACAGCTCCTTTAATTCAGGTCTCACACAAACCAAACAAGCAGAGGAGTACTGACTAATAGGGGAGAATGAAGGAAAGCAAGATATAAGAGAGAAGGTAAACAGATTTTCAATATGCTAATAAGCCAAACAGAAAAGCATGATATACTGGACTAAAACATACAATCAGAATATTTCTATATAACATTTAAGAAGTAATATTTTAAGATATTTAATATATTACATAATGCAGTGAGGCACACAGCACCATGGCCAATCTTTCCGTCCGTCCCCACTTTGTGTTTCTCTCTGACTGAGTGGCAGATGCCTCCCTCCCCTCAAGGGTCAGCTATGCCTGGCGACCCACACAGCCAATGATGCTGCAGCAGCCTCTACACAGCCTCCATCTTGGTCCGCTCGTCTCCCTGGATGGGTGAGGGGTGTCCACTCCATGGCAGCCAGTGCCCCAGAAGATGCTCATGTTATCCTGACTGCTAGTGATAGATTTGACTAGGATCATGGTTGATTCCTAACCACCTGGTGAGCAGTATGTTGCTGTGAGTTGCTTCCCACCCAAGCTGCGCTTCCTAGCAGTGGAGCTGAAGCTGAAGGTTGTTCCTTTTGGAGGCTGTGTGCCCCTTGGCGAGCAGCCCTGCTTCTGTTTCTAAACCCGCTCAGGTATTTGGCATTGACTGCTACACTGTCCTCTCTACCATCATGCTTATCTACTCTTTCAAGTCTCTGCCATGGTCGTCAGGTGGCAAATCTACAAGTAATGCATTCATTTCCTCCATTGCCAGACACAACTGCATCGTGTTGACAGCAGTGCGGAATATGGGTCCCAAGTGCCGTCACCACTGTATGGTGGTGGGTAGATGTGTTATGTTTCACCAGAGTCATCTCAAGCCAGACCCCGCTGCTGAGCATCACTGTGCTTCTGTTCTGGTCGACTTCCCGAGCCAGACACCTTGCTCTCAGCTGGCCGGCCCGAATTCCTTCATGCACTGCTGCTCCACTGTTTCACATTTGGTGGCTCCATCTCTCTACTAACACCACTGTAGCTGTGAAGATATTTCTGCTTTCTACTCTATTTTAGAGCTCACATACAACAGGCCGAACAGTAATGACTAAAAGAGGAAATTGAGGATAAATAAAAGGAACACACAACTAAAAGGAACACACAACTAAAAGGAACACACAATGAGTGTTCACATTGAGCTCAGGTTTTTCTGCTTTTGGCCTGCACTGTCAAATTATCACTGATGGGCTCCTGAGCAAGTCCCTTAACCCTTAACTTCTTGAGCATTAAAACATTAAATGGATGTGGTGATCAGGTTTTGGTTTATAGATTTTTTTTGTCATGGGTTATGACTGTGGTCTTGGCCTAGACCTACTTAAGGCCAAAAGCTGAATATCCTAAGGTCACTATGAAGACTAAGACTCAAACAAAATGCCATAGCATTAACTACCTACAAGACCTTACATCTGGTATGAATATAGTGATTTCAACATTTTTATTGTGTAGACCAATGTGTTTTTTAGGACATGTAATGTGTTACATAAAACAATGTCAACACCATTGCCTAATACTTTTTATCTTAGTTTTTCTCAATTGCTTTTGTGCATTTCTCTGATCAGAATTAAATTTCTAATAACTGTTAGTTCAACCTCCACAAGATTGAGTCATTTGTGCACATCATAGTAGCAGTTTCTCATTCCTCCCAACAAACTGCAAATGCTTTTGAACATGCATCAACTGCTTCCATACAATGTTTGGAGCAATTTGGAAGCACTGACAGTTTCTTACCAGCTCAGGGTCAAAAATAAAGAACCACCAACTAGTCTCAGAACTATTGGAGGCCGTGCAACTGCCATCACAAGTTGCAATCATCAAATGTGCACATACTAGAACAGGAGACACAAAAGGTGATGCTTTTGCAGACGGCACGGCTCAGCACACAGCCTTGCGGGATCCACACACACAAATGACACTAACAAGTCAAGACGATGCAAAAGACATACCCCTAACAACCAGAGAAATACGAACACAAGCCAATTCTCTGCTATTTTATACATTATCATTTGCCTATGTCATGTCAGTCAAAATGAACTATACTTATGAATGCTGAAGTCCTCATTTCATTGCTTTAAACAGCACATAATGTGTATCATTTCAACAATAATGTGACATAGAAATGGAAGGTCTGCATCACGGAAGAGGGGTGAGGATGTGTGGAGGAAGGGGAAGGGGTCAGAACAGGGGAAGAGGAAGACCAGGCATAGTACATAGACAGATTCCAGATGAAATTAGGCCTACAATTACGGACCATGTAGTCAGTGGCGGCCTCACAATGGCTGAGGCTAGTTGAAGTGTGCGGCCAAATGTTGGGAGAACCTCAGTAAATTCAGTTATTCAAACATGTCGTTGGGAGAACAGGTGTGTAATATTGAACGGTAACTCAGCACTAAACAATCTGCACTGCAGTTCTGTCACTGTGAGTTCACTTTTTGCATTTTACATTTAGAATTGCACCTTTATTGCAGCAAATGTACTGTACTGTAGTGTTACAGTAAAGATTTGCCATATTTACAGTATTTACTGTACATTACTGTAATTTTACCAATTTTACACCTTTTACTCCATAACAAGTGGAAGCCATTTGTGCAATGGCGATAGCAAACAATGCCCTAAAATTGAGAGAGACGGAAATTACTGTTATAGAGGATGACAATATTTTGGGGACATATGAATCCATTTCATACAACTGACAGAGTGCTCAAGAGAAATTAATTGCACCAGGATAAGTTGTTATAGTTTTCACTCTGGAACTGGAGGCCTGGGAATTCAATTCAATTCAATTTTATTTATATAGCGCTTTTTACAACACATTGTCACAAAGCAGCTTTACAAATTGCGTGGGTCCAGATCCCTAATGAGCAAGCCAAAGGCGACAGTGGCAAGGAAAAACTCCCTAAGATGGCAGGAATTTAGGAAGAAACCTTGGGAGGACCAAGACTCAAAAGGGAACCCATCCTCCATTGGGCGGCCCGCTAGCAATGTCCACATTCACAGTTCATGTATAGTCCAGATATAATCCTGTAGTTATGATTCTACTTCCAGGCCGAGTAGTCACAGTCCCTTCAGAGTAGATGAGCCTCAGGTGGGAGTTGGCATCAGCGCGTCCTCTTGCGATAATGGAACATCCAACCACGGCATCGGCACATCCACTGGCAAGCCAGACCATCTCCTAGATGCTTGTATGGGGTGGGTAACGGAAAGGCTCGTCTTTCCTTGTCCCGGTATTTCTCGGGCAGCCATTGGGAAGAAGAGGGACAATTAGTTCTATATGGAATATGTTAGACAAAGTAAATGTAAACATTCCTGGAGTGTGGCAGCGACTCCGGCAATTAAATTATTACAGCCTAGCTAAAGGGCAGAACCAGAAGGTAACACAGACTTGGGAGCATCCTGAGACACTGGCATCCATCCACTACACCGTCGACAAACTTGAGTGACCGCGTGCAGTGATAGGATGACAGCACCAGTGCCCCAGTTTGCCATAAAACCCTTTGCCCATGAACCCCTGGATCTGTTACCTTATCTAAAGGGGCACATTAATTACCAAATGCTAGATCAAACAAGTAAGTTTTCAACCTAGACTTAAAGATTGAGACTGTGCCAGAGTCCCGAACACATTCTGGAAGACTATTCCATAGTTGGGGGGCCTTATAAGAAAAGGCTCTTCCCCCTGCTGTTACCTTATTAATTGATGGAACTAATAAGAGGCCAGCACCTTGGGACCGTAGTGGTCGCGGGGGTTCATAATAAGAGATAAGCTCTTGGAGGTAGTCAGGAGCAAGTCCATGCAGTGCTTTATAAGTCAATAGAATAATTTTAAAATCAATACGGAATTTTACTGGGAGCCAGTGCAGGGCCGATAAGACTGGGCTGATATGTTCAAATTTCATAGTTCTAGTTAGAACTCTGGCTGCGGCATTTTGAACTACTTGAAGTTTATTTATATTCCTATTTGAGCATTCTGACAGTAACGAGTTACAATAATCTAATCTGGAGCTAACAAAGGCGTGTACTAGTTTTTCTGCATCATGCTGGGATAATGCATTTCTATGCATACCAGCTATCCTGGTAGTATTATCTATGTATTTATCAAATAATAGGTCAGAGTCGAATAAGACGCCGAGATTTTTGGGTACCGAGCCAGGAGTAATGGGGTAATCTGCAAGATTTAACATTAGATCTGGTATTTTCTGTCTTGTGGCCTTTGGGCCCAGAAGGAGAACCTCCGTTTTGTCACCATTAAGGTGGAGGAAGTTTAGCGACATCCAACATTTAATATCACTTACGCAGGCCTCAATTTTTCCTAACCTGGATTTGTCATCAGGTTTGGCTGATATATAAAGTTGGGTGTCATCTGCATAGCAGTGAAAGTTGACACCATGTTTATTTATAACTATTCCTAATGGTAACATATATAATGTAAATAATAGTGTTCCTAGGATGGAGCCTTGCGGGACTCCATATTTCACTTCTGAGTGTTTGGAGGGAATATTATCGAGCTCTACAAACTGATAGCGATTGGTTAAGTAAGAATTAAACCATGAAAGGGCTGTACCGAGATTCCAACCCAGTTTTCTAACCTTTCTAGCAGGATCTTGTGATCTATTGTGTCGAAGGCTGCACTAAGATCGAGAAGCACTAATAGAGATACATAACCTTGATCAGAGGCAAGAAGGAGATCATTTGTTACTTTAACTAGTGCTGTTTCAGTGCTGTGGTGGGGCCTAAATCCAGATTGGAATTTTTCAAATATGTGGTTCCTGTGCAGATATAAGCATAACTGTTTGGCCACAGCTTTTTCTATGATCTTGGATATAAATGATAGGTTCGAGATGGGTCTGTAGCTAGATAGTACATTAGGATCAAGATTTGGTTTCTTGATCAGGGGTTTAATGACTGCTAGTTTACAGGATCTGGGCATGTGACCTATTGTGATGGATGAGTTAACTATATTTAAAAGAGGTTCGATTACAACTGGTAAAACCTCTTTGAGTAATTTAGAGGGAATCGAGTCTAATGTGCAAGTAGTAGAATAGTAGTAGAAGAATTTAACGATGAAATTATTTTCTCCAATTCTAGTTGTGGGAGTGGATGAAAAGCTTCAAGCTTTTCTTCTAATGCTAGATTTTGTTCAATATCAGCCAATCCAGATGACAAACCAGATGAATTACCTATAAAAGGATTTATATTTAGTCTAATATTCTCTATTTTATTATCAAAGAAATCCATAAATACATTACTAGTTAGGTTCCCTGGAATCTGATGTTCAGCGCTGGTTTGATTTTTTGTAAGTTTAGAAATAGTACTGAAAAGAAATCTAGGATTATTTTTATTTTTTTCGATCAGTGAGGCTAGGTATGTTGACCGTGCTTTAGTAAGTGCCCCTTTGTATTCAATAAGGCTATCCTTCCAGGCACAGTGCAATACTTCCAGCTTAGTAGAGCGCCAGTTCCGCTCTAATTTACGTGCTATTTGTTTTAAATTACGAGTTTGGTCGGTGTACCACGGGGCGAGCTTTTTAAGTCTGACCTTTTTATGTTTGAATGGAGCTACTATATCTAGAGCTGATCTACAAGTATTCTCTAAGCAGTCGGTTAAACTGTCTAACTCCTCTGGATCTGTTGGCGAGTCGGCTAAAGTCGTTAAATCTGGGAGGGTTTCAGTAAACGGTGTGGCGGTTGACGAATTTATCGAGCGTTTTAAACAATTCCGAGGAGACTGGCGGGTATTTAGGTTAAGATGTAGCTCGAATGAGATTAGATAGTGATCGGAGATTGCTGTGGTTTGCGGAAATGTATTTATATTAGCTACGTCGGTACCCAGCGTCAAAATCAAATCTAAAGTATGATTGTGATAATGAGTAGGTCCCGTGACATTTTGAATAATACCGACAGAGTTCAATATCGAACTAAATGCCCTTTTCAGCGGATCCTCTGCCTTCTCAAAGTGTATGTTAAACTCTCCTACCATTATTATTTTGTCACTACATACTGCTAAATTTGCTGCAAAATTACTGAAATCGTTTATAAAGTCTGAGTAGGGCCCTGGCGGTCTGTACACATTAGTGAGTGAGAGAGCGTCATTGTTTGTAGCCGGATTAGTTATATTAATAGATAGCATCTCAAAAGAATTGGAGAGATCATAGTGTTTCTGGTGGACTTCTAAAGAATTTCTGTAGATTATGCATATTCCTCCTCCTCTGCCTAACAATCTTGGTCTATGAATATAACTGTATCCCACAGGTGTGGCCCCATTTAAAGTTAAATATTCGCCAGATCGAATCCAGGTTTCTGTGAGACATAAAATATCAATTTTCTGGTCGTTTATAATCTCTTTCACAATAGCTGCTTTAGAATTGAGCGATCGAATATTGAGTAATCCGATTTTCAGATCGGTTATATTGCTATCGGATGCGAGGTTTGAATAGTAGTTAAAAACTTTGGACGGACTATTTTAATTTTCCTATGATTGAATTTAACGCGGGGCACAGACACAGTCTCAATCCTAATTGAATCACTGCACACATTCATATACGTTGATGAGGCAAGTTTCAATTTGGCAAAAGGTAGAAGGTGTCGAAGAAATCTCACTGGGCTGAGAGCAACCATTGCCATCTCAGGTCAACGAGGAGGGAATATTACAATGTGTGCAGCCATCTCAGAAAATGGCGTCCTCACCCATAGGACTTTTTAGACACTCTTTACAAGGACATAATCCCTGAGAATGGTTCTGGTTGAATTCCTGAGCTGGTCTAAGATGGTGGTCTAAATGTTCAGATGGTCTAAATGGAGACCATCTGAACAAGTATGTTGTAATATGGGATAACGTGCATTTTTAGCTCTGAGATTTGGTCAGACTGTGGTTTGCTGGTGGAATAGCTCCCTCCCTTTTTTTCCTCTGCCTGGAGGTGGCAGGTATATGACTAGCATCCACATACCCAAATGACGGTGCTAGTGTCACTTGTGCACACCTCTATCCAAAGGGAGTTTCTTATGTTTGTTGTAAAATACTTTGCTTTTGCACAATGCTGTGATCAAATTAGAATTGCAAAAGAGCATACGCAGTAAAAATGTGAAACATACATATTGAGTGTATGGTAGTCATTTATCTCACTAAATACAGTGATAAATATGTGTAACTTAACTGTAGATTTCAAATGGGTATGCTAATAGTGTAAAGTGCTGTCTTGAGCAATTTCAGGTATCTGACTTTTGATCTGACTTTTGGGCATTGCAAAACACTGTGAACTGTTATAATGACAATTTGACAAAACCATTTGACTATCTTGTTCATAAACAGTGGTTTTAGGACTCTTTATTTTGATGAACCAGACGCTAGCATTGACAAATACTTGCTTTTGATGAATTAACTATCCATTTTGAGAAAGTGACACTTTTTTTGTTATCAGGTTGTGCACTTTGTACAAATTGTTCTGAGAAATGCACTTACTGTTGCGAATGTTAGTGATGTGAGAAATGCCAGTGACTGAGAGAAACTATAGTCACTTGTGAATATGAGACACAAATATGAGTAACAGTCAACTTCAACAGTTTAGTGTGGTCCACAACGCTCAATAACAAAACTCTAAAAATGTATAAAAAATTAACTGGCCAGTTTGACAAATTCAAGTGGATAAGAAGCTGCTTTTTGATAAAC
Source organism: Brachyhypopomus occidentalis (assembly GCA_020368025.1). Lineage (NCBI taxonomy): Eukaryota > Metazoa > Chordata > Actinopteri > Gymnotiformes > Hypopomidae > Brachyhypopomus > Brachyhypopomus occidentalis. The sequence continues at coordinate 563,402 of JAGXOD010000066.1, read as the reverse complement.
ATGTAGTCTGTCAACATGAGACTGATGTTGCCTTTCCGTATGCATGTCTGTAGCACTGCATTCAAAAATACATGGTAACAGTTCCCCAAGGATTTCTTGTATCAGCAAGTCGTCCACTGCAAGACTTTATAGCCTACCCATAGCTCTGAAGACATTCATTACAAAACGAACAAGGATCATTTAAGTCCAATATGCTTTTTAGCCGCATTCCTGATCCGAGGAACAGCGACATCCGTCACAGTGCAGTCGCTTGATGTCCAGTGGTTCTCTGACTTGGCATACATCAAACCCCCAACAGAATCAGCCATGCTATAGATTGCCGCTAATATCGAAAGCGCAGTCCCGATGAAGTAACACTCCAGCAGGTTAACCACAGGCATGGCCACTGCGTGTAGCTAAGCTACCTAAAAGCCAGAAACGAAAATCAGGGAAGAAAACATCATTTTAACGAAATCTTTAAGGACTGAATGCTCAACACGTCAGCAAAAATAGTTACATAAAACTCGAGCGTCCTACCTTCCCAAATATATCAGTTGATTACTGTAATTTTCAGAATTCAGCAGGATGTAAAATCTGTCCAGTGTAGTTCCTGGATTCTAAGACGGTTGGGAACATGACATCAATTTGTTGAATCATGGGAATTTCCGAGGACTTTCCGCGGTACTATTGGCTCTGAAGTAATATTGAGGTACATTTTACGCAACTTGTAGCCTTACTTTTATAACGTGCGTACTTTAATTGTGATTCAAGCTTTACATACAAAAAGTAGGTAAGCCATTTAAAAAAAATCCAAAATAGTCTAGTCTTTAATAAAAGTAAAAAAATAATTTTATAGGCTTAGTCATACGACGCTGAAGTTGGTTACTTATTCGCAGTTTCCGATTCGTCTGGTTACTTATTCGCAGCTCCTTATTCGGCGGCTGAAGTTGGTTCCTTATTCATAAAGGGTGTGGTCACGATGCGTGGTTGCTGCGCGATTTGTTTAAAAGAGATTGATTAAACAAGCGAGCATAGGATCATACATTTAAGAGGTTATTGTTTCCCATACTGATTTTGTGAATGTAGAAAAACATATTAAAATATTATGAAAGCATTCCTTTTGCAAAATGGTTTCATGTCATTCCAGTTGTATGCAATTTGTACATAATTGATTTCGTCAGTATTTCTAATGTAAGGAAAATATATTCTTAGAAAGACTTCTGTGTTTTATTTGAAAGATAAAAAGAAACAACACAGAAATGCTGTTCTATAACACAAATTAATCGGAAGAAGAAATACCAGCACACAACATGGCACATTGAGCAGTGGGCCAGGTGAATGGATTTAAAGGGGCAATTTCTGAGGCTTGCTGCATGCCTCTAAGGCGTCGGGCCAGACAAATAACACATGCATCATGCATAACACGTTACTATCTGTAAAAGAAACCTGATTTAAGCCTGGCCCAACATAACTTTAGCCCTCAAATCTAACTGGAAACATGACACATGCAGTGGTGCGCACAGGTCAAATGATTCAGAGGGCAAATTCAGAGGCCCACTGTATACCTCTAAGGTTTCGGGCCAGGCAAATAACACATGCATCATACATTATACGTTACTATCTGTAAGAGAAACATGATTTTAGCCTGGTCCAACATCATTTCATGCCTCAAATCTAACTGGCAATATTGCTTATTGAGTAGATGCGCACAGATGAATTGGTTCAGGAGGTCGATTTCAGAGGCTTGTTGCATGCCTCTACGGTCTCGGGCCAGGCAAAACTCATTTGCATCGTACATAAGAGGTTCCTATGTATGAGAGAAACCTGATTTTGGCCTGGCCCGACATCATTTTAGACCTCAGATCTATTTGGAAACATGACACATGCTGTGGTGGATACAGGTAAAATGATTCAGATGGGCAATTTCTGAGGCTTGCTGTATGCCTCTAAGGTCTCGGCCAGGCTAAACTCCAATGCATCATACATAACAGGTTCCTATATGTAAGTGAAACCTGATTTTAGCCTGGCCCAACATAATTTTATGCCTCAAATCTAACTGGAAACATGGCATATTGAGTAAAGCTCACAGGTGAAATGGTTCATAGAGGCAATTTCAGAGGCTTGCTGCATGCCTCTAAGGTGTCGGGCCAGAACAATAGCACATGCATCATACATAGCACGTTCCTATCTGTAAGAGAACCATGATTTTAGCCTGGCCCAACATAATTTTAGCCCTCAAATCCAACTGGAAACATGACACATGGAGTGGTGCGCACAGGTGAAATGATTCAGATGGGCAAATTCAGAGGCCTGCTGTATGCCTCTACGGTCTCGGCCAGGCAAACTCATATGCATCGTACATAACAGGTTCCTATGTATGAGAGAAACCTAATGTTGGCCTGGCCCGACATCATTTCAGCCCTCAGATCTAACTGGCAAAATGGCATATTGCGTAGTGTTGCACAGGTGAAATACAGGAGTTCAATTTCACATGCTTGCTGCTATATGCCTCTAATGTCTCGGGCCAGGCAAAAGTCATATGCATCATACATAATATATGCCTATCTATTAGATATACTAGACTTGTATAATAGTGTTACTAATGCAATTAAAATATTATATAATGTTAATAGTGCAGTCTATTAATAGTGTATTTAGAGAAATTTCAACCACATACTTGTAGCCCTTATTCATGTAGAGTCACACAAATGAATAGTCCGACATAGAGACCAGGTTTCTCCCTAAAAGAAATTCATCCGAACTCCTTCACCAAATTAATTTTCCATAGGTATATTCAATGTCTTTCTCAGCTCTGGCCAGGAATAGCCTTCTCTTCTCAAGAATCAGATTTGTTTTAATTATCTTTGTAGGTCAAAGCACATTTTAAATATTTAAGATTGTTTAGGTATTCTCTTTAAAAATGTTGTTTTCGACAGACAGGTGTATGTCAACTTGTTCTTATGCAGCATTGGGAAATAACTGCCTGGTGGTTATGCATCTTTTTTTTTGGTCCTGTAAAATAAATGGAGCTAGTGAAACACTCCCATTATTTCTTCTAAAGCATGCTTCACACGGTGCAACTTTCCAGTAATTTTGCTAACTTAATACATACCTAAAACTAAACTATACTTGCTTTCAGGATTGTAAACCTCCATCACCTGTCATGTTGCACAGAAATTATGCTGCATGAACTAGTTGCATCGTCCTAAATAAGGAAATATGTAAGCCTCCAACTCGCTTCTTAAATGAGTAGCAACTCAGTAAGTGAATCAAACCCATAAGTAAAATCCAAATGTATTGCAATGACAGGAATCACTAATCAGTGATTATCTCAATGTAAAATTATGTTGGGCCAAGCCAAAATCAGGTTTCTCTCATATATAGGAACCTGTTATGTACGATGCATATGAGTTTGCCTGGCCCGAGACCGTAGAGGCATACAGCAGGCATGTGAAATTGCCCATCTAAATCATTTCACCTGTGCGCACCACTCCATGTGTCATGTTTCCAGTTGGATTTGAGGGCTAAAATTATGTTGGGCCAGGCTAAAATCATGGTTCTCTTACAGATAGGAACGTGCTATGTATGATGCATGTGCTATTGGTCTGGCCCGACACCTTAGAGGCATGCAGCAAGCCTCTGAAATTGCCTCTATGAACCATTTCACCTGTGCGCTTTACTCAATATGCCATGTTTCCAGTTAGATTTGAGGGCTAAAGTTATGTTGGGCCAGGCTTAAATCAGGTTTCTTTTACAGATAGTAACGTGTTATGCATGATGCATGTGTTATTTGTCTGGCCCGACGCCTTAGAGGCATGCAGCAAGCCTCAGAAACTGCCCCCTCTGTACCATTTCACCTTTGCGCTTTACTACTCAATATGCCATGTTTCCAGTTAGATTTGAGGTATGAAATGATGTTGGGCCAGGCTTGAATCGGGTTCCTCTTATAGGGAGCGACCTGTTCTTTATGATGCATTTGTTATTTCTCTGGTCCACCATCAATAAGGCCTTCAATAAGCCTCTGAAATTGCCCCTTTAAATCCATTCACCTGGCCCACTGCTCAATGTGCCATGTTGTGTGCTGGTATTTCTTCTTCCGATTCATTTGTGTTCTAGAACAGCATTTCTGTGTTTTTATCTTTCAAATAAAAACACAGAAGTCTTTCTAAGAATATATTTTCCTTACATTAGAAATACTGACGAAATCAATTATGTACAAGTTGCATACAACTGGAATGACATGAAACCATTTTGCAAAAGGAATGCTTTCATAATATTTTAATATGTTTTTCTACAAAATCAGTATGGGAAACAATAACCTCTTAAATGTATGATCCTATGCTCGCTTGTTTAATCAATCTCTTTTAAACAAATCGCGCAGCAACCACGCATCGTGAACACACCCTTTATGAATAAGGAACCAACTTCAGCCGCCGAATAAGTATACAAGACGAATCGGAAACTGCGGATAAGTAACCAACTTCAGCGTCGTCTTAGTCATAACATAAAGGTTTTCAGGTATTGGCTATTAAATGTAATACATCTACAATAAAGTAAAGTACTTTTAGGGCAACGTAAAATCGTTGTCATTAAGCAGTTCCATTACAGTTTCTCAGTAGCTTTGTTGCAATTCTCGCATCACTATTAATATTTAAATGCAAAACTTGTTGATAACCTGCAAAATCGTGTCACTTGCTCAAACCGGATAGTTCACTCTTCAAAAGCAAGTATTCATTTCAATGAAATTGTCAGGGTAATCAAAATAAAGATATCCAAATGGCTGTCATGTTTTCATTTTGAAAGTTGACAGTTTAACACTCCAAGTGTTTTGCAATGCCCAAAAGATAAATGGTGACACTACCTGATGCTCAAGACAGCACTTTACACTATTAGCACACCCATTTGAAATCTACAGTTAAGTTACTCATTACTGTATATGTACTCAATATGTATGCGTATGCTCTTTGCAATTCTAATTTTTTCACAGCATTTTGCAAAAGTACAAACGTATTTACAACAAACATAAGAAACACCCTTTGGGTAGAGCTGTGCACAACTGTAAACAATATTGCAGATCAAAATTGGAACATACATAAAGAGTGTCTAAAAAGTCCTATGGGTGAGGATGCCATTTTCTGAGATGGCTGCACACATTGTAATATTCCCTCCTCGTTTCACATTAATTTCTCCTGAACACTCAGGACAACACTCATTGTCATCCTCTATAACAGTGGTTTGTGTATCTCTCAACTTTAGGGCATTGTTTGCAATCACCATTGCACAAATGGTTTCCTCTTGTTGTCGAGTAAAAGGAGTAGAATTAGTAAAATTACAGTAATGTACAATAAATACTGTAAATGGCAATAATGCAATAAATGGCAAATTACTGAGTGGCTGTGAAGTGTCATATCATTGGTTACAACCAATGCTTCAAACAGTCCTCATCAGTGAAAGCTGAGGTTCACCTGAGAGAAATTGTTCAATTGAGAGACATTTTAAAAAAAAAGATTTGCTAAACTGATTTTGACAGCTAGTTTAACATTTTTTGTATGCAATAATTAAAGCAATGAAATTAAGACTATTAGTTTCATGGGGAATGACTATTCCGCATTCATAAGTATAGTTTATTTTGACTGACATAACATAGGCAAATGATAATGCAGAGAATTGTATGGAAGCAATTGATGCATGTCCAAAAGCATTTGCAGTTTGTTGGGAGGAATGAGAAACTGCTACTATGATGTGCACAAATGACTCAATCTTGTCGAGGTTGAACTAATGGTGAAATGAGAAATTAACCAAAGCAATTGAGAAAAACTGTAGTAGTATTTGTCGCCCTCTATAGGTCAAATACAAGTTAGAAAACATTATGGCGCAGAACATGGCTAGTTGAAAGTACAGAATGATGTCATACTGAAAAAAATGATTATGAGCGCGTCAAAGCTCCATGCGACATTCTCTAAACACTTTGAGCGTTTATCTAAACGGTTTCAGTGGTCTCGTTTTCATAATAAAAATCTTCATAGACAGACGGTTCGTTTCACAAACTCATAAAATGATTATGCAAGAAAATAATATTTTAGTAAACAGGAACCCAGGCGCCATTTTTATCGAAACATTAGTTTCACCTTCAGCCTTTCATCTGATAATCATGGCCTGTCCTCACTTTCTCAGTACCAGCACTCGTTTCCCGCATTGGTGGACTCTGCGCATCTACTGTGTATCTCTGTTCATTCCCTTGCTTTATACACTTGCTTCATAGGTACATTATGTTGATATGAAAATAGCACCACAACACTGTTCAATGTGTCTGTAAACATAGGAAACTATGTTTGTTATCCATTAAAACATACAAAAAAATCTTATTAAAACAATTCTTACATTTAGCAATTAGGTCAGATGTGGCATATTAAATCCTTTTAACAAAGCAGGACACATGTAATTAGTCAAGAAGCATGTACGCTGCTCTTAATAGTGATGTGTTCATTTAGCTCTTACAAACTTGCTTAGTAGTCACCTGACACCAACACACACTGACCACTTAACCTAACCCAATAGCTGAGCACACCCATGTCATGTGGCTGTTTCTGAAGGTTGCCATTTAGAGAACAAGGCTTTCCACATGAGATTCATGTTCACTGTAACCACACGAAGTATAGAGGAAAAAACCCATTGCCAGCCACGAATAAAAGATTTTTCAGGTCCACCCTAACCATAGTATTGTTTATATGTCCAGTAGCGGTGGGTCTAAATGCTCTTATTGATGTAGACTGAGCTGCTGGGCAGCCAAGGCCTCTTTAAACTGCAAAGATGATTATCAAGGTGCTTAAGGCACTTCACATCTCTGGTATCTGTAGATGAGCCTTTTCAGAGGAGTATGTGGAGACAATAAGCCGAGGACATATCTGTTTGTGAACAATTTACCAGAGGCTTGCTTGCTACTTTTAAAAGTGGTCATAACTACTGCAAGATTAACTATAAGCTTGGCACCATTTCAGGCACATGCACATATATACACACATAGGGGAAGCAGTGATGGTGTATCAGCAGTGAATGTATGCAGTGAATGAGTGTGCCATTTCTAGGTTCCCTCCACTCTACAATAATTCTCCACTCAGAGCGAGAGAGAGAGAGAGAGAGACAGAGAGAGAGAGAGAGAGCGAGAGCATAAGCACTCAGTGGGACAAAAACCTCATACAGTTGTACTGTCTCAGTGCCCTATAGGCTTCTGCTCCCTGCCAGAGGGACCCAGAGCTGGGACTCCTCCACAGCGACTCACTCATATCCATGTGAACAGGTGCGCAGTGCAGAGATCCTCGGAGACAACGGCTTCCCGTGAGAACCTGGAGTGTTGGTCTGTTCTGTGCCATCTCCTCTGTCTGCACACAGGGGAAGTGGGTCATGGATAAATGCTGAACTGCTCTGGCTTGAAACACAGTGACTCCCACTGCTTTGGTGCAGGTTGTCACCGGATAAAGCGACGGATACTTTTTCTCCTTCTTTTTCTATTTTCCCTGCCCAAGCTGGAATTCTGAATCCTCTTCAGTGCAGATTTGAATAGGAGTCAGATCATTTTGTATTTGCATTTGCACTGAGCTGAGACAGACAGGCACAGGTGCAGAGAGGCTGCGTGATTTGCAGAAGCTTGAAGTCGCAGAGCATGACTGAAGTGGAGAAGGCTGTGGTGGTTCCTGGAGGGGAACTCGGTCAGGCAGACCACACTGTTGGACTGGCGGACAACACGAGGCTATCTTTTGCACATGCACTGGACCATGGCTTCTGCGGAGTCCATCATGGAAGTTGGCATTGGCACAAGACTGCTGCCCAGCGCTACACAGCCACTCGCATACAAGCAGGCCTTCCACCAAACAGGTACTGGCTGAGGGTTTGGGGAGCTACAAGACAAAAATAATATATCTATATCACTGTAAAAGGAGTCAGGTTTTCCTAGATATATTTAGCAGCTCCTTCCACTTTTCCCTGGACATGGTTTCACATGCAATGTGTGAAAATGATCCTCAAGGTTGAATACTTGTTTTTCAGTGTATTTTGAGAGTAAGTGACCTTCGAGTGAATTCTCTTGCTGTTAACTTCCCATGAGTTGTTGAGGTGAAGTGATCACTAGTGATTCAAAGGACTCCTCTTGGTGGCCAATGCATTTGTAGATTATGATCACAGAGGTATTCATATATGGAACATATACAGACATCACTGTAATATGAACAATTTCTCTAGTATTACCATGTACAGTGTGTTTTATTTAAAATTAACATTTTTGTTTTGTTCCATAAACCAATGAAAATGTTCTCCAAAATTCCAAGTAAAAATGTTATTTAGAGCATTCATTTGCAAAAACAAATACGACCTTTCACACTACCACCTAAATAAGATTTGATCTAATCAGAGCCTCATTAAGCAGAATAAGATGTGTCTGTGTTGGAATTCATTGTTCCACAGCCATGAGTGAGTGGTTCAACACGCTGGGACCACAGAATTGCCCTTTAAGAAGCCACTGAGCTATTCTTGGGATGAGCACACTGTGCCACCCCATGGGTACACACCAGGAGAATGCAAAGCCTGGCTTTGTCCAAATGGCACTGGAACAATTTCCGAGATGGCACTATGTGCAAGAGGAATCTCTAACCCATAAATCTACTGACCTACATGTAGAGAGACAAACAGGACAAGTGCATTCCGTGTCACCTCCCAGGGATGATTGTGCACTCTGGGAAATGGGTAGGTGGAGTCAGCACTTTTGGAGCAGCTCTGGGCTGTGCATCTGTGGAGTCGACATCAATCTGAACTGCTGCACCTGCACAAGGTCTAATGTGAAAGCGTTTCTAAAGTTCAGAAATGATGCAACCCAGTTGCGCCACATTTGTGTTTATGTTTTGATGGAGAGCAAAACAACTTTATGTTGACTGAAACAAAAGACAATTCCCAAGATCTTCTGCTGCAGTGCTTCATTTTGTTGAGTAGCATATGATCTGATGCTATGTCATTCTTAATCACAGGTCCCAGATGTTTAAAAGCATGTTCATTTTAAATGCCATGATCAGTAGTAATAAGAGAGAAGAGGATTAAGCAATTAATGTTAGTTACAGAAAATTAAACTTGGCAGCTATGACTAAAACAATCCTTCAAAGAAATGGCTCTAACTAGTTATCTTAGATATACTACAAAAGCATTTGAGGGAATTTGCCCAAGATCAGTCCTGGAGATCATCTGCCCTACAGGGTTATAATCCTAATCTAGCACAACTGACTCACGCTTAAACACTTTCAGCATCTGAAGTATGACTTGGACTGCTAAGTCCTGGTTTCTTTTACATACACTGTATTGCCAAAAGTATCTGTTCATCTGCCTCCACACACATTTGAATTTGAGTGACATCCCATTCTTAATCCATAGGGTTTAATATGACGTCGACCCTTTACAGCGATAACAGCTTCAACTCTTCTGGGAAGGCTTTCCACAAGGAGTGTGTTTAAGGGAATTTTTGATGACTCTTCCAAAAGTGCATTTGGGTTGTCAGACATTGATGTTGGACGAGAAGGTCTGGCTCACGCTCACCGCTCTAATTCACCCCAAAGGTGTGCTGTCAGGTTGAGGTCAGGACTTTTTGAAGGCCAGTCAAGTTCTTCCACACCAAACTCACTCATCCACGTCTTTATGGGCCTTGCTTTGTGCACTGTCATGTTGGAACAAGAAGGGCCAATCCCCAAACTGTTCCCACAAAGTTGGGAGCATGAAATTGTCCAAAATCTCTTGGTATGCTAAAGCATTAAGAGTTCCTTTCTCTGGAATTAAGGGGTCGAGCTCAACTCCTGAAAAACAACCACACAACATAATCACCCCTCCACCAAACTAAAAACAACCCCACACCATAATCATCCCCCTCCACCAAACTAAAAACAACCCTACAACATAATCCTCCCCTCCACCAAACTAAAAACAATCCTACAGCATAATCACCCCTCCACCAAACTAAAAACAACCCTACAACATAATCTTCCCCTCCACCAAACTATAAACAACCATACACTGTAATCCCCACTGCAGCCAACACTTTGCATTGCTTGCCGATGTAAGGCTTGATGCTGCTGCTCAGCCATGGAAACCCATTCCATGAAGCTCTCTACACACTACACACGCTGATCTGAAGGCCACATGATTTGGAGGTCAGTAGCAAATGACTGCGAGTTGGCGACCTCTGTACACTATGAACCTCAACCTCCGCTGACCCCGCTATGTCATTTTATGTGGCCTACCACTTCAGGGTTGAGTTGCTATCATTCACAATCACTTCCACTGTTATAATAACAATGACAGTTGACTGTGGAATATTTAGTATTGAGGAAATTTCATTTCATGACTGGACTTGTTGCACACTTCTCATCCTATCACGTTACCTCGTTGGAATTCATGTAACTCCTGAGAGCGACCCACCTTTTATAAATGCCTGCATGAGGTTTTATATACCTGTGGCCACGGAAGTGATTGGGACACCTGAATCCAAAGATTTGGATGGGTGAGCGAATACTTTTGGGAATATATATTGTATGAGACCACTAAAAACTGAGTTGGTTTCACTTCGGTTTATTTCGTGGTCCGCACGTTGTGAAAGCAAAGCCACCCGTGTCCGCTTTGCGTTTTTATTCATGCACATACCCTCGGGGCTTGCCGTAACCAGCTACAATTCTCAGATTAAAAATAACTCGAGGAAAAATGGATGCACGTGGAATCGTTTGGTCTCTGGAATCGTTTTCTGATATCTGGAAAGAGGACCATATTAAACGTCAGTTCTCTACAACGCACAAAAATATAAAATTGTTTCTGTTGTTCTCAGAAAAAAGAATAAACCCTTCGGCGTTGTAGTGCCGCGTGAAAGTAAATAATGTTTGTCCCGTTTAAAGTTTTTTGAGTCTTTAGTCTTGGTGTTTCACATCAATTCACGTTTTGTTCTCTCTTCTCCTCCGCTTCATGAAAATATAGCAGAGCCAAACTGCAGCGATTTTGAAATGTGCCAATTTTGGACCCACTACCCATATTCCAGTGTCACATAACTGAGTTTTAAATTAGTTGTGGTATGAGATATCAGCGATAAACAGGACCAGAAAGACGACTCTTTGTAAGTTCATTTACCAATGCGTTCTTCGTTGGGGAACCTACAAAGCAATCGACGTCCTCTTCTGCCAACTACAGCAATAATACAAAGAAGCTGCCTAACACCGATTTGGTATGATTATCGGCAAATCTCAGTGAGTCATATTGCAAACAACATAGAGACAGACAACACGCTGACTGAATAAGCACCTCTATATTCTTAACAGGGCTATACTTATAGAAACAAACAAGCAAAAAAAAAAAAAAACTGAGAAAAATATGTTTTCGCTATGAACTTTGTGGCTAACAGTGTCAATGGACGATACTACAGTGGCGTGTACTTTTGCACTATTTCCTTAATAGATGTTGGTAATTGGTTTCAACTGATATTCAACTGTATACGGAATCTTTCTCTACAGCATGACGCCGTCTAATGTATATACATTATACAGAATATGGTCGAATGTGATATAAACGAGAACATGTTCAAATACTTTAGCAATTGACAATTGAAAGAGGTTGTGTGCAATGGATGTAAACATGTAGAAAACGTTCATGGTGACGCCGTCGAAATAAATGAAGGCAAAAAAAGTAGTAGACATTTCATCAGCTGAAGGGTTAACCGTTCTGTCACCACGTGGATGATGCACTCCTACAGTGAGGGAGGAGGATGTGACGCGCTCTCTGTAGGATAATAACCTGTCTAAATAAACTGAACAGTAGCAAAGGGCACCCAAAATATTTCAGAGCACACAGAGTCGACTCTGGATAATTAAAATCGAATGATTGCCAGCTCCGTGGACAGTGTGGTGTGAGCCTAGTTCAGCTGATTAGGTGGCGCTCATCTTTCCTGTGTATATATCTCGCCAGCGCTCACCAGACAGCTTCGGTCCAGAACAACGTGTAAGGACACTGCTCATCCTGAGAGGTTTGAAGTTGTGCTTTACTGTCACTCGTGTGGTTAAATACGATGTTGGTGGTTTTGTAGAAAATGGTAATAGAAAACAGAACGATAAACTGAAGTTAGCTAAGTAAATAGCGTGTAGTTGGCTATGCTAGCTATCAACATCAGAAACCATTCTGCACATTTTCTCTCTGTGTAGACTGAAGCACATTTTTTGCATGTGTGGCCTCATTAGCTAGCTAGCAAATTATATTAACTTGCAGATAATACCAAACGAATGCAGAACATCAAACCGTATGCATAACTTTAGGAACTAAAATTCGAGCTGAATATTTGGGCTATAGTCGTCCCAATGCAGTCATTTGTGGGGACATTTATCCTTTCAAGCGTGTGTGTGTGAGCTGCTTTGTTTTCCTCCCCAGAATTAGGAAGCCTGCTAGTAGGCTAACACGGTTAGCAACCCTACCGTTCTCAGCTAATTCCTTATGTTCAGATTTAGAGTTTTTTTTATGTGGCGTTTTGCTTTTCATATTTTGGTAGGCTGTATGACACGAGGTTAAATCTTGGTAGTAACTTCAAGGGCTTAACTTGATACGCGTGTTGATTATTTGTTGTCATTTCACCCCAAAGCCAAGGTCTAGCTACGTTTCTCGTGTGTTTACCACATTTAGGTGACGGGGCCAGTTCTTCCAGGAATGGTAATCGTCAATAATAAATCTTCGTTTCGTTTATAATGGATGCCACCGTCGTCAAGCGCGAACAGTCTTTGAGAGATCCTGCCGTTGGCAAAGTCTATGTGCTGTGGCTATGTGACGGGAACTGTAGGATAATGTGTGTAGAAATGGATTAATAGTGGGTCAGGGCATAAACATTTATTCTTCTGCTAAGAAGCCAAAGTGCGGTCACGAAGTGGCAAAGGATTTTACGCGATTTTCAAAAATCTTTTCTGGCTACCAGCGCACTTTTCTCAAAGGTCATCAACATACGTGGCAAAGTGTCATTCTATATAAGTGATATTGGTCACTGGAGTCAAAAAACAGGACTCTGTGTTGGAAACTGGAGCATAAATAAATCTGGTGTATTTAAACGATGTTGTTCATGTTTTTTTATTTTACATTAGCATGGCAGATTACCTGATAAGCGGAGGGACGGGTTATGTTCCGGAAGACGGGATGTCGGCCCAGCAGCTGTTTTCGGTTGGCGATGGGCTCACCTACAAGTAAGTGCGGTTTGCATTTAAAGGATCAGCATTTTTGGTTGCGCTTCGGCGTGCGTAATGGGGTACATTACGTTTTCAGCACATCAGACCAGCAGTCTGTCCAAGACGGACTCACAGCAGAAGAGCTGTGCTCTAAAGGGGACGGTTTGACTTACAAGTGAGTAAAATGGAGCTTCATTTGATTGAGTTGCCTTCATAAATGGGATCTGAGGAATCAAATACTTCTGAACCAAATACTTCCCTGAAGAATGGCGACCCCCTCAAGTCAGCTTGAAATTTAACCAAGTGTTCTTGGTTAATTCCCTTAAACATAATCTAAAAGCTACAAGTGCACAAGGCTCTATTTGCCAGTCTCTCTTCCACATGCCATGGGCAAAGCTGTTTGCAAATGGGTGAAGCCTCTTTGCTTTTCCAAGATCAGTAGCTGACTAGACAAGTATTTGCCATTTTCCAGTCATTGATCATTTTGATGAAATTGTGTATATATACTGTTCTAGCAGCTATGCCAAATATATCTTTTTCTCATAGCTTTGCACAGAGTTCGGAAACACTGTTGTTCTGAATGTATTTACTGATGAACAGCAGTCATTTCAGCACTCTGAAATGTTTGCTTCCTTTAACAATGTGGCTTTGTCATTATTGTTGTAAAGAGTTCATTAATACAGTATCAACTGCCAGTTGTGTATTAGTGTTTAACTGAATTAGTCTTTTTTCTGTATCTCACCACCTACAGAACCTTTCACATAATTTGTAATTATACATTCATTCATTCATTATCTGTACCGCTTAATCCTGATAGTCGGGGTCACAGGGGTAAATTGTAATTAGTTTACTATAAAGATTTTTTCCCTCTAATAACTGTAAAACGTGCTAGGATGATATTACTAAGAGTAAATCTTAATCGGTCTTGTGTTTGATAGCTCCATTGAGTGCGAGCCTAAACTTGGTAAACCTTGAAATTGTAGATTTGAACTGGGCTGTGCAGCAGATTGTCTTATAATGCGCATGATCTTAGTTTCTTTTGGTAATGGCCTTAACCAGGAGAATAAGTCTGATTCAACTGGTGTAGTTTGAAGGCAGCAATAGGCTTAAATCAATGTGTAATTACATCATTATAGATAATCTGAGTAAGTGGCGGTGATCATCATAGATAATCTGCGTTGGTGGTGGTGGTCATCATCATAGATAATCTGCGTTGGTGGCGGTGGTCATCATCATAGATAATCTGTGTTGGTGGCAGTGGTCATCATCATAGATAATCTGTGTTGGTGGCGGTGGTCATCATCATAGATAATATGCGTTGGTGGCGGTGGTCATCATCATAGATAATCTGTGTTGGTGGCAGTGGTCATCATCATAGATAATTTGTGTTGGTGGCGGTGGTCATCATCATAGATAATCTGTGTTGGTGGCAGTGGTCATCATCATAGATAATCTGTGTTGGTGGCAGTGGTCATCATCATAGATAATCTGTGTTGGTGGCGGTGGTCATCATAGATAATCTGTGTTGGTGGCAGTGGTCATCATAGATAATCTGTGTTGGTGGCGGTGGTCATCATCATAGATAATATGCGTTGGTGGCGGTGGTCATCATAGATAATCTGTGTTGGTGGCGGTGGTCATCATCATAGATAATATGCGCTGGTGGCGGTGGTCATCATCATAGATAATCTGTGTTGGTGGCGGTGGTCAGGCAGAAATGCTGCTGTGCAGACACGGAGCATCGACACTGAGCAGCCCGTGTGAGAGGTGTGACGTGGCAGTGACTGTGATGGCAGTGTGTTTGCGCCAGTGGCCGTGTAAGATTGTGGGGTTAATGGAGAGCAGAATGCGCAAGATGATGCATTTGGCTTGGTTCTTAATGGAGTGCGTGCACAGACGCAGGGTGGGCCTCATGACTCTCCTTAAGGTCATGTGAGGATTATGAAGAAGAAAAGGGGTTTGCTGTTCCTCAACTTTTCACCCGAGCTCTTCAGTTATAGGCACAAAAACGCGTGTGCACACTCACGCTCTCACACTTACATGTGTACATGTACTTTTTGTTTCGTTTTTATCATGTTTTTATTTCAGTATTTTAGATCCATTTTTAGTACACAGACTATAATGATACTCTGCGCTACCCGAAAGGCTTCGTCAGTACTTGCAGATCCGTCTCAGCTTAAGATGTAAAGTTGAGGGGCACTGAGCATCATCAGTACAAAACCCGCTGCTGTTTCACTGATTCTAGATGATCTTCTAGATTATTCTGAATTTTACAATGAAGGCATTATCAGACTATGCACAAGCATGTATTAGTGTTATATATATAGAGTATAAGCATGTCGTTAGTGTTGTTTACCCCAGATTAAATACATTTTATTTGATGACAAACAGAAAACAAAATATTAAAGAAAACAAGAACAAATATGATGCAGTTGACATCCTTTGAGTGACTTGCATGCGGTGAGGGGTGGAAACATGCGGTTAGGGGGTGAAAATATGAGGTTTTCAAGGATGAAGACATTTAACATTTTATGGTAGTTGCATTGATCATGTGGCTTTATATACTGCATGATCGACGTGTACATTGGTTGACCTCTCTTTTGTGAAGCTGTGTGAATGTTGTACCAGCATTCTGATGTTTGGACCATTTTTCTCAGCTAAAGCACTCTGGGAGTTGTTGTGGTGTGTGTGTGGTGGGGGGAGGGCACGTGCATTCACATGGCAGTGTTGGCAGCCTGTTGTACTAAAACATCTCATTGTCTGACATGTATGTAATGATGGGGAGTGTCGAGTCTATTTTTATTTGCCAAGTACAGGGTGTACTACTAAGGAATTTTTCTTACTGTGTCCAACCTAGTACATGACGGGATATTTACCCAAAGAATACATATAATGCATCTTTGCTGTATTTTATGACTGTAATAGTATCATTTTTGTCACAACTTAATTATTCTTTGCAGTGATTATTTAAGCTTTGACCTTTTTCTGCTCAGTTATCCAGAGCTTCAGTGCTATAAGACATTGAAAAACATTTAGGCGTTCATCCCATTTCACTTGTTCCCGGTTTGATTCTTATTATACTATTTCAAGTCCTAATGACCTTCTGTCCTGTGGCCGCCTTTTGCTGCTGTGTGAGACACTGAATGGGACTTTGAACTTGCTCAGGCTCTTTGTGCAGGAAGCTGACATGTAACACATCTGGCTTCTGTGCTACTGGCCCTAACCAGGGAAACAGGTATGACTGTCAGGTGTTTTTGATCAGGTGTTTTATTTTGGTTTTGCCTTACTTAGTCCTATAAATAATTCTTCTTTGGAGCACGTTAGCAGTGTGTCTTCTCAAGCTGAAAGACATAGAAACTGTATTGCCAGTACTTGAGCTTAAATATTAATAATAAATAAATATTTGCTCATTTATCGCAAGTCATATCATCGTAGTTTTGCACGCTGTTATCGCACATCGCGTGTTTTCTTTATGTCATGTAGGCCTAGTAAATATACATGTAACACATCTGGCTTCTGTGCTACTGGCCCTAACCAGGGAAACAGGTATGACTGTCAGGTGTTTTTGATCAGGTGTTTTATTTTGGTTTTGCCTTACTTAGTCCTATAAATAATTCTTTATGGCCCTCTGAAAGATGGAACCTCTTACAAAGCGTTCAAGATGTGTGGCTTGTGGTCATCCTCAGGAGACCTGATAGACTGGATATTATATTTAAAATGTCTTGGTCCCTGGCTCAGACCTAATGACATTGGGAAATGTATTAATTTTAATAGGCTTGTCCACATTTGATATAGATAAACAAGCATCTTGTACTCTTGCGTTGGCTGTACAGATTCTTAGGTTGCTGGTTATGTTACACCTGCATTTCTACACAAGGACAGGCCATGTTGGGCTTGTTCCCAATTTAACACTTCAGTGTATTTTATCTAATTATCACATGTGAATTTGCCAGTTTTGCCATCCTCAGGAAATATGGTATGCATTTTATTTTATGATCATTCTGCTTTTCCAAAGGCGTGGCTCACATCCAAGCATTTCTCAAGGTGTGTAGTGTGCCTCGTGTGGAGGTGTGAGTGACTGCAAGATTGTAACACGTAGCTAATGTTTTTACGTCAGTATCTTTTTCATGCCGAGACAATAAACGAACTTTGTTTTTACGTTGACAGTTAGTTCAGTGTTGTTCTGTGGTCTAGGTTTACAAAATGGACCGATATATTACAGGTACAAGAACAAAAACAGGTGATGCTTCTGCTCCAAGAAAAGTGATGGTAGTCAAATACAAACCATGTCAAGAAAATAAGATGTCTTGCCGTTTTGGGTTCCCAGTGAATGTGGAGGGAGATGAGGGCAGAACAGTGAGTATTAAAATACTTCAGTCCTTTCAGTGTTTGAACATTATCGTCCTAAAAAGTAACGTGTCACAAAAAGTGCTTGAAGAAGTTGCTTTTTTGTTTGCACAACATAAAATTGAGAGCAGTGTGAATGGAATGTTCATGATCTTTATTTCAGTTAAGTTCAACTTGCCTCATTTTGTCACCACTTTGTTTGGAGGGGAAATAGTTGAAATATGAAAATATTCATTTCGATGACAACTCGTTTTGTTTGTGCTTATAGGTTTATTTATTTATACCTGACTGGTATCTTGTCACCTGATGTAAGTTCCAATACGCTGTCTAGATTTTCTGTTGGTGTGTCTGTGTGAAGACCAACAAAAGTTTCCTTCATGACACGTAGGCAGTTGCTGCATTTTTTTAAAGCTGTGGCTCAGGCACATTCTGGCTTTAGGGCGTTTTCTTAAGTGGATGTGTATGGTCTTTTTTCCTGTGTCTACTGCATCGTTTGCTTGTGTATACGTCTGCTCCCTGTGAGGCACTGGGTGCCTTCTTCCCTTCCGGCACAAGGACGTCACCTTGGACTGCTGTCTGCTAACATAAGCGAGGGTTTGGTGCTGTGGTGGCATCCAGCGATGCCCTTAAATGTAGTCCGAGTAGACCGGCCTTTTCTTGACGTCTGTGGCATGCGCTGCTGTGAGTGCGTGGTTAGCGTGCGTGGGTAGGGATAGGCCCCTCCCTTTTCCACTGTGGAAACACAGGCTTTCAGTAGATCCTCAGGTGGCTAACCACCACTCGAGGAGGTGGGGGGAGGGGTGTGGCCTCATCACTCGCCCCAGACAAACTCATGCCTTCTGCTCCTTTTCTACCCTTGCTGTCGTCTCGCACTCATCCACCAAGCCGCATTTAGCTGGCTGCCTGTGCACTCTGTTTTCAGTCCCTCCCTCCTCACTGGTGGCTGGCGTTGTTTATATAATCTGCTCGCCACTGTCTGCTTCATTTGTGCTGTGCATTCCTGTGGCTTTCGCCAGGCGCTGGAGGGATGGATCCTTGTGTACCCAAAACCACGTCTGACCTGTGCAGGTTCAGGGGCCTCATTTAGAAAACGTGGTGTGCCAAGGCAGAGTGTTATTGCAGTCGTTGGGGAGCAACCTACACTACAACAGACACTAAGGAAATTGTCTGTACTGATGTGTCCGTTAAATTATGCCAATCAGTATGTCTATCGTGATCACATTTTGGAATGGCTTTGATCTCCCAGTCTTGTTAGATAATACATTTTCGAAGCAAGTGGTTGCCAGGAATCCGAAGGTCATTAAGACCTACGTGGACAAGTATTGGCTGGGTTCACATGTTTAGTCTGTCTAGTGCTGGGCCTAAGTCAATGCATAGTTCCAAGAGAATGGCTTGTGGAAAACGTACCTGGTTCATTGTCAGCAAGAACATCTTTATTGCTAAATATGCTCCTATGCCTTAATTAGTTGTTGTGGTCTCTAATAATGTGCCATTGTACCATAGACCATGCAGCATCCATTCTAATTATTTTTATACAAGTGTGAATATGCACAATTATTTTAGTTATTATTAACTAAAATACTACTTATACTTAAATGCTAATTATTCATTAATTAGTTTTTATCCATAACTACTAACAAACTGAAGACTATAAATAGTTATCTGGCACAATAAATATGAACACAAGCTTATTTGCTACTTTTTGTTTATAACAAAAATGTGAAAGGGGACAGGAGAAATGTAATAAATAGTTTATAAATAGTTTTATAGTTAAATTGTCTTATTTAAATGAGATGTTTTTTAAAGTTTTGGGTGTTTTATATGTGATTTAAAAGTGTAATTGTAATAATTGATTCCTTTATTCGGTTTATTTGGAGCACGTTAGCAGTGTGTCTTCTCAAGCTGAAAGACATAGAAACTGTATTGCCAGTACTTGAGCTTAAATATTAATAATAAATAAATATTTGCTCATTTATCGCAAGTCATATCATCGTAGTTTTGCACGCTGTTATCGCACATCGCGTGTTTTCTTTATGTCATGTAGGCCTAGTAAATATACGCCCAGTATCCCGCCAAATATTTGACTTTGTGTGCGCGCAGTGCAGACCTGTATCGTGTGACCCAGCACATGGCTGTGCACATATGCACTCATCGCTGCTCTGGCCCTCTTGTGCTTTCTCAAGAGCCTCACTTGATTCGGGGGCCCAGTCCTCAGGGGTCAAAGGTCAGCTCAGTCACTCAGTAAGAGCCAGGCCTGCTGCTATCCCCAGGCTTTTCCTCCAGGACGAGGGCAGGGCTTCGCAAGGAATCATTATCATTCGTCTTACGTTAGGAATGATGGTGTTCTATAACTTCGATGGTTGACCGATGCCAAGGGGTTCATTCCGTGGACATGTTCTAAACATGGTGGCTGGTGGCTACCTTCTCCATACAAGTGACACTTGTAGCATTGCTATAATTGCAGTATTGCTCTATTTGGCCTATAACCCAGAGCCCTGAGGGGGCTTTTGTGTTTCAGCTTGTGACTGGTGAGTGGTTCTTGTCTGAAATGGATGTTCCAGTTCAAGGGCTTCCAGTCCTATCTTCAGGAGGAACACACCTGATTCTGCTTGTTCACCTCAATTGATTGATCCCGTATGGTTGTAGTTGAAGGATGAGGAACAAAGCGTCACGCTACCAGCCTGTGGAACAGCAATCCTGACCAGTGGAGAACGCACTTAAAACCTCTAACACCGAAAGGACAAACTTTCACCTGCTTTTCAATTTCTCCCCCACGTCTATAGCTACAATTTATAAAACAGTCTGTATGTAAATCTTGAAAGTTCAGAATTTAATTGCCAGTCAGATCTTAGGGGAGTAAAGAGTTTAAAAAGTGCATGTGATGACCGGATATTGTGAAAGGTTTTTTCTGGATTGGTAACTGTGAATGTGACAGGCTGCAATGTAAGTTGATTTTCTCTCCCTGTCTGTCTCTTTTCCAGTGATTTCCTGATTTTGCCTGGCTTCATTGACTTCACCTCTGACGAAGTGGTGAGTCATCACCCCTCTCCTCCTCCAAATTGCTTGTTTTCTTTTATGATGGTTGTTTGAACAACTGTCTGTGTTTTGTCCATGTGTATGTTTATATTTAGCTCGGTGTGCACTTCCTTTGGTTTTGGAGGCTGTTTATGTCTGTGCACCTACTGCCCAACCTTCACGCTCTCACATACACATGCATGCTCTCTCTCTCTGTCTGTCTCTCTCTCTCTCTCTCTCCTCCTCCCTCTGTCCCTCTCTCTCACAGGCACTCACACAGACATAGACACACTCACACAGACAGACACACTCACACAGACATACACACTCACACAGACACAGAGCAGGGCTTTTTACCGTCCTGATCATGGCACACACATGCATGTGTACCATGCCTTTAATTTGCTCACACAAACACCTGCCACACAGGCCTATTTTAGGACTTCTGATTATATAACTGAGGTAAATGACAGTTATGTTACAGTTATGAAGAATTGCCCAACCACGCTATTGCTAACTAATTAATTTAAAAAAATAAATAGTTGCGATTTTGTATTTCTGATTGTTAGCCTCTCTAACAATCCTTTTTTCTTTCTTTCTTTCTTTGATTGCATTTGGTCAGTTAATTTACAGACACGTATGTTTACTTTGAGGGGAAAGTTTAGTTACTTTTCATTCCACACCTTCTTCAAATTGTTTTCAGTTATTCAGAATTGCACTTAACCTGACAATTATCTTTACAGAGTTCTTGGTTACGTATGTCTGTAGTCTCATGTTCAAAAACAAATGCCACAGACCTGGCTTCTATCAGTTTTCCCTGACTAATTTGAATTTGTGCAAATATTCTTCCTTTGCTGTATGCCTGACAGAAGAGTCACTGAACAGCTTTCAGTCTGATCTTGTGCCTACCAATCACAGTTGCAGTCAAAGACAGGAACAGCATAAATTAAACCATTTTAAATTTGTTTTGTTTTTGCTGATAATTGCATGGTGACATTCATCTTCCTCCACTTTCTGGAAATCTGTCTGGAAATGGTTAGGTATATTCAGTTTTGTTAAGAGTGTGTTCTGGACATACACTATTTAATGTAACTGTATTATGCATTTGCCTTTCCTGTAAAACAGATTTTATTGGGTGTTTTAATTGACCGCTATGTCATTTTAATGTTCTCAAGCACAACTAGGCAAGCAGTTTTTTGGACCACCATCACATAATATTTTTTTATTTTTACCCAAGTGTTGTCAGTACATCATTTGAGATGAGTACATAATTGGAAATCTCTCAAGGAAACATACACTATATTGCCAAAAGTATTCCCTCACCCATCTAAATTATCGGAATCAGGTGTTCCAATCACTTCCATGGCCACAGGTGTATAAAATTAAGCACCTAGGCATGCAGACTGTTTTTACAAACATTTGTGAAAGAATGGGTTGCTCTCAGGAGCTCAGTGAATTCCAGCGTGGAACTGGATGCCACCTGTGCAACAAATCCAGTCGTGAAATTTCCTCGCTCTTAAATATTCCACAGTCCACTGTATTATAAGAAAATGGAAGTGTTTGGGAACAACAGCAACTCAGCCACAAAGTGGTAGGCCATGTAAACTGATGGACTGATGAGTCAGTGGATGCTGAAGGTATAGTGCGAAGAGGTCGCCAACTTTCTTCAGTGTCAATTACTACAGACATCCAAATGTCATGTGGCCTTCAGATTAGCTCAAGATCAGTGCGCAGAGAGCTTCATGGAATGGGTTTACATGGTCGAGCAGCTGCATCCAAACCATACATCACCAAGTTCAATGCAAAGTGTCGGATGCAGTGGTGTAAAGCATGCTGCCACTGGACTCTAGAGCAGTGGAAGCATGTTCTCTGGAGTGACGAATCGCGCTTCTCCATCTGGCAATCTGATGGACGAGTCTGGGTTGCCAGGAGAGCGGTACTTGTCTGACTGCATTGTGCCAAGTGTAAAGTTTGGTGGAGGGGATTATGGTGTATGGTTGTTCCAGTGAAAGGAACTCTTAATGAGTCACAAACCAAGACATTTTGGACAATTCCATGCTCCCAACTTTATGGGAACAGTTGCTGGCCCTTCCTCTTCCAACAGTGCACAAAGCAAGGTCCATAAAGACATGGATGGCAGAGTCTGGTGTGGATGAACTTGACTGGCCTTAACAGAGTCCAGACATCGACCCGATAGAACACCTTTGGGATGAATTAGAGCGGAGACTGAGAGCCAGGCCTTCTTGTCCAACATCAGTATGTGACCTCACAAATGCACTTCTGGAAGAATGGTCAAAAATCACCATAAGCACACTCCTAAACCTTGTGGACAACCTTCCCAGAAGAGTTGAAGCTGTTCTTGCTGCAAAGGCTGGACCAACGTCATATTGAACCCTATGGATTATGAATGGGATGTTGCTTAAGCTCATATGTGAGTCAAGGAAGGTGAGCGAATATCTTTGGCAATATAGTGTAGTTTGAAGTCTCAACAATGGCTGCATAGTCCACCAAAATATTAGTCCACTTTGTGGTTTGCAACTGTGTATAACTAATAGTAAGAGGTAGAAAAAGGTTTCATTAGGTGCATTATCTATGAAATCATCATCAGGATGATGCGGCTGATCTGTCCTGGTTCTGTTTTATATCTGGAAGTTAAAAAAGCAAGAGAGATGTGTCCTGAAGGGGGTGCTACAGCACAATATTAAATGTTTTGGGTCATAACTTTTGAAATCAAAGATTCTCTCAAGGAACATTTGAACTCAAGGATTAACTTTTTTTTAATTAATCCTGAAAACCATACACCTCATCATTCATTTCTGCTGTGATGCTTTTCAGCCAATCTGCGCAAAGGTTGAAATGCAATAATTATCAAAAGCATTTTTACATTTGCATACTTTCCAGCTGTCATGTCAATTAGCAGTTCTGAAGCAGAGCGTCATTTGCTTAAACATCGGAATCTCAAATGTCTTGTCAGTCTTCTTGTAAATTTGATTGTCTTAACCAAGCAGATTATTTTGAGGTCACATGCCAAAACAGATCAACAATAGGGGGCAAAAAAGCAATAAAAAGCTACTCTTCAATTTGCCCAATCAAGTCAAAACATTTCTGGTGGCATCTGGTGGTATTTGCTGGTAGGTGATGATCTACCAAAACATGGCAGCTGTTAGTCATTTTCATCAGGCTTTTGACAGGTTTACCATTGGCCCATCAACAATAAGACTGAATAGTGCACACCTTGTTACAAGGCTGTTGCTAATTCTTTACATGAACTAGTCCTGGGACCTTCAGTCACATCAAAATTGGTCTACAGTGTAATTCATCAAGAAATGTTGACTTATTGATGGAGTGTGAAAAATCTAAAAGTATGTTATGAATTTCACACTCTTGCAGTGGTGCTCGTCATTAACGCAGTTTTCATAATGCAGATTTATGCTGATTTGTATAGGGAACACATTCATACATTAAATACATATATTCATGTTCTAAGATTTTTAAAAGTCAGAAAGGTGACCAAGCCAATAAGACCTGCATTTTAGGTGGGGAGGACTTCAGGACATCCACTGATGTTTGTGTCAGAGGTTTACAAAAGTGCATGGGACCCTTTATTGCCATTTTGTAGCTATATTTTGTCGCATTTTTCATTTACGCTTTCACAATAAGTTGAAGTCTCATGTTTTGTTGAAGAAATTAGAGGTCACAGTATTAGGCTGTATAACATCTACTCAACAGAGCTGATGCTGAATAGAACAAACCAGACCAGACCATTCACACCACTTGGCCTTCAAGAGAAGGCAGAGTAGATCACTTGCAGTGGTGGTGTTTGTTGTGAGTAATAGACCAAAGTAGATTTAGATTTATCGTTGCAAAGCTGTTATGATTTGAACTTCTGAGAAGTGTCAGATGACGTTTTTTTCTTTATGTTGTAAATGCAGCATAGCAATTTTAATCTCTTCTGTATTTCATTTTATTAAATGGATAGTTTCCCACACTTGTCCAGATGGTTCATGTTTTTTGTCCTTTCCTTACACAAATGAGTAACTAAACAGAATCCCACCCTACTGTTAATTTTAATTTTGTAAAGCCTTTAATGTGACTCAGCACTTGTATAACCACTATTAAAAATGAGCCAATAGTAACTGTTCAACCTTAGAGCATTAAGACCATGCCATTTAGTTCCTACATTTGATATTTATTTTCTGTGCTTGCTTGTAATGTATATTAGCTGTTTCTGACTTTCCTGTGAGTTCTCGTTTACGGCTTTTATATACACGTGATTTGAGCGATGGTTGCTGATGTAATCTGATACTACGTTCATTGGTTGGGTTCAGCAGCAGCACGTTTGGCGTGGCCCCCGTGGAAGTCTGTGAAGTAAAACGGGTGAAATGCACTGCAGTCGGACTGTGACACAAGTGTGCATGAAGGCATTTGACCAAGTGGAATATTCCTTCACGTGACTGTAGTTTGACTCCTCATTTTGATTCTGTCTTTTGCTTCGGTGAATTTGAATTCTGCCTTTCCTCACTGTTGACCATTGGGGTGGAGAGTGAATTGCTGTTTTGAGAACTATGGATGAACATGTCGCAAACAGGTAGTTATGGGAGGAATGTTGAATTTTTATGTAAACTTTTTGTTTACTTTTATTATTTTTTTTGGGCTGTAGGGACACTTCTCACGCCTTCCACACCACCTCTGTGAAGGTCAGCTGCAGATGCTGTTTTTTCATTGGCAGTAGTTTTACTTGACTAAAATTGAGGGTGTAAAATTGAGACTCTGATGTCTGATCATCTGAGGTTAAAGGTGTGGTGAGGAACATTTGCAGAGCATCTCAGTGTTGGAGAGCGACCTGCTGCCTTCATGTCTGAGGATGTAGAGGCCATCTTTGTTTGTGCTACATGGCTCAGGAGCCCCATCCATCCAGCATGGCAGATCTCTAGGTTTCAGTACCTTTGTCCATTCTATGCATGGAACAGTTCACGCTACGTGCTGTGAGGTCCGGTTATTTATTTCATGGATCTGTTGTGGTGGCATGCATGTCCAGTTCTCTTGGAGGGAGAATGTGTTGTTAACATTCAGTACTGCCCTCTTGTGGTTGCTTATGCACCCCACAAGAAAATATGCATATAGCAGGTTTTGCACTTGAAATACAGATACTTTGTAAGGGTGGGCAATATAGCAAATTTTCAAATGTTTAAAGTATTATTTTACAATGTGTATATACACATAAGTAAATGCTATCTGAAAATAACTGTTGAACATGTTGAAATTACTGTAATCCTATTTACACAACACATTTCATCTGCCCTGTAAATTTGTGTACATGTGATTTATAATTTGTCATATATGTTAATTCATGAAGACTAACACTTATTACACTTGCTTGGTTTGTAGGACCTGACCTCAGCCCTCACCAAAAAAATCACACTAAAGACCCCACTGATCTCCTCCCCTATGGATACAGTTACAGAGTCCTCAATGGCCATCACCATGGCAGTAAGTTAAATTACAATTCCTAAATTACATCATCTTATTGGGTAAAACATCTGTCAGTATACACTAAATACTGTAATTTGTTATCTAGCTTATGGGTGGGATTGGCATCATTCACCATAACTGCACCCCAGAGTTTCAAGCCAATGAAGTTCGCAAAGTGAAGGTAATTAATCACTTTCATTTGACTGACTTACAGTTGGGTGGTGTCAAGTAAGTAAGGGAAGTAACGTGTTTTGTAGCTTTGTGTGAATGTAGTGTTGCACAAATTGTGCTACATCTGCTCTAAACTAAGTCTGGTGTGTGTGTGTGTGAGAATTTGTGAGTAGGTCAACATGTTTTGATTGCAGTGTGCATTTGTCTGGTTCCCCATCTTTATATTCCTGCCTATCTATACGTTGGCTGTAGTATGTTCTTTATTGTAAATGTGTGCATGCGTGCGTGTGCAGAGGTTCGAGCAGGGCTTCATCACGGACCCCGTGGTGATGAGCCCGCAGCACACAGTTGGACACGTGTTCGAGGCCAAGGTGCGGCACGGTTTCTCTGGGATCCCCGTCACCGAGACCGGCAAGATGGGCAGCAAACTGGTGGGCATCGTCACGTCCCGAGACATCGACTTCCTCTCCGAGAAGGACCACGGTAGAACCCTGGAGGAGGTGCGTCTCTGCGTCTGTGCATGAGTCTCGTTGTTGAGTCCCAGAGCCTTCTCAAGGGGGACCCACCACCATGCATGTCTTCATGTATGCCTGCTTTAAAATGTGCCTGCCTGTCTAGCTGCTCTGACATGCATGTCCGCTGAGTCTTTGGTATTAGTCAAAGAGCCAAAGTGGGTTCATTTGTCAAAGGGCCAAAATGGATGCTAATCTCTGGGATAAATATTCCACTGTTTATGATTGAGAAGGTAGAGCACCATATACTTGTGTTCTGTGTTTCACTTTGTTTATCTGAGAGATGTTTGACAAAAGCCTTCTTATACCCTTCCTATAGGTTATGACTAAGAGAAGAGACTTGGTGGTGACCCCAGAAGGGGTCACACTTAAAGAGGCCAATGATATTCTGCAGCGCAGTAAGAAGGGTGAGAGACTCCAGATCCTGGGGATTACTTGGAGAAATTGCTCAGGCATTTACCGAATACTGACAGCCACGAGTACCGCAGTAACAGGAAGTCAAGTGTAGCACATGTGCAACACAGGGTCAAGGTCTGGTGCAAGCGGATGTAAACTCAAATGCCTAATGCTCACCATCATGGAGGGAGTGACCGCATGCATTAACAAGAACATGTTAGATCTTAAGTCAAAGAACCTCTATTGAATGGGCAGGGAATGGGCAAAGGAAATAAGTGAGCGTGTGTGTTTCTTCTAGGTAAACTCCCCATAGTAAATGACAGAGATGAGCTGGTAGCCATTATCGCCCGTACCGACCTGAAGAAGAACCGGGACTACCCCCTGGCCTCCAAAGACTCCCGCAAACAGCTGCTCTGTGGCGCTGCCATCGGCACCCGTGACGACGACAAGTACCGCCTGGACCTGCTCACACAGGCCGGAGTGGACATGGTGGTGCTGGTGAGCTCCAGAACTGCAAAGTCCGACCGATCTGCTTTTTGGTTTCCAATGGTGATGCTCTGTCCCGGGCCAGCTGCGTTGTAGTGCGATCTCGGTTTTAGCGTTGAATTTTTCTCACATTGGGTTGCGAATACCTCATGGTCTCTTGTAGTTCACGCATTAAATTGTCTGCGTCAAGACGACATGCCGTTTACCGACTTCAGATCTGCGAGACATATTTGGTGAACTATCTAAAACCGGCAGTTTTGCTAGCTATACTACTGCTTGGAGTTATTGGGTTTATCTTCTTTCTCCTGTGGATTCATACCAGTAAGCTTATATGTTATGTTTGGTTTTCCTAGGACTCCTCACAAGGCAACTCTGTATATCAGATCAACATGATCCACTACATCAAGCAGAAGTACCCTGAGCTGCAGGTGGTGGGAGGGAATGGTAGGTCTCTCTCTGGTGCTTCTGTACATATAACCGGACTGTTAGTGCCATGATCGTTTAATTTGTAACGATTGGGTGCGTGTCTGCGTGTGTGCGTGCGCAGTGGTGACTGCAGCACAGGCGAAGAACCTGATCGATGCTGGAGTGGATGCTTTGAGAGTGGGCATGGGCTGCGGCTCCATCTGCATCACTCAGGAAGGTGGGTAGTTTTACACCTCACCCGCACACTGCAGTCACACCCCCCTCTGAGTGTTACACCCCACACCCCTGTGCTGCAGTCACACCCCCCTCTGAGCGTTACACCCCACACCCCTTTGCTGCAGTCACACCCCCCTCTGAGTGTTACACCCCACACCCCTGTGCTGCAGTCACACCCCCCTCTGAGTGTTACACCCCACACCCCTGTGCTGCCTTCACACTCCTCACCCAATGATACGCACTGCACCCCATGTCACTGCATTTGTACTCTCACTGCTGCACACTACCTCCATGCTGTAATCCCGAATTCCCAGGATCTCAACGGGTTCTAGTTTTGTCAAGAAAGGATTTCTTAATTCAAGATTTTACATTCCTAATTAGTGAGTCTTCTTGGATACAATGGACCTGTCTTCCTGTCTGTTTACAGTCATGGCATGCGGGCGTCCCCAGGGCACTGCGGTGTACAAGGTGGCAGAGTACGCCCGCAGGTTCGGCGTGCCCGTCATCGCTGACGGAGGCATCCAGACCGTAGGCCACATAGTGAAGGCACTATCACTAGGAGCATCCACAGGTGTGTGCCATTCCCACTCTAAACACTTTTGTTTTGCGAGCAGATGCAATATATGCATGCTGTGTATGTAGGCTAAACATTACGACCCCCCCATGACCTTTGACCTGACCTTTGATGTCCTGTAGTCATGATGGGGTCTTTACTGGCGGCGACCACGGAGGCCCCTGGCGAGTACTACTTCTCTGACGGTGTGCGGCTGAAGAAGTACAGGGGCATGGGCTCTCTGGACGCCATGGAGAAGAGCACCAGCAGTCAAAAACGCTATTTCAGGTAGGAGTGTGTGTGTGTGTGTGTGTGAGTGATAAAGCATGCAATATAATATGTTTTCCAGTAGTGGAATACAGGTGGATTCATTTAACCAGTTTGTTTCCCCCTTTCTTTTCTGTCTCTGCCCTGATTGGTTGGTTGACAGTGAGGGGGACAAAGTGAAGGTGGCTCAGGGAGTGTCGGGCTCTGTGCAGGACAAGGGCTCCATCCATAAATTTGTGCCCTATCTCATTGCTGGAATCCAACATGGCTGCCAGGACATTGGAGCTAAAAGCCTCTCTGTGCTCCGGTGAGGGTTACCATGCCAAATTTCACATGCAGGGGGTGTTTGGGGAGCAGTGATGTATAACCCACCAAGCGCATTACTGCTACGATCTATAAGAGCACCTTTCTTGTGTGTGTGTGTGTGTGTGTGTGTGTAGCTCTATGATGTACTCAGGAGAGCTGAAGTTTGAGAAGAGGACCATGTCAGCCCAAGTGGAGGGAGGAGTGCATGGGCTTCACTCGTAAGTGACAGCACTGTACTGCACATACACACCCGCAAGCTAGTTTAAATATATAACCTGTATATAAATATAAACCTTTCAGTATAACAACAGATTTGCAATTCAAATCTAAAATATTCAGTGAAAGACCACTGTATTACTCGTGGGCTACATGTGTGAAGTTCATATGCAAACATTTTTCCTTTCTTTATAAACGCATCATTTCGTAGAAATCTGCAAATTTAGATTCGATTTTTTGTGGTTAATGAATCAGCGATTATATAAGAACCGTTACTAAGAAACAGCATTGGAAAGGGCTAAAACGATAATGATACCGTTTGAAAAGGCCATGAGTTAGACATGAAAAAATGTTGATTAATAAAGAAACGTATATTCAATCACTCATTAACACAATCATAAAGGGTTACGGTAGTATTTTGTAGTTTCATACACATTTATCTCTGCTCTTTATCGATCAGTTAGACTGTGCAGATGTAAGTTTGATACGTGATTCCAATCAATTCTGCACAGTGGTCTTTATGAAAGGATGAAGCACTGCTTTCAGTAGTCCATATTGGCCAGTACGCTGTGTACTGTAATCTGTATTGCTCCAGAACAACTGTGATCAGTGCATCCCTATTTTTAAGTAGAGAATTTATGAAAAGCTAATTATGAGGCAGAATTCATAAAATTCAAGAGTTGGCATGTTGCTTCCCTCCTAGGAAAAACACACAAATCAAAACGAAAAGGCTTTTGGATTCAGAGTGAAGCATGTTGTTGATCATATTGACCGAACACTTCAACTCTGTACGCCACATCTGGCAACACGTCTGGCAAACTGTCTTTTCGCAGGTACGAGAAACGGCTGTACTGAAGGAGGCGTGGACATCAGGACGCCAAATGTTCTGAACTCGGCAGTGACCAAATCCCTTCGACACCTTCGCTCTAATACCCCGTTTGCCTGCCTGACTCCACCCTGCCATCCTGCGCTGTCCTGTCGGAGAGGAGAGGACGGAGGGGAGACTGGTGGTGCCGACGCATCCTGTCCTCCTACACAACAAAACAAAAACAAACCAACACAAAACCCCTAAACAAAAGAATGTGACAATTGCACTCATATGGAGTATCAGGGTTTACCAAGAAGGCCTGTTGCAACGAGACCTCAGTCTGGGCCTTGTGTGTGTGTGTGTGTGTGTGTGTGTATGGAGGGAGGGAGGGAGGGAGGCACGCATGCGTGTACAGGTGAGGTCTGGGAGTGCACTAGCGTGTTTGGAGCGTGACGGGTTTCGTGCCTCAGCTGTGATGTCGTCTGTCTCCACCCGGCCGCACACCCTGCACCCAGCAGGCCAAAGGCTTCAACGGCAACGTTTCCTACCGTACTGCCTATGAGCTCCGAAAACAAACAAATCAATCAATGCTGTAAAACTTGTCAAGCCAATCTTTTGTGGAGCTGACCAGTTTGTTACTTTAAAAAGATGACACGTTTTCTAGGATCAGTGAGTGATCTGGTACTTTTAGCTTACGTTTCTTTTGATAACTGTATGCCTACAAAGTTAGAAGTGTGTCCCATTTATTTCTACCACGTGAAAACAATACTCCACTCCATTCCCGACCAGTAAGTGCTCCCAACCTGTAAGCCTGTGTTCAAGTTATGGTTGTCTGGGTGTCTCATGCCACCAAACGTTAATCAAGACCATTACCTGTTGCTGATGACCCTTAGCTTTTCAGTGGAGTGATCTCAGCCAGAGGATGGAAGTGGTATGGAGCCGGTCGGTTGCTGAGCACCGGCCGCTCAGTGAATGCCATCTGGAATACCAACTACTCAAGTGAATTGGTTGGTTTTGGGTATAAGTGTAAAATGCACACTGGGTGCTACATTTGCAAGGTTTTTAATATGCATGCTTTTTTTAAGCCATAACTTGCCTATATTAATAGTTTACTTTTTTACTATTTATGTACTGCCAAGTTCATCATTCTTTTTTTTTTTTTTTTGGTGGGGTGCTCCGTATCTCACTATTTACTACAGCCAAAACAAACCATCAGTGCAGGACATTTTCAGCAGCGTTGGACAGTTCCACCCCCCCGGATGAAGTCCTTGTAAGTTTCGGTCGGCTAAAGCTTTGCCTTTTGGTGATACCAGTGACATGCGTCTAAGTGGGCAGGATGAAGAATACGCAGGTCAGAATCCTTGACCCTACAAGCGCCACAAGCTTGTTAGATCATCTAGAACAGTCTGTATAGCTTAATTTTTCCTGGAATCCAAATCTGTCTAATTAGAATCTTTGAGATTGAACTATAGGACTGAGACGCTTGACAACTGTGCTACGTTAGTACTTTTCCATAGGCTTGGCTGTTTATATGGACTTGATGTTGGAGGTCTCTAGCTCAGCTCATACAATACTGTAAACCACCATCTGTTCACGCAATCACACACGAGTCAACAGTGATGTTAGTAAGATTTACACCATGATGTACAAATACAAAACATCCATCTCCTTCAGTTACTGGGTATTGTTCATTGTTTTGCTCACTGCTCACCCTTACAACTGAAGTCAGATGTGTTTACTGCAGTATTTCCAAATGAGGTTGCTTATGTCATTCTTGAATAAATAAACTGAAGCAATTAAAATTGACATATGTTTTCTGTTATTGTGTTTAAATCCAAGTGAAAATCTAATCTTTTATTTGGTCTTTAAACCTGAAATGATTTCTTGTAAAAACCAGTTACAGTGTGGTACAGGATTACTCAAAACATGCACTTCAAGATGTACAAAATGTTATTTGTCTTTATTTTAAAGTTCATGTAAGCAATGGCTTGAAACTCCACCGATAAATAAATTAACTAGTTTATATCAAATATTTTTTAAATGAGAAAAGTGTATGATGGCAGTCACTCAAGTGCTTAGTCAACTTGACACTACAGAAAAGCTGCAAAACATGAGTTTTACTAAAGCTACCAGCAGAGGGCGCTGCATTGGCAGTATAGCGTCCCTTAATCCTCTGGAACAAAGTTTGGCCCTCTAAAACTGAAACCATATCACATTTGGTCACAGGTATTTGCTTCAGAGTAATAAACCAAAGAAACTGTACAAGAGAAGGCCTAAAGAAGGAAAGGCATTTCTAAGCATAATGGTTATTTAAATGTTCAATATACTGGATGACAGGATTTTCTGTAGTGCTATTATATTTTAAAATACAGCATTACATTATTACAGTAGGGTACTCAGTAGTCCTAATTCAATCACAGTAGTATTCATATTGACAAATAGTCATGTATTGTCCAAACCTGTACAAACACCATTTTTTAATTTACTTGAGAAAATCCATAAAAGCTTTACAAATTTTCATGACCAATCTTGAGAAATATTCTACAAAAACCTTTCATAGCTTTTGGCAGTTGATGGCACTTAGTTATTCATAATGGAACATCATCCTAAAGGTAGCTTATCCCCTTATAGATAAATTCATACATATCAAACATTTGGCATGTTGTCATCTCACTGATCAACATATTTAGGCCATGCTGTGGACCAGACAATGTCATCTATAGCACCTTAGTGACCATCATCAGACTACTTGCTCATACAAACTCTAAATTCCATTTCATTCCATTAACTGCCCTCATAAAGTTTCTGCTCTATATGTGGATATGGAAGGCTTCCCTTACAGGTCAATAGTCTCACTGCAAACGCTAAGTGCATCTATCTGTCTGCACACGCTGATGAACTCCTCCTGCACGGAATGATCAAACTCTGCCTGCCGCTCTAGAGTTTCCTGGGAGCTTTGAGTTCTGTGTGGTCTTTGCTGGCTGGCTGCTTGAGGGCCAGCCGTGTCACTGCGTCCAAAGCTTCCACTGAGAGCAGGAGGGTTCTGTCCCTCTGGGCTAGAGCACAGCACCAGAGAAGATCCTGCCAGAGATGACCTGTAGAGGGAGCAAGAGCTGGAGCTGCCTCTCCAGCGCTCGGGAGATGAACAGCAAGAGGATGACGCAGAGGGAGACGGGGAGGGAGTTAAGCCCAGCGAAGACGCATCCTGTTGGGGTTGGGCAGAGAAAGGGCCGTGGGGTAGCATCTCCACGCAGGAGGAGGTCCGGTACAAGCTTGGGTCAGAAGGTTGGGTGTCTCTGGGAGTATGGGTACTGCTGGAGCCTGTGTCTCTACCGTCCAGGGAGTGGTCGCTAGAGGCGAAAGGTCTCATAGGGCTGAAAAGGCTCATGGGAAAAAGGGCCTCACTGAAGAGTGCCTCGTCAATGCTGCGGCGCAGGTTGATGGGCGACGGAGGCCGCAGGTCGGCCGTGGAGTCGCTGGTGCAGGAGGAGCCAACTGACGGAGCGCCGATGTTTGGCAGGGCGTCGGGAAGGTCCAGGTCCAGGTCCCGGTATGCAAGCGCCCGGTTACTATGGTACAAGAGGTCCAGTCCGTTCAGACTGCCCATATGCTCGTCCACCAGCGTGTAGAGGGGCAGACATTCTGTCTCGCCATGTCCGGCTGGGTCGCAGATCGCCAGCTTCTCCTGCTGATTCAGGGTCCACTGGTAGCTCCCAGGAATGATGGGCGATTTGGTGGCCAAGAGCTCCATCCAACAGCCGCCAGGTTGGGGGAGGTGGTCTGAGCAGTAGATGGGCTGCGATACCACCAAAGCCAGCGTGAGGCAGACGAAGGCCTCGCACACGCGGCAGCTGAGCTGGAAGGCCCACCACGGCCAGGGGCGGAATACCTCGACTCCTCCAGCGAGACCCAGTGCATGCAGCATGGCGTAGAGCTGGAGCCCAGCGCAGGCCAGGGAAAAGATAGCGGAGAGGAACACGACGCCCGCAGCTCGGTCCCAGTCCTGGCTCTCGGCGAAGGGGCAGCGGTTGTACCGCTCGGCCGGTGTCGGGGAGGTGTTGTTGAGATGGTAAATGTGCTTGGAGTCAGCTCGCACGTAGCAGTAGAACACAAAGTATGCGATACATAAGAAAGCTGCGAGAGCCACAAAGACACCTCTGGAGATCAGTGAGAGGAAGAGGCAGAGCGGCGCCCCCTGCTGGTCAACCCGAAGTAGCACGACCGGGCCGAAGGCAGCGGTGAAGTGCAGCAGGACCAGGCAGGCCAGGAAGCAGGGCCTCTGGAAGGCAGAGTAGGACAACTGCATGCGGGAGCGCATGGACAAGAGGAGGAAAACCAGACCGAAGGCGGCAGTCATGCAGGGAAACGGGGCCTCATATAACAACAGCACCGCCTCGGTGGAGGCCATGCGGTCCTGGTGGCCATATGCATCATAAAGCAGTGCAAAAGCTCTGGTGCAGCCGGCACCAAGCAGGAAGAGGCTGACCAGAGCGAAATAGCCACAGCCTGAAGGGCAGCACAGAGGCAAACACAGCAGGTTAAGGGCGGAGGCCAGAGAGATTAGACAGAACACGGTGCCCAGGCCGTAAACATGCGCCTCCCACGCCAAACCCCAGGACGCCATGGCGCTGTTCCAGTCAGAATAGAGTGATACAAACATGGGCAGGGAGGGGAACATGACAGGGCTCTGTGACTGGTTGCTGGAGGTGCTGCTAATATTGTCACCATTGCTGTAGTCAGTAGTGGATGTGGGGACCCAAGGTCCAGTGACGTTGCAGACTCCGGAGTATTTCACGTTGCAGTCTGGGAGAGCAGACTCTTGGGTCATATTTGGCAGCCAGTCTTCAGACACTGTGGCAGGAACCCCTGGAACAGAAAGGGAGCTCACAGTTAGTCCTGTAAATAAGGAAGGCTGATTACGTACTTATTTATATTGGATATGTCACTGCTATTTCTCAGATCAGACACGTTTTTTTTCCAATGGAATTCGTATGGCAGGATTGAAAAATGAGGCAGCGATTGAAACAGGGATTTGTGTACAATTGGTAAATGGCTCCCCAGGATCTTACTATCTAGTCACTCTTAGGGCCATTCCTCACAGATGAAGAATTTACCACAAACTTTTGATAAAGACCTCAAAGGTGCCAAATCACAAATTTGGCATATCTAAGGGCCCTTGACCCTTGATTTTCCAGTTTGAAAAATAAATCTAACAGAATAGATCCCCTTGCTTTTATGACAGCTAAAGTATCTAGGCAACCTTGTTACAAATGCTTATTTGAGAGATGGACCGCATAGCCAGTTCCACAGCAAAGTCTTTTGGTATGGGCTTGTGGAATTCAAGGCATGTGGGACTGAGATTAGTCTTATTATGTTTATTAGTAACCTGTCAGCATACGGTATACCATTAGAGGGCAGTGTTGAGTCAAAGGTCTACATCAGAATAGGAGGTTTGCTGAGGTTCCAGGCACAGGTCAAAGATGAGGGTATGTGTTGCTGTTTAATGTCATAAGCCCTAAAAGGCCTGTTTACAGTGGGAGATGAGGTAGCTCAGGGAGCAAAGACTGAAGAGACCAAGGCAGTGTGGGCTGAGACCACAAGCACTTAGACAGACGGAAGGAGACACAACATCTGCTCTTTCCATATAAACGTAATTGCGATCGAATCATTCGTGTCACAGAATGGCAGGGGGCAGAGGCTGTAGTTTTGGATTTGGTGGCTTGGCTCAGTCGCTGAGGAGTGTTACATATATTAAGGCGATGACCAACGTGAGCACAGGCTCTGCTGTGTCTCAGTGTTAAATGCTTTCATCTGCGTGTGCCAGTGTGCCCAGAATATGCCCTCGCACAGCAGTAACTTGTGGTCCAGAAATAAAATCCTTACATGAACGCAATTAAAAATAAGTTTATAGCTGGGTATATTTGCCTGTTCAGATGAGCCTGCTGTTGGGAAAGATCTACTCCTGTTCACGCTGCTTTGGCATTCAACCCTAAAAAAAAATGTTAGGAACATTCTTTTCCACACCAGTACACTTGGTGCTGTGAGCAGACTGCTGTCCATATGCAACGGCCTCTCTACACAGCAGAACGGAGCTGTCGCTGTAAAGCTGTAGCTGTAGAATGGTAGCCATTGAACTGTAGCTGCAGAGCAGTAGCTGTAGAGCTGTCGCCGTAGAGCTGTTGCTCGGTTAGCTGGCCTACTGTCCCATCAGATGCATCATTGCTGACTTAAAGGAACAGTGCCATTAACTGGTGTCCAATACATAAGAATAACAGACATAAAAAAACTAGTACAGAGACAAACCATCCATAGCTCAACATTTTGATAGATTATAGTCTATTATAGATTATGTTTATACAGATTATGCATGGCGAATGCCTGGAGTTGTTCTTACCACATCTCATTTGAAGGTGTCTTTATTTATTTATTTTTTTACATTCACTAGTTAGCTGTTTCCTGCTGCACCCAGAGCCACTTTCATTGTTTTCTTTATGACGGTCCCTCTTTTAAAAAGGAAACCTTCCACGGTCCCTCCCAGAGGTGGGTTTGTTATTTTTGCACTGGTTTTCGCCTCCCTTACTGATGACCACCGCTTTCCCCCAAAATAACTAGTGGGTTTAGTGGTAAAAAGTGCCATCTGTTTAGTATATGGGAGGCTCGTATCATGCTAGACGGAAAGAGGAGAGTGGGGATGATCAACTCTCGCCCTCTCTGTGATTCATCATGTTTGTGTCATTATGACATATCCAAAGCATATTTGAACAGACATGCTCTTTAATTTAAGAAGGAACATCATCATAACACATCTTCTCAGGAACTTACAGTAGATCTATAACTCACAACCGTGTGCAGTGCTGTTATGTTCCATCAGTGGTCGAACATGGAGATCTACTGCCCAGGCATGGAAGTGCTGACCAGTCTTGAAGCACCAGTCACTCTCCTCAGTATTTCTAGTACCAAGTGAAGCCACGACACGCCCCCCATTACGGAGTGTTACCGCCTGGGTATGGGAGCACCTTGGCAGGCCAAATTTGAATCGATCATAGCCCACGTCTGGGGCTTTCAAATGAGACCATGCCTGAGTCTCTACCCTGAAGCGGGACTGAGTAATTATGTTAGACACTTCATTTCAAAATGACTGGTTAGCCATTTTAGCTGTAAGTTAAATATAGGTTACCATGGAACCCTTTAATCTGCCAGTTCCATCATCTAATATGCAGCACTGCAGACTAAATGTAGAACTTTAGACAATTTTATTGATTCTGCAGATTCTTTAACCTCAGCTCTACCACACAGCCCATGGGAGCCATCTTGCCAAA
Organism: Brachyhypopomus occidentalis; assembly: GCA_020368025.1. NCBI lineage: Eukaryota > Metazoa > Chordata > Actinopteri > Gymnotiformes > Hypopomidae > Brachyhypopomus > Brachyhypopomus occidentalis. The sequence continues at coordinate 525,702 of JAGXOD010000066.1, read as the reverse complement.
ATTTTATTTTGTCAGTAAATTTTAAAAATATTGCAGTGCTCACTTCTCTGTCCCGTGAGATGTCCTCACTGAAGGTGCTTGAGACATGTGTTTTGTATTTGATGTGTTGTTTTATGGTAGGCATGCAAGATGTAAAATGAGATGCAATTAAATCAGTCCCCTGGTGTAGTAGCAGCGCTATTTCACTGTACTGATTTGGAGTGAAATGGATGCAGGTGGAAATAATTATCCTACCCTGATAATACGGTGGTACTACAGCATGAGAAACAACAGAGACAATGAACTAGAAAATGAGAACTAAAAAAATGGTTCTCAATTTGATAACTGATTACATCTATGCCTTCAGTTTAACCAAATTGTAAACGATCTTTAAAAAGTGGCAATCCTATAATCTAAGGTAAGATAGAGCTATGTTGCTTTGCTGTCTTGGTGATCAATAGTTTTCCTGTCTTCACTTGGTTTTGTATGATTAGCTAACATGCCTGGGGTTAATTCAATCTCAGGGCGTCATGTCAGTAATCTGTCAGGACGGAGAAAAAAAAAAGGCACCAGCAGGATGTGGATGTCACGCAGACCTGCCGCTGATAAGAGCGATTGTTGTTGTGGTCTCTCTCCTTGTTTACCTTTGCCTGCCAATGGCCTCCAGCCTCAGAGGTGTGGAAAGCACAATGACCCTCTGTACTCCGGCCAGACATCACGCCTAGAGATCAATCAAACCTCCCTGTGCCTCGCTTGTTTGGATGTGGCTGTGAATGGCAGGGCGTGCGGCAACTGTCACTACATAGACGAGAACAGAATGACTCTGGACACCAATCATAGCAGACAAGTGTCACATGAGCTCCAGGCTGGCAGCACGTCAGCCTACTATCAGGACTGAGCTGTGTTTTCCTTTCCTCCCATGTTATGATTAGAAGACTGTATGGTGCTCTGGGGACAGGACATGGCGGGGAGTGGACAGGAAGTGAGGGGAGGTCTCGACTTATCCACGGGGGGTTCCATGGCCTTTAGGTCATAATGTTGACCTTGGTAGGTCTATCCTCTTTGGTTTGACTTCATTTCAAAATAAAGTGGTTGTAGTTTTGGTGGTGCAAATTGTTGGTAGGCATTAGGTGCAGAGGCTGGAAACATTTAAGTTCAGTCATGAGTTCTGCATTGCTAACTGGACTGAAAACAGTTTCTCTGTGAAGTTGACTGGAGCCAGTCTGATTAGCGGTGCCCCCCACGCACACCCTATCAAGGAGACGATATGACTGAGTCACAAATCCCAGCATTTCATGTGCCTGTGGACATTTGACTCATCAAAAGGCAATAATTCATTCTGGAATTGAAAAATCCCTGCTCTCTGTCAACACAGCATTAAAGCTAAACCATTATCCAAATGTAATATTGTTCTCTTATTACACAGTCTCAGTGCTATGCCCACAGCTGCCTAGCAATCACTGGCCCAGTAGGCAGAGGTGACCTCTCAGTCCTGCTCTGGTGCTCTAGTTTAACACTCATAATTCTAATACAGCCTGCCTGTCACACCAGGCAACTGGTTCGTGTTTCATGTTCAGCCCCAGTTCTTGAGAAGATCTTATACTTTTGAAGATCACTGCTGCTGGCCTCTTTTAGTATGTTTCAGAAAGACCTTAATATGGTTTGGAAGCCTTTATCTCAACTTGGAGTAGCAGTGTTTTATTGATAACTCAATGATAAATGGCAGGTGATTTCAAAGATAAATGCTTTCATTTTCACAAGCTTGCATACAAATGTCGCTTGTGAAGGAATTTAATCCTTCGTATGCGCTAATCAGCGTTTCACAGGGAGACGACCACAGACGTCCCACCTCGCTGGTGTCGTGCCAACAGTAGTCCTCTGCTCTCTGAGGCGTACACTGCTGTTCCTCCCTGCTGGGCTGAGGCTCGCGGGTGTTTTTTTTGCACAGCTTCTCTCTCAATGTCCTCCTCTCCATAAGGATGAGTGGACAGCGTGGCAGCATCAAACGTATTGAGGAGACATATGCTCTGGTAGCTCAGAGGACCCAACGAAGGAGGCAGCTCATGCCCTCGAATCCCAAACGCGCTCTTTCCTTCGAGACAACCGGTGTACCAAGAGCAATGTGCGGACATGTACGTAAAACTCACCGCTAATTGCTTAAGCTCCTCTACCCAAAAGACAATACCGCAGCTATTTTTAGGGCTGTTTGGACAAAACTGCAGCTTTTTTTGATGCTTCATGCAACGGATCAAGTACACGTCCACAGAAGTTAGGTCCCGTCCAAATGTGGCACATTTGTCTGTCTATTAATGGAATTGAGGTTAGTCTACTGAATCCTCAGTGAGAATGTGGGTTAGGAGCCGCCACAGAGAAGCTGGATCTGAGATGTGGCCTCAAGAGGTGACCTCTCCAAACCACGCACATCTGTCTCAGCACTAGCCGTTTTGCTGTCACTGAGCAAATGTTCCATTGCACATTTCTCCCTTCTCAGCTTGGTGCTCGGACTAACGGTTTGCTTGTTATTTAAGGGGTAAACTGGGATGTGGGTAAAGAGGCCCTCACCCAAGAGCTGCCTCTGCTGCATTTGGAGGCAATTACAGTCAGGTAAGGAATGGTGAGATTGGATTCAGTCAGCCACATCGCACAGGCAGATTGCAGTTAGAGGTGGTTGCAGACCGATTTTTATGTTCATCGGATAGATCTGGGAGTAACAGGATGCATGTTCAGGACAAATAGATATCCCAAAATGCCAGCATGTGTGACTTGACCTGGACAATAACAATTAGAGCAGTGATAGTGATACAGTTTGGAGAGCTCTAGATGGTACGGCGTAAAGTTCGCTTCAATGCTTTAATTTATGATAGTCCTAAGTTGATCCCAACAAATACTGTGTTCATTTAAACTCTGCATTGACTGAAGTGCTGCTTTAAAGAAATACCCGTGTTTTACAGCCTGAACTCTATGTACTTCATCCAGTATGTGGTCGATTACCACAATAATTTGACATCCCTGTACGTAGATAAGATCAGAAAGAAACACGACACCCTTGTAATGGAAGTCTGAGGGCTGTTGTTGAGGAGGTGTTGCATCAACCATCCTCACCTTCCATTAGAAGTGTATTTCGAGACACTGGATTTTTCACCTTTCCTAAGTACAGGAACACATGTTGTGTTGACCATATGATATAGTTAATAAAGGTTCAATTGTGAAATACTGCAGCATACACCTGTTAGCTTGATAACCGAACAATCTAGCTTCAGTGTACAACACTCTGTGTGGCCTTTTGTTTCTAAAATGTGATTTATTTCAAAATTGATAAAATCTAAAATACTCCATCCATTATCTTTACCACTTAATCCTGCTAGTTGGGGTCACGGGGGGCTGGAGCCAATCCCAGCATCATCAGGCAAAGGCAGGGTACACCATGGGCAGGTTACCAGTCCACCACATGGCCAAACACACGAATACACACACCTACGGTCAATCTAGAGTGACCAATCAACCTAAAATGCATGTCTTTGGACTGTGGGAGGAAACTGGAGTACCTGGAGAAAACCCACGCAGGCACAGGGAAAACATGCAAACTCCACACATAGCAGACCAGACCAACAATCAAACCCAGACTGCCTTGCTGTGAGGCAACAGTGATAACCACCACAACACCAACCAAAGAACCAAAAAACCCCAAAGAATGGCATGATCGTTGCTGATTCTTCATGTCATAAGGCAATAAATGCATGTGTAGAGTTTGGTACATGGCAGAGTTTGGTTGTGACAAAACCTCTGAGGAAGGTGCCTTTAACAAAGTCGGAAATAATACCCGAATAATAAACGAATGTTAGGAATAGAATGTAATCATTAATGTAATCATGAATTTCATCTCCAGCCTAATACTACCAGCAGTGCAGCTTTTACATATTTTTCAGTGTTTAGTAGCTACATTTTGATATTTAATTATTTGATGTATTTGATTCATTACGATAATTTACAGCCTGAACCTCACAATAGATGAGCTCGAGCCATTTAGACTTTACTTTGTTAATTGTGGCAATATTTGCTCAAACGAACGGGCTGACCTGTAGTCCCCATTGGCGTAGTGCTGGTGGGGGGCTGGATCGTTCCTCCGCCTCTCTCCTCTGCTGACAGGACAGTGGCCTCTTCAGCAGTCGTGTCATCGTTTTCCACTTGACTTCCTGCTTGTAACACAGAGAATACATGGCTGAAGCTGTCGCACCTGGGAATGTCTGACTGTGTGTGGGGAGGTTGAAACTAGAGGCATGGGGCCTTGTAGGAGAGTTTGTGAGATAAGTCAAAAGTGGGAGGGAGCATGGTTTCTAACCCAGTTCTGTCAAGGTAATCGCTCTAATGCTCTTAAAAAGCTATAGAAATGGTTCCTACAATTTAGTTACCTTGTGTGTGTGTGTGTTTGTGTGCGAATGCGTGTGCACATATTTAGGTGTTGCGTGTGTATGTGGCTTTCTGCACTGTAATGGGACATCATTATGTCTCTGATACTGAAGCCTACTGAAAATGCAGGTATACACAAATTAAGAGTCAAGTATATGTTCTTTCTGTCCCCCTTGTTCTTTGTCAGACTTTGTTGACTAGTGTTTGACTTCGTACCGCCATTGTGTTTTGTTCATACAATAAACGTTACGCGTTTCAAGATGCTTTCTGCTCTGCTTCCTCAAGCCTTGGACCACACTACCTTTTATTAATTCTGTATTGAAGGGAATGTGTCACTGACCTTTCACACTGACCACAGTGAAAGGAAAGCTGACATAATCGTGACTTTATACCTGCTGCTTACTGACTTCCAGAGAAATGGCTTTCGAGATTATTGCAGAACCGGTTCAATTTACAGGCATGCTGTTGTTAAATATGTCAGGAAGCATGTGAAATGAATTGGCCATACTTTAAACTAGCATGTGTCGATCATGATTTGGTGAGCGTATACAGATAATGGGCTTATTTTTAGCACTGTGCACACATTCTCCTGGGAAATAAAAAATACACACACACACACAAACACTCGCACATTAACAACATCAACAAGCCTCATACACACACATTCATCCACAAAGTCACGTTACGCGGCAGGTTTTCTTCGTGCAAGCGTATTTTTGACGAGCACTGTGAACGGCGGAACAGATTTGCTCGGGTCGCTGAAGCTCCCTCTTTTGCTGATGCTCCCCTTCCTGCATTTGCTGTCATTTGCATAAGTAACCACCTGCACCAAGCCAGGCAGAGCACTAACGAGAGGAGAAGCTGCGGGTGTGGGTATACGCGCGCGTGTGTGTGTGTGTGTGTGTGCATGCACGTCCCTATGTTTTTTTCCCCCTGCTCATACCATGCTACAGCAGCTACACTGTCAAACACCACTGGCCTGTGGGAGGCTTCCTCTCTGCACCTCGTTGGCCTAAACACTGCTAGGGGACACAGAACATGTTCCACAATAACACACACATCGGCTACCACCACCATTACATGTCTGTTATTGCATGTTGTATATTGTATAACATGGGTGCAAAGCCCATTTTCTCAAAGCTCTCTCAATAGCCCAGATTTCATGACTGGAAATGGACAGTAAAAGTGTCTGGGCAAAAGGCCTGTGTGTGTATGTATGTGTGTGTCCTCACGCTATAGTATGGGACAACTGGTATGTCACAAATACCTCCACTATATTCATATCCGAAAGTTTATTACTTTCATTTGGACAACTTTACATACATACATATTCATATACATATCCTTTATATGAAAAATTGCAGTCAGCGTTCAAGAAAGATACGCCTGGAGGTACAAGTCAGTGTTGAATATTTGCGTAATATGACTGATTTGAATTATACTGGCTGTGTGATATAACGCAGGAATTGTGACCTTAAGGGAAAAAAAATCTGTGGTAAACTAATAATACGAGTGTATGCCTTGCGATGTATCACTGCTATGTCAATGACCAGTGCAGTTTCTGCGGCGTGGCGTGTGTGGTGTGACTGATGGGGCCGTCACCCTGCCTTGCTCTTGTGATATTTCGGGACGCAAGACTTGGCTCAGCACTGACTCAGGCACGAGGAGACGCCTCCAGCAGTGCTGCTGTGTTGGTCTTACCATGCCAACACGTCAGCCGCTACACCGTCACTGCAGGCTCACTGCAGACTCACCGGTCTTACATAGTGTTGGGAGTGAGCTGCCATCCCATCAGTATGTCTGCCCAGTGAGCGGCCGTGAGCCAGAGACGAACCCGTGGATAACAGGAATGGAGCATGGGTGGCCAATTACAGTTTGTAATTGTGTAAAGGTCTAAAATGCACCTATAGGATAAATATTCTAATTAGACAGTGACTGTAGGTTCAAGTAAGGTGTTCCTAACAAAATGGCTGGTGATTGCATTATGCCTACATCACACAAGTGTGATGTAAGGCACCCTAGTCTTCCTAGGTTACTTCAGGCCACTTCCAAATCTGAATTACGAACGGCTTATGGTACGTAGCACTGTGATATCCGTCACGCGAGGCGTAGTCGTCCCGCATGTGGTGGAGCTCCGTAAGCTGCAGAGGGCCATTTAGATGATGACTGATGGGCTTCCAGAGGTCATTTGTTATTCCTGCTTGCTTCACTTCTCCCTTCCCCCATCGCTCCCTCCATCATCCCCTCTCCCTACCTCCACCCTGCCTCCACCCTGCCCTTCATTAATAAAGTGGGATTAGATCAGAATGTGTAATCACGTCCCCTACGCTGCCGTGTAGCTGCTGCCAGACCTCTCTCTTCCCTCCCCGGCTGGAGAGCCGTAATTGGCTACAGCTGGACGGGAGGGAGAGAAACGCATAATCCGCGCTTCATCAGAATCAGGTTTACATTTTTGCATAGCTTTGACCGAACCATACAAATTCCTCTACAGGTCAAGGAGCTGCTTCAGCACAGCCATGAAAAACGAAGGTGCCGCATTAGCGTGTGAGCATTAGAGCATTAGAGCATTACAGTCACACCGGTCACAGTGTGTGTGTACATGCAGAGAAGCAATAAGAAAGTAGAAGGGTGAAGGAATAATGTGCATAGCTTATCTCCGTTGTCAGCCTCAGTCCCTGAATAATGTTCTACAGAGCCCATCACAAGGGTTGTCATGACAACATCATGGTATTCACTCTGCATCCCTAACTCCCACATAGTTAAATGATTCTTACATCCAGCCTATCAGCATGCTAGGAAACATTTCTGGTGACTTTGAAGCAGCCGGGTGATATGTGATCATTGACTGTGAATGGCTGTATAAACTGTGTAAAGTAATCAGTATGTTATTGTGAGTTTTTAAGTTTTCCATCATGGGCACTATGACCCAAATTACATTTAGATAAGGAACATTTTGATTCCTCAAAATTTTGAACTCTTTATCCGCTGAAATGCAAGTGTGCTTCTCCCTAGATCCGGAACTCAGAAGGGGCCTTTGAACAGAGACACTGCCCTGGAATCCTCCAGACAGCATAACCCTGTGTCTTCTCTCCTCCCTCTCTTCATGTCTGCTTCTGTAACCCCTCCCCCTTCCTGACCCTCATGCTCCTCTCGTCTCCCCCTCCAGACGTCCCCCATTTCAGCCCTGCCTGCTCCTTCACTCCCCTCCTCCTCCAGTAATTGACCTTCCCCAACACAACGCCTGCTGGCCACTGTTCAGTGTGCTGCTGCCTGCACCTTCAAAGAACAAGGTGACTCAAGCAGCAGTCAATAACGTGCAGACACACTCATACACTCACACACACACACACACACACACACACTTATGGGGGGGGGGGTGGCACACAGCTGAAAATATGTTCTGGTTGCATTTTCTGCTGAATTTGCTATATCACTACTCTTCTGGTGGAAAGGCATGACACCTGCAGTATGGTTTGAGGCTTCACATGCTCCCCACTTTCAGCATTTGCATAGTCTATTAAGTCCGTCATTGTTGTTTGTGTATGTGTATGTGTATGTGCGTGTAAGTGAACACACACACACACACACTAATGAGAACAGAAGAAAAGTAGAACAAAAAAAACAGATAAAACAGCTCTTCTGTTTCTGCCCCACATCTCTCCAGCAGAGAGTAGTAATTTCTCACACTTATACAAACACGCACACACACCCACACCCACACACAAATCCTTTCCTGGACATGGCCCATTTCTTTAAGGAGAGAATTAAATAGCATTAGAGAGAGAGAGAGAGAGAGTTGGCCTGATGAAAAAGAGAAGAAGAAATAAATTGAAGAAAAAGACAGAACAGGCTGTGAATTCAAATGAATTCACCATAAGGGGACCAAAACACGGACAGGAGTGCCTTGCAGCTAAAGACAAAAGAAAACTAACAACAAGGAGGGAACGTTACTGAGAATGAGACCACCAGAGAGAGAGAAAGAGAAAGAGAGTGGGGGTGGGGGGGTGGGGGGAGGGGGGTCTAAATGGCAAGAGCGTTATGTTCAGCATCTTTGAACAGGCTGCAGGGGGAACCAGATCATCCCCCAGGATTCACTGCTGTATGACTGAACCTCCATGTGAATACTGATAACAGGCCTTTGCTGAGATCCACCGGGAGAACGCAGGGACGAATAGGTGAGGGGACAATACAGTCCCTGTAAAACAGCCTAGTTGGCTACTTCCTCGGTATACTGCCTGTCAAGCAATCCCAAGCTATATTGTGATCGTTCACACTTCTATTAATCATACATACTGTCACAGAGATGGACAGCTGTGGCCTTCACTATTCAGGTGAAGGTGCTGTTTGATTACGTTGTTGCATTCACAGGCTGCTGCTCCTGTTGCTGGCGTGGGCTACAGATATTTCTCAAATGCACTCTATTTCCCAGCATATATGCTGCAGTGTTAATCAGGTTGTATCAAGTACATCCACACCATTACAAGGTGACATGAGACTTGACCGTTACATTTGCTTGGAGATTGATGATATGAGACTGACACTGCGAGCCTGTGTCCTGTAAGGCTGTCTGAGTTAGAAGGGGTGTGTTTGTCTCACTCCTTTGACACTGGGATGTATCTTTGTGTGTCCTTGGTGGGGAGGAGGGGTGTCCCTGCATTAATTATGCATTCAGACATGGTTTATAGGGTAAAAGGGGAGGGCCAAAATTGCACTGCATGGATTGCACTCCTATGTAGAGGAGGCAATGCTCTTTGCATTTACTTTAGCTTCAATGTTTGGGTCCCACATGATTTCAAGTTGAACTGATGATACAATGATTCTGATACAATTCTGACCAGAACAGACCATCAGCTTCAGGTAAAAGAACATTGTATTGTTCATGAACTGGATGGGTTAATAGAAAATCATTATTATTCAACAGACTTTCAAACAGGCAGAATATTACGTGTAGTTAAAAAAATATGTTTCTCCTTTAAAATAATGCTAACATTACTAACAAGCCATATCAAACACTGTCATATTTCACACTGTCATATTTCAGAGCCATCAGCAATCAATACATTCCTCCATCAGACGCCTGGAGACAATTTCACGGGTCATTACTGTATTGACTTTGGTCATTCACCGGGGCTGCATCTCGATAAGGGCCCAAGCAGGGCTGGATTATGCTGGCTTACCTCCTAATGATGAAATTGTGGTTAAGGGAGTGAGAGTTAAATTTGGGATGCCTGCCAACCCTCCCCCCTCCGTCGTGCTTGTAGTCGGTACTAGGTGCTGGGTTGTGGTAGCAGTAGCCCTGCTGGTGTCCGTAGGCCAAGGATCACGGTGTGGGGTGGCGGCTGTGACTGGATCCTCCTCCACAACTGTCTTGGAGTTGTCAGAGGTCTCCAGACCAGTGCCCAGACCAAACTGAGACTGTGTCGCACCTTCGCCGGGCAATGGAGTTGGAAGAGCCGACTGTTCTGGCGTGGTTGTTGGCTGTGCGGCAATTGCTGGCTGTGTCGTGGTTGCTGGCGTAGTCATGGACCTGGGCACTCCGGATGTTGGTGACGTTGGAGAGCCGGTGGTCGTGGCTCTGTCGTTTTTGGGCCGCTCTGTCTCAGCACTTTGCTGTTTGACAGCAAAGGACAGCGAGCTGCTCCTTGGGATTGGCTGTGTAGAGGACGATGGTTGTTCTTGCGTGGAGCGCAGAGGCAGTGCCGTGGATGAAAACCTCTCTGTGGATGTTCCTTTGTTGTTAGGCCAGAACTCGAGGTCGTAGTTGGGGTCAGGCTTCTGAAAGGGTTTCGGTCTCTCGGTGTGTGTCTCTCCCCCGAGCACATCGTCTGTGGTTGGTCTCTGTCCCCTTGGTGGCTGCCTAGTGCCTACTTGAGCAGTGGTGGCTGGAGTGTCTTCAGACCGGGTTGAGCTTCTCTGGTGGGTGGGGCTTGTGATTGCCTCCACAGAAGCTACGTCACCTCGCGTTGTGACATCGGAGCTGCTCGCTGGGCTCTCTATTGTCGAGTGTGCCATGGTGGTGGCAATTTGGGCCTGTCTGGCCCCCACCAACGAGCTCCAGGGCAGTGTCAGAAGTGGAAGGGACAGTTTCGGCTGTGGTATCCAGCTCCAGTAGGACTTCGCTGAGGCTGCCGCTCCCCGTGGTTTGGCTGTGGGCTTGAAGGTGCTGAATGCCCCGGTGTTAGCGGAGCTGAAGAGCAAAGGAGAAAAGCCAAGCAGCAGTGCTGAGCCCAGGAGAAGCATGCTGCCTGCCTTTGTCTATGCACAGTCCACAGGTCACATAACGTCCTCCATCCTGAAACCCGCCCGGCACACTGGGTCTCAATGTAACCTAAAACACATGTACGCAAAATACATTGAAATACCAACTATGATCCATAACTTTTACTTAATACACCACTTCTTCCAAATTATACAATTTGTAGGTAGCTGAACTTAAAATGATCAAAATCAGTAATTTAAATGAGTTCTTAAATAATTCTGATAAACTAGTGCAACCTGGTGTCCATATAAGTTAACCAGTTAAGGGAGTGAAAATATGTTGTGAATCTTGAATTTATCCTTTGGTCTTATGAAAATTACATAGTCTATAAACTCATTTAATCAGCAATGCTTAGTTTTCCAACGAGAGTTCGGTGGTCACATAGTGTCTTTACTTCCTATTGTGACAACCGTCTGTGTTCTATTGATGCTCTAGATATACGGCGCTCTTTGAGAATATGAATAGACGAATGGAGGTCCTTGTGTGCATTTGGTGGTTGGGTGAGGGGATATATATAATCCCGGAGCTTCCTTGGACTGGTGGGGTAATTTAGGGGTTCAAAGCCAATGCGATGCACTGTTGCCTCAGTGAAGTGAGTGGAGCACCAATGGAATTTCTCTCTCTAGTTTCAACCTAGAGAGAAACCTGGGTGCAATGACTGGCCTTCCAACTCTCCCAAACTACATCCTCTCTCACTCTTTGTCTGTCCCTACCCCCTCTCCTTCTGTCTTGCCTTCTCCATCTCTCTCTCTCCACCACAATTGATTTGTTATTTAAACTGGGATAAACTGTCTGAGCCCTCCCACCAGGAACAACATCAGATTGTTCTCAATCTGCAAATAGAGAGACAGCCATTTTAAATCTCTCTTCTCCTCCACCGCCTTTGCTCTTTCCTTTAATCTCTCTCTCTCCAACTCCCTTGGTGACCTCATTGATTCGGCCAGTACCGTGAGCCCAGATTTCTGTGTCTGTATCGCCCACGGATGGATAATCTGCCACTCCTCATATTCCTCTTCCCAAAGATGACCTTTATGGCCTGGCTAAAGATACAATTTTCTGATCACTCTGTTATTTTTCGGACAACACTGAGCTTTCAAAGCTAACCAGCTCTGGGACAGCAATGGGGACAGCGTCAGATGGAAGGATTTGAGAATCCTTTAACAAACATTTCCAAAAGTCCCTATGATGTTGCTCTGTCTGTCTCTCTCTTTGTCTCTATTTCTCTCTCTCTCTTGGTGAGCATAAATAGACATATACACTTAACAACTATCTTATTAGGAAGATTTATTTTATGAGAAATACATTTTTAGTGTGCAGTTAGAGATCATGGCTATCTGTTTCCATACAGAGTATGTGTTAGCTATTCTCCAACTCTTCATCAGTATCTCAGCTTCTGTTCAGAAGCATGTTCGGGTGACAGGGACACTGTCACACAATGTGTGTGTGTGTGTGTGCCTAATGCTGGCAAGAGTTTTATTTAGTCAAGCACCATATTGTCACCTTGGGTGTGTGAGGGATAAGGCATGAGCTTCACTTTAGTTTTCACTTTGGTTTTTATGTGATGGTTTATAGAACTACAAACACAGAACATCTACCACAGGAAGCTGTAGTACAAAGACCGACCAACAACAAGGGCGACACACACACACATACGCAAGTACACACACACGTGCACACACACATGCACACGCACGCACGCACACACAAGGGAGGGGCGGCTACTGTGACACATAAACTATACAACAATTATAACTAAAGGTTTTAAAGCTAATGGTAATATCTGTAGGCATTCCTGCTCTTTAAGCATGTTGGACTCTAGCATACTGTGAATGGTTTGTCTGAATTCAGTCAGCATCTGACCTTTCGTACAGTTCAGTGTCCATCAATGCTCCAAATTCAAAATGAAGGAACTGTTAGGAAGCCTATACTCATCTTGGAGCATTGCTTATATAATGTGGTGGGCAGGAAAGGTGCCAATAAATATTTATGAATTGTTGGAATACTATATGAGTGAAAGTAAATGCTACTCATCTCTCTTCCTCTGTCTCTCTCTGTCTTTCTTTTTCAGAGCCATTTGGTTTGACTGTTCTCTAATGAAATGCGTTCCCTCAAGTGGAAAAGAGTGCTAGACTCAAAACGAGTTCAGAAGAGGTAGAGAGGAAGAAAGCAGGAGACGATCAGGCTAAAGAAACAGATCAAGAGAAATGGATTTCTTCTTTTCTGTAATCCTTCACTAAGTGTCTTGGGACTTCATTTAGAGAATTTCCATATTTATTCTTGTCTTAAGATACGTCATCTCTTTATAATATCCACTTTTCTTACACACTCATGTTTGTCTTTCTTACAATAAATTAAGTTAAACTCAGCGGTGTCATGGGACCTTAGTGCTTGATGTGCCCTTCTCTTCCAAGGGCGATTCATGAGGTCACAGTTAAACTGCTTGCATACTCACGTGGGCCTTCGCCATCTGGAGTGAATTACATTTTGAATGCAGTGACTTCGCCTCACAATGAGGATCAATCAGTGATTATTGACTTGGCGCTACTGATTGATGAGCTTTGGGGTGATCAGTGATGGTGGGGCTAAGAAAGGGAAAATCTATGACAACAGTTTGAAGAGAAGGAGAGATGGAGAAGTCTGACAGATCAGACTGGAGAGGGGGTTTCCACTATGTGGTGGGTTTCGAACGAATTTCTAGCACTGAGGCGTATCGCATGTTGATTGATTGACTTGTCACAACACTACTTACATCTAATAGGACCCTGTAAGTGAATAGAGCTGTGTAGAATCAATGGTGTACTAATAGGCTGATTTATGTGGGTGGCTCTATTTGCAGGCCATGATTCAGGCCATGATTCATAAATGCAGGCATACTAGAATATTTATGACTCCCCCAGAAATGACCATCAAAATGGATTTCCTTTTTGGCAAAATGTTTGGCTATAGCTTATGTTTACATGGCAGCATGGAGCATGAAGCAGTGCTACAGTCAGGCGGGCTTGTAACATCATGTGTGTGTTCTTCACGCAGCGGCACAAATGGAAGTAATTCTGAAGCCTCATTTCTGGAGTTGACAGACAAGAACCCTGGAAACATAACTGCCATTTCAATACATCTAATCTAGCCTTAGCACTGACACCTACAAGCAATAGTAGGAATATATATATTATGTGCTATAAAAATACTGTACGTTTTTGATTCTGCAATGCTCCTTGTTACTCTAGCTCCCTGTTCCTCCAGCATAGCAACCCTTTGTAACACAGCAGTGGACAGAATGCTACTGATAACAACACTCAGCTCAGGATGAACTGATCATGGCTCTCCATTCCATTCCACCCATTTCCATATTTGTGTGAGTGTGTAATTAAAGGGAGCAGACCATACCATGGTGAGATGCCTTCAGTCACTCACTGTCAGGCAGCCCTTGTTTATGTCATACTGGCTTCTGAAAGTCCACATTAGACAGGCAGATCAGCGTCTGAATGGACCCCCCACACACTCTCCTCACACAGACTCTCCCCACACAGACTCTCCCCACACATACTCTCTCCACACATACTCTCCCCACACACTCTCCTCACATATGCTCTCCTCACACAGACTCTTCTCACACACTCTCCCCACACAGACTCTCCCCACTCAGACTCTCCTCACACACTCTCCTCACACAGACTCTCCCCACACAGACTCTCCCCACACACTCTCCTCACAGACTCTCCCCACACAGACTCTCCCAACACAGTGTGACACCAATCAGGCCTGTCAGAAAATCCTCCATGGGCTGTCTGACATCAGCACTTTAGCAGTAGCAGTCCAGGACAACCTGTTGATCGGTGACTGCTGACTGGGTGGCTGGGTTTGTGTACCGACTACATCCCTGCTGTCTTTAGGTAAGCTGTACTAGCTAGTCATGTTGCGTTTGCTATTCTGAAGCATGCGCGCGCACACACACACGCACACACATACCCTCTCTCTCGCACACACACACACACACAGAAAAACCATGGCATCATACGGCAGCAAGTGAGTCAGTTATTCCTGCCTGCGAAAACATGATTAATGAACTGTCACATTAATGGTTTTATTGGCCATTCACTCGATGCGTCCGGATCACCTGATTATTTCAAACGGTCTGTTGCAGAGCTAGGTTTTCTACACTGGCCACCTTCACCATGGTTACCAGCGGAGCAGAATGTGTCTGGCTAAAGCGTCTGCTCCCTTAAATACACATATGCACACACATCTTTATCTGGGTTCAACCATTAAGGTGCCCGAGCTGCAACATGCGTGAAATTCAAAGATGCCCTTGGACATCAGTTATCAGGCACAAACGCGCACTTGCACAGCATGGGCTGTTCCTGTCTCTATCTGCAGATTTAACCCTGCCTGATAATGCTGAGAAGAGTAGCATGTAGGCTGACTATACTGTCAGTCTGTCTCCCTCCGTCTTCTTCTCAATCCCTCTGTGATGCCCTGCCCGATGACAACGTCTTCTGTACGAGTCTCCGAGCACAGAAACAACATGTGTCACTCACCCTTTCCAAGCCTGGGAGGAGAGGATTTACGCTGTCCACTATAAACACAGTCCAGCGCGCAGCGGCAGGGTAGAACTGCCTCCCTGTGCCTGTGGGAGACACTGAGCTTCAATCCTGTGCTCGTACGTCCCTCCCTCCCTCTCCCACTGGCTGTGCCTCCCTCCCTCTCTCTCTCCTGCTCTCCCTCCCTCTCTCTCTCCTGCTCTCCCTCCCTCTCTTTCCCACTCTCTCTCCAACATTTCCTCCATCTCTCACAATCTCCCTGCCCCTCTCTCTCTCTCACACACACACACAGGCTGTGTCTCTCTCTCTGTCTATATATTGCATACACATATGTCGCCTGCAACTTGCTCTTTTGCTCTTTCAGCATTGCCCTCTCCTTCCCTCTCATTTTTCTTGTGTACTCTCTCTCTCTTTCTCTCTCTCTCTCTCTCTCTCTCTTTCTCACTCATTTAGCCTTTGCATCAGTAGTTTAGTGTTAGTTTCACACTCACAATAGCATTGGTCACACCTCAGTGAGTAGATTGTTCATACATAGAAACTGCACGGAGGGCGCTGGAAAACAGAGCTGTGGGACACACACTTTCACGGACGCTTTTACTTCAGATTAGGACGTCGTGTTCGTCACATGACTTTTGCCACACTTCATATCGCTCACAGGACTTTCTGATCCCTATCAAAGATTTCCAAAAAAAACCCTCGTATTGTGTTATCACTCACATGGAACATTCTGTATCATAATAGCATTTGTGATCCCAGGAAATTCACCACATTTAGACACAATCCAAGGAGTCAGTGCCAAGGAAATGTAATTTCCTGATTGGCTGCACCATGTCCAGATATCAGATCTCTTCAGTTGGATAAGGACTTTGAGTTTCAAAGTCAGTTTGATAGATACACACACACACATGCAGCAACATATCACACACAAAACGAATGTTATTTATTCATCTTCATCCAATTGCTGTCCAATCCTACTGGGTTTATAAATAAAATAATAAAATTGGTTTCTTAGTGATTAAAAGTCAATACAATATATATATATATATATATATATATACCAAAAACGTAAGCCTTTTTAATGTCCTTTCTCAGGTTGTGGTAAACAGCTCCTAGTGCTGGGCCTCCATTAGTAGATGGAGGAAGGCAACCCTGGCTCTGTGCTGCATGACTCAACACACTCACAGGAGAATGTTGTACCTCTGACTGCCCCTGCAGGCAGCCTGGGGAACAGACTGGCTCTTACCACAGTGCACTGTCCACTTTGCCAGCCTTCCATGACATCAAGACCAGTTGCTGTTTGCACTGCTCAGCTTGGACAAACGGTACTTTCAATTCCGGTATTGCTGGCCTTTGTAATGCCGCTGAAGTTATTTGCTGCCAGATTGATGTATGCAGTCTGTTCCTGATGCTGAACAACAAGATTCATAAGCTTCTGCTTATCATTTGTATTGGAACACAAAATGGTGTCTTGGAGGCTTCCTGCTCTGAAGAAAATTGTTGATCATTAAACTTGGCTTGGCAAACTGAGGATCAGCACGATACCTGCTGTTTGAATATTTCCCATAGTGCAGTGCGTGTTTTCTTTGGTGCATTGCTTTCTCCTCCTACAACCATCAACAGAAAAGCATCGGAAAAGCATTCAATCCATCTCGTTAATGAATGCAGCATATCTTGACTTAAACCTGTTTATACTAGATAGAGATGCATATTCTAACTGAACACATAGTACTTTTGTAAGTTGCTCTGGATAAGAGCGTCTGCTAAATGCCGTAAATGTAAATGTAAATGTAAATATCTACACTTGTAAAATGCATTTACATGACAGGAGTCCCAGAGACCAGTTGGTGGTGGGACCAGGTTGGTGTTTTTAATTACGTGGCTGTTAAGTGTACTAGTGTAGGTCAGTGAGGAGTGTTCCTGTACCTCACCTGGTAAAGCGCTGGCAATGCCAAAGTTCAGTTTCTGGGGACAGCACATACTGTCAAATGTGCTAACAAATATATAAATATATAAGATAAGAGTGCCTGCCAAATACATAAAATGTATGTAAATGTATTGTTATTAACTCAACAGCTCTGTATTATCAGTCTGTTATTGAGTACTCCATCTGCACCTGTGATAATATCTTCCCCTGAGGACTGATGCACAAAATGAAATGTTCAGATATAATATCATAGTACAGACATGGCTTTTTATGTAGTACGAATCAATAATAATAATAATAATAATAATAATAATAATAATGCATTTTGAATTACCGTGTTCTTTCTACTTCTTTTAATTTGTCATGAGAACAATGATCTCACAGGACATCAGACAGCAGCTCTCATCACCTACACAGCCCTCTGTCTTTCTCTCTCCATGTTTCTCTCTCTCCCTGTCTTTCTCTCTCTCTCTCTCTCTATCACTATCTCTGCATATTTGGAATATGAGAAAAAGCCTCCAGATTTCCAGAACGGCCTCCAGCTCAAATATCTTCAGCATGACCCTGTATGGTCCCTGCTGGCTTTGAAGAAGAAGAAGCTAAATATTAGTGTGTGGGGGTGCTTGCACTGGGCTCTACCAATGACAGCGGAGATTAGAAATATATCCATAAGCATGTCTGTGGGCGACCAGTGTACCAGGGAGCATAAAGCCTCACTGTTACTGTGTGTATCTCTGTGCGATGTTTGCATGTGGGCGCGTGGTGGTGTCTGAACGCCCCAACAAAGCTCAGTGATGGCTGTCTTCCAGGATCAGATGCAACAATGCACATTCTTCGATCATGGTGATATGATGAATTATGAAATTATGAACATACAGTGACAGAACACAATAGATTACATGTCCAAGGAGATGATTTAGTGTGCATAATAAAGCAAATTTACATGTTACTGCCCTGTGAAAAGTGGAAGCTTCATATCAGAGAGATTTTATGTGAGCTTAGGGAGCCATCTTATCTCGTGGTACTAGCCGTAGTGAAGGCTGTGGAGGCAGCTACTGCTACAGCTACACTGTTTACTTGTTCACCACAACATACAGCAGTGGAGATGTCCACCCACCAGGTGACATTAAAGGTATTTAATGTACGTTTTAAAGGGTATTTAACCAGTTTGGAAATTCTGTAGAGAGTGTTTTTTGTCACAGAGAAGTTAATCAGTAGAACATAAAGGAAAATCTAACCCTGGAATATAATGAAAAAGAGTAGTTTTTTATTATTGGTGGAAACTTGCAAGTACTATTTTGATTCATGTTTAAAATGTTTAACAAACTGGCAATATTTGCTTATATGATAGGAACACAAAGGAACCTGAAGAGCTCCTAAGAACTTAAGAAACACCTTATCAGACAGCAAGAAGAGAACAACTAGAATCAATGTAGCATTTTCTTTGCCCACTTCCAGGAGAGGAAGTAAAGCTTCAGCAGATTGTTTGCAAAGCACTTTTGTTCACAATGCACTATTGTTTACAATGCACTATTGTTTACAGTGCACTATTGGATAAGTGTTTGATATGGCTTGAGTTTTATTCACTAAACGTCTTTTGGGAAAAGCTGACTTTTCAGCTCGTAATGGTGGCCTGAGGGATTCCTGTTTCAGTAAATTGTTGTAAGGTTGAAATCCATTTAAACTCCAAAGTAGAACACTTGTCAAACGTGATTAATGTCAATGTTACGTGAACCCAAAGAAGGAGAGCTCAAAAGCGAATCTCAGGATCATCCTGCTGTAATATCAGAACACTTGTCTTTAAGGAGAAGTACATTATATTATATGCAAGTAATATAAACATTGTACTGTACAAAACACTCCCATTATAAAGAGTTTATGAATAGTTTAAAATGTGTTTATAAATGATGTCATACACTTTCTAAAAATCTTTATTAAGCAGTAACATATAAATTAAAAATGCAACAGTGACTCACACCTGGCTCCGCCCCCACCTGTCATGTCTTTGTTTTGTATGTGCTTTTCTTATTAGTTCAATTTGCCACGTCTTTGCGGTTATCTCTGCCCATGGTTTTTAGTTTCAGGCTTTCCTAGTTTATTGGATCTTGTTAGTTTGAGTATATATACCACTTGTTTTCAGCCTTTGTGTGTAAATCTTTGGTTATGCTCATTGTTTGTACTTTGTTCATTATTATTGTTCCTGTTTGTGTTCTCTATAATGTGGTTTGTCTGTCAATATGTGCCATTTTGTCCCTAGTTTGTTGCGTCTGTTGTATGCTTGGTTCTACCTTGTGTGTTTATGTGTGTATCTTGTTGATTCGGTCCTAGTTTGTCTATTCTATAGTTTCTTTTCCCCAGGCAGCTTGTATGTAGTCCTTTGTCTTACCCTAGCTGTATTGTCCTACGATCTGTTTGGTTCCTCCATTCCTGGTGTGCGTTTGTTCTTAGTAGGGTCCTTTCCTTTTCACATATCCTGTTTGTTTTGTATTGTATATTATGTCTCATTTATATTGGTAAGGTGACCATGGACAGTCCTAGTATCCTAGATCTAGGATTAGCTCCTAATAAACCTTGCTCGTCCACCACCTAGTTCTACAACGTTACACTTTTCCAACAGTCAGCTTCAGAATTCATTTGTGAATTAGTACTACCAACAGGGTGACGTATTAGTCAGGAAATTATCATTTAGCCTACATCATCATATGAAATTAATAAATGCACATTTTACAGGCCACTATTACAGTTTTTATCTGTTTAAGGTGTTTATAACCTAATTGCTTAACATTATTAAACAGATTTTAATTCATATATGGTTTTATGAGGGTCTTATTTCAAAGTTGTACTGAATTTCTATTTTTGACTGAAACGCATCTTAATTTAAAATATCATATTTCATATTTCAGTCTACACAATCTTAAAGCGTCTACACAATCCTTCGAGAATAGACCTATCCATCCAAAAGTGGTTTGATACATCTTAAAAGATGAATGTCTGCCTTTGTGGTGTAGCACATGTGAGGGTTCTGCCACATATGAGGGTTCAGAACTATATTTCTATTATTAACATTATCTATTCTATTATTTTCATTATCATTATCATTTCCTCTTCATTACATGCTTAAGTCTTATGTATTTCAAGTTCATTTGCTTGTTCATATAATTATCCAATCAGTCAATCAGTTTTGTACCAACTGTGCAATGCATAAATAATTCAGATACAGGTCAAGAGCTTCAAGCATTGTTCACATTAAACATCCGAATGGGGAAATAATATGAAACAAGTGACTTTCACCTTAGCATGGTGGTTTCTGTCTGACACGCTGGTCCACTGGCCACACGCATACGTATTTCAGAAACTGCTGATATGTTATTAATGAACAAACCTAAACCTAGAGTTTTTACAGTGAGCATTTACATTTACATTTAGGGCATTTAGCCGAAGCAGAGCGACTTACAGGAAAGCATCTCAGAATGTACATCACTATAAACCTTGAATTAGATGGGCTATAACAGCAGAAGACATTCCACTCCACTTGTAGTCAAAAACAGGAATCTGTGGCTACAGTGGACACAGGCTCATGAATCCCAGGGTAAAACCTTTCCATTTTGGCTGGTGGTGGTGGTGTAAAGGTGTAGCAGTTACATGAAGCAATAATATCAGCATGGGCCAAAAATCTGAAAAGAAAAAAATATTCATGGTGGAGGTTAATGAGCATAAGAGTCATCCTCTTGCAGAGGCAAAGGTAACCCCATTTAATTTATTAACGATTTAATTTATTAACACAACAGTGATGGGATGTGTGTGTGTGTGTGGGGGGGGGGGGAATCATCTGAAAATATTTTGATTTTTAAATAAAAGCATATGACTGAAATGACTGGATAGCATGTCATGGACCACTAGCATTGCTGCCGGAGACCACCAGGGGGCTGCGGAATGCTGATTGAAAACCTGATACCTGATATCAGGAAGTGTTGGCTATCAAGTTAGCCTTAGAGGAACATACTGACTGTTGTTTCCATTCCAGTCTGTGTCATACTGTTCTAGTTCAAAGACCACTAAAGCATGTGCCATGTAATTTTGGCAAGATACGATATCCAGTTGAAGGATGAGACTGTTCAGTATTTCCCTCAATGATCGACCTGCTGAATGTCAGTGTCAGCGTAATGGAGCGATTGGGAGGGCTACGCAAACGCTGAGAAGAGTGAGATTTATTCAAAGGAAATCCATAAGAAGGGTCATATAAACAAACGTGGGTCAAATCTGATAAGGAATCATACATAGGCACATAACCAACACATAGAGACAGTTCTGACATTATAATACAAAAACAAACCGAAGAAACTGTAGCAGACTCACAGGCAACAGGGCTGTACAAAAAAAAAAAACAAAGCACAGGTAAGAACTAGACAAAACACAGAGCTTAAATATACGACTAAACAAGGAAACTAACAACACACAGGTTTACAGCAGGGTTACAAATGACATTGGAGTGGCAGGAGAAGCACATAGGAATGCTTAGCACATTAGAACAAACAAGGACATGACTGACAGGTGGGGGCGGGGCTAGGTGTGACAGTCAGACTGATCATACATACCAGAGCAACATCCTGACTTTATGTCCTGAACGCACACCTCTGGAGCTTCTAGTCATCCAGGGGTTCCTAGCCAAAGGAGTGTTGGTGGCCAGTATGAAGAGGGAGACACTTTCCTGAAACCTCACACCAAGCTCCTGCAGGTAAACCTTTTCTCTACACACACCTTCCAGACGCTGGTCACACCTTACTAGTGACTTTATCATGAATATATCAGAGCCAGACGGCTAGACCACTTTATTGGTGGTGGTTTTCCAAAGGTGTTTGACTCATTGCCGTATTTCAGTCCACTCCTGAACCTTTCCTTGTTTTCTTCACTTGCCTTTTATTTTTGTCTCTGATTTGTAGGACGTAGTTCGTCTGCACACTCGCTTGTTTTATGACTTTGAGGATGCATATGTCTTCTTTAAATATACTTGACCATTTGGAACTGCATCATGTCAATTCCCTGACAAATACAGAGCACTCACATATATGAGCAATGGAAAACATTAGACCATAACTATTGCCTATTTCTTCAGAAATTATTTTAAGGTTCATTGGCTTTTAAATCCAAATATTCATCAAATGCTTACCATTACTAGTTTTAAAAGGATGCTAATGAGGTTTATTCAGCATTTTCTTAGTTTTCCATGACAATATGAAAAACATTGATATTAGATTTTATGTATTTCCATGTTTAATTTTTTTTATTTCTTTTGTTGTTTTATTGATGTTTACTTACTAAACATATATATATATATATATATATATATATATATATATATATATATATATATATATATATATATATATATATATCAATTTGTTTGTACTCTGAAGCACTTTTAGATACAGTGCCATATGTATGTTGTACAGTTATTATTAGAGTCATTATTATTAAATGTAATTTTCATACACAAACACAAACAATGTGAAACAATGAGAGAGAGAGAGAGAGAGAGAGAGAGAGAGAGAGAGTTGTTCACACTCCAGTGGCAGAAGGGTGGGGCAGGTCTATTAGAGGACCTGGTGTGGGGTGTCAGAGGTGGCCCAGAGGACAGGCACAGTGAGCCAGGGGTCCTTCACTTCTGTGAATGTGCCCCACTGATTCTTAAAGTACTCCAGCTGAGCAACCCTGGATCAAGACTCTGGAACTCTGAATTCAAATGAGCCCCTTCATTCCTTCATAGTCCAATATCAGTGCATTGGAAGAAACGGTAAAGTAGCTAAAACAGAGTAAGTAAGATGTCTTTACTGACATCCTATGACACTCAAAGGAATTACACTTGGTGATCAAAAGGTTTGTAGTAGGCTCACAGAGTGTGTACCACAATCAGCGCTCATTCCTTTTCTGACATGCATGCTCCTTTCCTACTGAGGCTGAGACTGTGTTCCTTCATCCATGATTTTATCTTTGTAGTGTCAGTTCAGGTGCAAACGCTAACCTTTATGCAGGATTTTCCCCTCTGCCCATGTTTTGGATTTATAGCTCTTAAGGCAGAGTGTACTTCTTCAGACAGTCTTTCATATGTCTTGCCCTTTAAAAAGACAGGAACAGCATACAGAGATCGGTGTTTAGAGGGGAGCAGCTTGACCGAGCAGCGTTTGGAACTGGGCTTGGCTGGATGTGCATACAGGCCCAGTTAGCTTATGTTTCCACAAGGTTCTACCTCTGCCTGCCAAAGTACAAGGCTGAGCCATGTGTAGTGAATGGGCAAAGGAAATAAGCGTGTGTGTGTGTGTGTGTGTGTGTGCGTATGCGTGTGTGTGTGTGTGTGTGCGTGTGCGTGTTTGAAAGAAGGTCACATGAAAGACTGGGAAGGGGAAACACTTAGAATGCACATTTTCCTAGTTGTTTGTCAGAAACCAGATGCTAAATAAAATCTAAGCATTTGTATGAAGACTTGTTCCACTCACAGAAATGAACCTTGAACTACTTAATTTGAAGCAAACAAGTTGTTGCACATGTGAAGGACAGTGTTCATATGCATTTATGTGCTTGTGATTATGTACATATGTATTTTTCCTTTGTCTTTGTGTTTATGTACATATGTGTTTACCTATTTGTTTATGTACATGTGCTTACTGTAAATATGTGTTTACCTGTGTTTGTGTACATGTTTACCTATGTGTTTGTGTTTATGTACACATGCATTTACTTATATGTTTGTGTTATTGTACATGTGTTTACTTTTGTGTTTATGTACATATGTGTTTACCTATGTGTTTGTGCTTCAGTACATATGAGTTTACTTAAGTGTTTGTTTTATTGTACATTCGAGTTTACCTATGTGTTTGTGTTTCTGTACATATGTGTTTATGTGCGTGTACTATTGTATGAGTTGCATGGCGAACGTTTGCCTCTAGTCGGCGCTGGTTCCACCACACTCACATTCTAGAATAAACATGAAAAGAATGTTCAGCCGAGGAAAAGGAATGGAGAAAATGTTAAATAATATACTAATGAAAAATTAACGTTCAGATTACACATTTAATTTGCCAGGTGGGATGTCTGTTTGAAACACACACACACACCACAGGCTGAAGTCTTGCTGTGACAGGGCTTGAATTTGTACAATTTGTAACTCTTAAAAACACCTAAAAACGTCTCTTTCTCTTCTACAAGTACTCTATGCTTTATTCTGTGTTTTGCAGTGGCAGTCGTAACATCTGCTCTCTGGTCTCTATCAGAACTTTAAGACAGATCACACACACCCCAGTTCCACTGGCCATAATTTCTTTTCCTGCTCCAGCAAGCCATCGTGAATCACAAAACATTTCTAGTTTTTAAATACTGTGAAAAAACGTAGACGTGCCACATGTCTGTTGTTGCTTCAAATGGCGTATTGCTGAAATATTGTGTAATGGAATGGAGTGTAATCTGTTCCCATCCAGTGAACGAAAACCGAAAACGAGAAACTTGATTTATTAACGTGCGGTGCATTTCATGAGTCTCCCCCAGTGACTGACTAAATATTGCTTATGTCTATTCTAATTTACATACGCTATTGTATTAACTATCATTATTGGCAAGTTATAGCAAGGATGCAGCGTTTCGTCTCAATGTTCTATTCACGCGCCGAGTTCCCTTATGTTTATGTATGAACTGAGGGAAATACATTTTAATATATAAATGGGTTTATTATGCCCTCTACTGACGGTTTGGAGTTACCAAAACAGGACTCAGGATTGAAGTTTCCTTCCGTAAGGACGTATGGTCTCGAAAACAAACAATGCACAGACTCTTTAATCTAAAACATTACAGCGGCAACAGAAACGGCGGAAAGAAAGGTTTTTGTATTAACGATGTAGCTTGGGTTGTACATGACACAATCACACACACACACATACACACACGCACCCCCATACACACACACACAATAGATTAAGTGAAACCAGCACATTCTGAAGTCCAGTAAATATCTTGGATACAGCACAAATAAACATACCCAATCTGTAGATTCCTTATTAAATTCTCCCTCAGCACTTGGCATCAAGGTAATGAGGATCCTGTAATCCACAGTAGTGCATTTTTTTATGGTCTGAAGCAGCATGCTGCCACTATTTTTTCGTAAAGGTAGCTCGGAACCATTGATTGCGGGATTCTCTCTGCTGTTTTACAAAGCAGCATCGTTTCTCACTCCAGTGTTATTTCTTACGAGTCAACACGGAAAAATTAGTGACGTACTGCAGCAAATATGACACACAGAACATTTTTTTCTCGAAAGATCATGCTTATTTTTACACTAATATTTCTAGAGTAAAGTCGTGAAGTTACAAAGTCTGGATATTTGGAAAGTATTTGCAGGGGAATTAGCCAGATTAGAGAAGTATGAGCAAAGAGAGCTCATAGCCACTCATTTTCATATAGACACAGTATATGTGATTTTTTTATTATTGAAATGTTAATTTTAGCAGGCCTCGAAGTAATTTATTTTACTTTAATTTATGACACACCTCTTAGAAAATGACTTCAGCTCTGAAGAACCATTGTCCTACATCTAACTCTCTATGTGCTGGAATGTGTATTGAGACAGCAAACGGTTAACAAGGCAGTGAGTCCCAACAAGCTCTCCTCTTCACCATAGATCTGCAGCACGCTCATCATAAGAGCTGGACGTCTGGCCTGTCTTATTTGATAGAGTTCTCACTACTTCTTGGTAGCAATGGCACTTTAACGTCGTAAATTTACTTTATTATCGAACTATTGTGTCCATATTCGATATGTATCGAAAACATTACATCTTTGGCACGCTCATAAGTTGATAGTATGCATACAAGACACCTGAGTACCGTATTCCTCATCTAATGTGCGTATATTCCACAAGTCTGGGGAATAGTTACCAAAGATCTAACATATTCTGATGCAATATTCCACACACAGCGCGCCGTCGTCCAAGCGATGTTGTTACTGTTTACTCACAAATGACCCGAAATTGACTTATGAATTTACGAAATGCAACTCGGGTCCTACTGTTCCACAAACCTTTTAGCAGGAGCGTTAAGTACACAGTGCGCACTCACTCACGTATATTTACATCGTTCATACTATTCGATTATATGTTAAATATTAAACATTTGCCTGGATTCACATATTGTTCAAAGTAATTTAAATTAGAATACTAACGGGGTTGTGTAACAACAGGTTGTCTTTAATGCAGTTTAGAAATACCGCCTATCCGGAGGTATGAAATGGCACGTTGTATTATATATTACAAGGTTTGAATTATTATGACCAATAACAGTCAGTGTGAATACAAATAATAAAACAGTCGTCATACCAGTCGTCACGGAATCCATTGTTTAATTAACAGTCGTGGTGTTTATATACGTTTATTTTGTCACCGTACACGAACACCATATAAATTATTTGCTGTTTATTTTTGTAACATAATGAGAGAAATAGGTAATACTACTTTTATTATATTATAAAAGAAAATACTACTTATCACAATCAAAAAGCATTCGACTAATTAATCTAGAAGTATTAAACATTTTAATTTATAAAACAGCAGGGAATACAGAACCACATTAAATTTGTCTATTAAACTAGGGTTACAGCATAAAAAAATGTAAAGGTAAACTTCATTCCTAGCGTGAAGGTATAAACATCAGGGAAAGTAGAAACCCTTAAAAAATCTCCAATTGAACTCAAAACAGCCATGAAAATATGTATAGTTTATATGTAAGAATAAAGTTTATTTGTAAGACAAACGATCATATGTGAGCACTGTGATATTTCTCAAACCTTAAATATCAGCAGGGACTTGGGAATGTAAGTTATAATGCAAATAGCAAGTCTAAATTCACAATTTAAAGAACTAATCATGTGGTGTGTGTGTTTGTAGCAAATAAAAGATTGATAATGTAAAAAATTATATAACGTATTGGCCTATAAGGAGAAAGGGGAGGGGGTAACACTAACATTCTCTCCCCTATACTAAAAAGAATGTAATGATTCCACATATATGTAGTGTCAGTACTTCCCTAAAAGCCCTGTCACAGCAAGATGTCAGCCTGTCTGTGTGTTTCCTATACCAGAAACTGAGCATGTTGCTGCTAAGTCGGACGCTCAGTTCACCCTGTCCAGGCTGAGACAAAATCTTTCCATGGAGTTCTGGAGTTATCCAGAGGTAAGTGATCGGAAGGTTGTCTCATGGGTGCACAGGTTTGTCACAGGCTTGGGCAGCGAGCAGTTCTGAGAGAGAGCCATGCTCTCCTGGTAAGTGATCATAACCTCCAGATCCACCTGGAGCTGCTTCAGGTAGTGTGCTGTGTGAACCTTGAGCCTCACCTGCAGGTTGCCAAGATGGGTCAGAATGGATGTCAAGCCCTGAATAGGTGTTTTGTGGTCACGGTCAAAGTCAATATCTGGGGATATAACAATATCCAATATAACACTGATTACATTTCTTGTAGAATGCACTATTGTGCATGAGGATAAATGGGTGATGACAATTGATCCTTTTGTGCCAGTTATTTTAGATATCCGAATAGTGATTTAGATTGCTCTTATCGAGCAACTCTTTAATGTTTTTGTCTCATCTATAGTGGAGGTCTACTCATTTGTAGTTCACTATGCATTTGTACTGACAATGAAGACTTCCTCCAGAATAGTTTGCATGAACATTTTCAAACCTGAGGTTTTCCCAAGGAAGTCATAAATGATGACTTTGCATCAACAATAATTTCTTTGTCAGCATGACCTACAATTAAAACAGTGACTAATATTGTACTGGCACAGCACTTCAATACGAATGGACACTGTATTAATGACATATCTGTTTGCATAGCCAGTTGTTGCTATGGCCGCAATGAAACACCCCACAACACCTCCCGAGGGCTCAACAGTAAGGTCTGCCATCTCAGCCCCGCCCCCTCCAAACTCACGTTTAAATCAGACCACGCCTCTTTAAATGTAAAACTAAACTGGCCTCCATGCTGGCTAAGGATGTACCCAGCACCACTGACACTGTTAATGCATGCTCAGCACTACCAGTGCCACATGTACATCTATGCTACTCACTGCATCAGTATCAAACACAAACGCACTGCCCCAACACAACAAATAAGTTCCTAACTTGTAAAAATCCACATTTAAAAATGAACCTCATTACACAATGACAGCTTCTTCCTTTCAAAAGCTTCATTGAATGCATCCTCTGATGGAATTGTTAACTCTATAAAATATTCATTTACTTTTGGACTACAACAGCATTTCTGGCCTTGGTGTACACCAATACACTGTGGGACCTGTAGATTCTTTTTTACCTTCATCCAATAAGAAGTTAGATTCTCATGCATCATCCCATATATCAATATTTGTAGCCTATGCTTGTTCTCAATTGCACTGCCCCTCATGAACAAACCTAATTGCTTTATTTGTATCACTGCTAGACAAAGCATTAACCTTGAAATGCTTATTATTCAATAAACATGTTAATGTGCTTAACAACTGATTATGTCTCATGTATATCATCCCTGTGACAAACTAACTTTTCATGCCAATATAATATGCTTCAGCATGCCCAAAATTCCGAAGATGGATGTAGTCTATGTTTTAAAGACCTTTCAGGGTTCACAAAATGCAAAAAAAGCTGTGTATTGTCAGGGATGCGGTTAGCAGCCAGGACCGCCAGAGGGCGCCAACGAATAATACCTCCCAGCAACGCCAGAGGGCACCCTCGCCTGAGTACTGATCACCTGAACTGTGTTTAATCTTAATGATGATTTGTACTTAAGGACTAGGAATAGATCATGCCAGTGCGAAGTATTGCTCCACGTTATGTGTGACATTACCAAGCCTTATTCTATGCTATCCTTGTATGCTATTTCCTTCTACGTGTATCGAACCTTTGCCTGCCTCTGTTTTTGCCTTGTTGGATTTTTGCCCTTTTGTACTTTTGCCTGGAATACCTTTGCTGTCTCTTTTGTGCCTGAACCCTGCCTGTATCACGACCTCTCTCTAGCCTGCCCCGCCCCTCCCGGGCCGCTGCCCGTATCCCCTTTTCCCCTCCCTGTGGAAGTTTGTATTACGTGCCTGTCTCATATTTCTATTAAAGTAAAGTATTCACTCGACCTGCATATGGATCCTTCAATACCACCTACGGCCCAGGCCTTACAGAATACTTCGCCTACTACGGATCCAGCAGGTATGCCAGCTATACAGGCGGCGGTCATGAATCAAGGAAGATGGCTCGGGAACCACGAGCAATTGCTCCATTCAATGGCCAGTACTATGGACGCCATATCCCGTAGCCTTCAGGTATTGACCCTCGCTCTCACACCCACAGCATCGGCTCCTCCTGCCCCTATGCCCTCTCCACCCGTCCCGGACCCCGGAATGAGCAGACTCGCTGCGGCTCGTGTGGCTCTCCCTGACAAATACGATGGTTCTCTCGGTCTCTGTCAAGGTTTTTTGCTCCAGGTCTCCCTATACTTTCGCATGCAGCCCACCGCGTTCCCGACAGACTCTGGAAAAATCGCTTTCGTCACGTCTCTCCTTACTGGTAAGGCATTACAGTGGGCCACCGCAGTAGCGAGTCAAGATACGCCTTGGAGGTCGTACCAGGACTTCGAGCAAGGTTTCAGAGAGGTGTTCGATCACTCGGCCTCCGGCCAGGATCCGGGTGAACAACTCCTTCGCCTCCGTCAAGGGAGGTCCACAGCGGCTGAACATGCTCTCCGCTTCCGCACCCTCGCCGCCGCAAGCGGATGGGATGATCAGGCTCTTCTTGCGGTCTACCGCCAGAGCCTCACCGACACACTACGGGCTGAGTTGGCTTGTAAGGGTGAGGGCCTCCCTCTGGGAGAATTCATTCGCTTATCGATCAGACTAGATAACCTCCTCCATTCTCGTAAGCCCGCTCTGTCCCAGGTTCCTGTCACCAGTCCGACTACCCAGCCTTCCCCCGAACCCATGGAATTGGGTCGCGCCCGTCTCTCCCAAGCAGAAAGACAACGCCGTTTACGGGGCCAGCTATGTTTTTATTGTGGGGAATCCGGACATTTTAAGTCGGACTGCCCGGCGTTAAGAGGAGCGGGGGGGCCGACTGTAAGGTTAGTCCGTTAGTACCGTTGCGATGCTCAATGAGGAAAATGACTGTGCCTGTAAAAGTAATGTGGGGTGATCATTCCTCTGTGGTTTCAGCCCTAGTCGATTCCGGAGCGGCCGGAAATTTTATTGATGACAACTACGCAGCGGATCTCTCCATTCCCCGGATGGACTGCCGACAGGGTCTGCATGTAAAGGGGATAGATGGTGAGCCTATTGGCACTGGGACCGTCACACAACGCACACGACCTCTTACTGTGAGGGTAGGAGTGTTACACACCGAGCAGCTCCCTTTCTACATCATACGCTCCCCAGAGCACCCGATCGTTCTGGGTTACCCCTGGTTGGCTCTCCACGACCCAGTCATTTCATGGAGTACAGGGGAGATTCAGAGGTGGAGCCCGGCGTGTTACGAGAGTTGTATCAGCATGGCGGTACGTACCACAAGTATTGAAAGCCCTATGAAAGTGGAGTTGGTACGGCTCCCGGAGGAGTATTCTCACTATGCAGATGTTTTTAGCAAAACGAAAGCTGCACAACTGCCTCCACACCGACCCTCTGACTGTGCGATTGAGCTTTTACCCGGGACCATTCCCCCTGTGCGAAGGGCCTATCCATTGTCTCTCCCCGAAACTCGCGCTATGGAGGAGTATGTGGCCGAAGCCCTGAAGAACGGGTACATCCGCCCGTCTGTGTCTCCCGCGGCTGCGGCGGTTTCTTTTTTTGTGGAGAAGAAGGACGGGGGGCTACGCCCGTGCATAGATTATAGGGGATTGAATGCTATTACAGTAAAGAATTCTCACCCTCTCCCTCTAGTGCCATCGGCGGTAGAACAATTACGTCAGGCGCGGATATTTACGCAGTTGGACCTGCGCAGTGCCTACAACCTGGTGCGTATACGAGAGGGGGGACGAGTGGAAGACGGCATTCATCACGACCACGGGACATTATGAATACTTAGTAATGCCTTATGGCCTGGCCAATGCACCCTCGGTTTTTCAAGCTTTTATGAACAATGTATTTCGTCGGCTTCTGGATAGAAGTGTCATTGTATACATTGATGATATTTTGATTTATTCAAGGACCAGGGAGGAGCATGTGCGTCACGTTAAGGAGGTTCTCCAGCTGCTCCGGGAAAATCACCTTTATGTTAAGCTGGAGAAGTGTGCCTTTTTTGCCATGGAGGTTCACTTCCTGGGTTATAAGGTGGGTCAACAAGGCGTGGAAATGGATGCTGACAAGGTGCGGGCTGTACGTGAGTGGCCACGTCCTCGCTCGGTAAAGGACCTACAGAGGTTCTTGGGGTTTGCAAATTTTTACCGGCGCTTCATTCGGGGCTATAGTACAGTCGCGGCACCCCTCACCTCTCTGTTAAGAGGCCCCCCGAAGTCGCTTTTGTGGTCGCCCGAAGCCCAAGACGCGTTCGATCGGCTGAAGCATCGTTTTTGCTCAGCGCCTATCCTCTCGCATCCTGATCCCACGCTGCCTTTCACGGTGGAGGTAGATGCCTCGGATACAGGTCTGGGTGCTGTCCTCTCTCAGCGGCAGGGGTCGCCACCTAAGCTCCACCCCTGTGCCTTCTATTCCCGCAAGCTTACTGCAGCTGAAAGGAACTATGACGTCGGGAACAAGGAATTACTAGCGGTTAAATCCGCATTAGAGGAATGGCGACATTGGTTAGAGGGAGCAGCTCACCCCTTCGTAATCTTAACGGACCATCGGAACCTGGAGTATATAAAGGCAGCAAAACGACTAAACGCTCGGCAGGCCAGGTGGGCACTTTTTTTTACTCGTTTTCATTTTTCGATAACATTCAGGCCGGGCTCTAAGAATGCTAAGGCGGATGCCCTGTCTAGGCTATATGATGGACCGGACTCACGTGACCCTCCCAAAACTATCCTCCCGACCTCTGTGGTGGTGGGTCCGATTCTCTGGGATTTTGACGAGATTACGGGCAGCTCATCAGGCTGAGCCGGCCCCTGCAGCCTGTCCCCCTAGCTCACTTTACGTCCCCCCGGTTTTAGGCAGGAACTGTTACAGTGGGTGCACCCGTCTCCTGCCTCCGGCCACCCAGGGAGAGGCGCACTCTGGATCTTGTACTCCGTAAATACTGGTGGCCCGGTGTCGCTACGGACACGAGGACCTACGTTACTGGATGCGCAGTGTGTGCTCAGAGCAAGACGCCACGAAACAAACCTATGGGTCTCCTTGAGCCCCTCCCCATCCCGAGACGACCGTGGTCACATCTGGCTATTGACTTCATCACGGACTTGCCACGCTCTCAGGGAAACACTTGCGTGTTTGTCATAATAGATCGCTTTTCTAAGACTTGCAGACTCGTCCCTCTTCCTGCGCTCCCTACCGCTATGGAGACCGCTGAGTCCATTTTCGCTAATGTGTTTAGATTTTATGGAATCCCGGAGGACATTGTCTCGGACCGAGGTCCCCAGTTCACCTCACGGGTGTGGCAGGCATTTTGTGGAAAATTAGGTATTCATGTGAGCCTCACCTCAGGTTACCATCCGCAGAGTAACGGCCAGGTAGAGCGCTTAAATCAAGATATCGGCAGGTTTCTACGATCCTATTGTAGCGCTCAGCAGAGTGAATGGAGCCGCTACCTGCCCTGGGCGGAGATGGCTCAGAACTCTCTCACCCATTCATCTACTGGTCTTACCCCCTTTGAATGTGTACTAGGCTTCCAGCCCCCTATGTTTCCTTGGTCCGGGGAACCCTCTGATCTCCCTGCAGTGGATGACTGGTTGCGACGCAGCAAGCGGACCTGGGAAGCCGCCCACGTCCGGCTGCGGCGGGCGGTTCACAAGCAGAAGCTGCAGGCGGACAAACATCGACGAGCCGCGCCGGAGTACGCCCCGGGTCAGCTGGTATGGCTCTCCACCCGTGATCTCCGACTACGGACCCCCTGCCATAAGCTAAACCCCCGTTACGTGGGGGCCGTTCCCGGTGGAGAAAAAAATCAACCAGGTATCGTACAAGCTGCGACTCCCTCCCCACTATCGCATATCGCCTACGTTTCATGTCTCATTGCTTAAGCCTGCACAGCCCACTGGTCAGCCTCGGGATGCGCCGCCGCCTCCGCCCCCACCGATAGATGTGGATGGATCTCCTGCCTACTTGGTTGACTCGCTGCTGGACTCCCGGAGACGGGACCGTCGTCTACAGTATCTGGTGGACTGGGACGGATATGGTCCGGAGGAGCGGAGCTGGGTGGACGCCCATGATATTCTGGACCCTGCCCTGATCCAGGATTTCCACAGAACACATCCTGGTCGCCCAGCGCCACGACCCCGTGGGCGCCCCCGCCTCCGGTCTATTCGAGCGGCTGGAGCCGCGCGTTCGAGGGGGGATGATGTCAGGGATGCGGGTAGCAGCCAGGACCGCCAGAGAGCGCCAACGAATAATACCTCCCAGCAACGCCAGAGGGCACCCTCGCCTGAGTACTGATCACCTGAACTGTGTTTACTCGTAATGATGATTTGTACTTAAGGACTAGGAACCATGATGCCAGTGCGACGTATTGCTCCATGTTATGTGTGTCATTACCAAGCCTTATTCTATGCTATCCTTGTATGCTATTTCCTTCTACGTGTATCGAACCTTTGCCTGCCTCTGTTTTTGCCTTGTTGGATTTTTTGCCTTTTGTACTTTTGCCTGGAATACCTTCGCTGTCTCTTTTGTGCCTGAACCCTGCCTGTATCACGATCTCTCTCTAGCCTGCGCCGCCCCTCTCGGGCCCCTGTCCGTATCCCCTTTTCCCCTCCCTGTGGAAGTTTGTATTACGTGCTTGTCTCACATTTCTATTAAAGTAAAGTATTCACTCGACCTGCATATGGATCCTTCAATACCACCTACGGCCCAGGCCTTACAGTACCATGTACTTTTCTTTTCATAAATTTGGTTTCATCTTTCATGACAATGTTGCCATGTGATTTTATTTTTTTCAATTGTTTCCTCCCTGGTGTTTTATCTCCGCCCCTTACTAGTTGCCATGTGCTTTGCTACCATTGGTCTGCCTCAATGCCTCATTTATCTCTGTACTTACCTCTATATTGGTACCACTGTGTATTCAACCCTATGTCTTGTAACGTTCTCTGAATTTTGTAAAATTCCCTCCATGTTTCATTATCTTCTCCATGTTTATTTTTTCGATCCTTTCATGTCTTTTGTATGTTTTGTTCATTCTCAACTGGGTTTGCCCTTAATAAATGCTTATTTCTGCAAATGCTTAATGCTTCAGCTTTGCATAACTGAAAGACTGACGACCAAGGGCACAGTGAGTAAGCAACATACCAGTTTGTGGCTGTCACGTCTAGCCCCGTCCCCACCCGTCAGTCATGTTTGTTTTATTTTTCCATGTGCTAATGTTTGGTTTTCCCATGTGTTCTCCTGTCATGTGTTTGTAACCCCACCCTTTGTTATTAGTCTCAGGTGTTCCATGTTACTTTAAGAGTATTAATACCCCAAGATTGTAATTTAGTTTGCTGATCATTGTTTGAAGCCTCTGTTTGGTCTGTCCTCAGAAAAACACCTGCGTTTGGTATTGTATGTTTATCCTGTTGTCTTGTCTCATGTATTGTTTAGTTTTAGCTTTCCTGGTTGTGTGTTTAGTCTAGTTTTCTTTCATGTATCTGGTGTTTCCCTTAATTTAGTAATGTCTCTTCACATTGGTTATTGTTAGCTGGCTATGGCTATGTCTGACTGCCTACCTGATATGACTATGGACTGTTTAGAGGACTCTGGTTATGGATTTGGCTAATAAATAAATTGGTTAATAAATCTTGCTCCTCTCAGCACTTGCATCTGCCTCCTATTCACTCAATGTCTAGGGTGTTACAGAATGATCAGCCTAGCTAGAATGCAGCGAGAGAGCGAGACTCTTCCAGGTGTTTGTGCTGGGACAAAACTCACGCTGCTGCGTTGCAGTCTGAGCCCTCTGTGTCCCAGAGTAGCCAAGGCAGAGACAACAAATCCCCTGGTGCCGTGGTTACATGTTACTCTCTACGAGATTGGCAGGTCATTGGCGATATTTTTCGCTTGTCTGCCTATTGTTGTGAAAATCCTGACAAGCACCATGAGTCTACCTGCCTTACCCAACGATGCAGGGAGGAGCAACCTGCAGCAAACGAAGAGGTAAGGAACAGGTAGTAAACCAAAGGTAGAACTTTTGGTGCACTCTCAAGCACCATTATGAGCTTCCCATACCTTATGTAAGGGGGAGCTGACATAGTGAGAGCGGACGAGAGGGGATTGTGTCTGTCTGTTCCCCCAGGGTCTCCCGGACTCCTGTGGAGGTAGCCGTCTAGTCTACCCCGGTCTCCAGCGTGGGAAAAACCATGCCCCCAGCTCTTGTACCTGTTCCTGGGGCCCGAAAGGGACCTGTTGATGTTCCTGATGCCCATGAAGGGCCTTCTGTAGTTCCTATGACCCGAAAGGGGTCATCGCCAGTTCCTGTGACCTGAGAGGTGTCAGCACCATTTCCTGTGCCCAGGACGTGGTCAGATCCTGTTCCTGATGGCGCACTTCTGGAAACAACTGGACCCGCCGACGTGCCTCCAGAGATCCTGGACCTGCCACCGCTGGATGTCGCTGTCACGCCTCTGGAGATCCAGGACCCGCCGCCACTGGACATTGCCGGCACACCCCCGGAAACCCAAGACCCGCCTCTGTGTTTGGATGCTTCCAGGTCCCCACCTATCCCAGAGTTAAACTCTGCTTGCTTCACCGTGAGTTAAGCTTGCTCTAACATCGCCAGACTGCTGAAACCAAATCCCTCGGAACTGCAGGAACAAAGGGTCCTCGTCATTGTTCTGGAAAGTCCCTCACAGAATCCCAGGTAAGTGTCCAGGGTTTATGCTTTGGTGCCAGTGTTACTTCAAAGAGTACCAAATGGCACACAGAATTTGTGTTGCCTTAGTGATAGAGGCACTTACTGGAGAGGTGAGAAAATTGGCAGAAACAGTGCAGGGGAATGAGCTGGTAGGGATGTAGCAGTCTCTGTAGAACAATGTCCAACGTGGGATCTCCCAGTCCAGGCCTTCTGTCTGCTGTATCTAGTTCTCCTGTGTCATTGTCCAACTCCTGCATGGCAGACTAAGCCTAAGAGGTTTAGGGGTCTATCTGCGTCTCTGAAATCTCAAGTCTCTGGCTTTACTTATGCCACTCTGTTTGCGTTCTGTCGACATTGCTCCAACACCTGCCTCCTAGAGAGAACAGCCTCTGCTGGGCCCTGCCTCCATGAGGGCATCTGATCTGATGCTCCCTGCTTCCAAGACAGCCTTACTGTGCCCTGCTCCTATGTGGGTTCTCTGTTCTCAATTTGCTGTCCCATGATGCTGCATTGCTGGACAGGTAAACAACTTCCAAGCCTCCTGACCTGCCAACTGCTGCCACATCTCCGGACCCTCCTGACCTGCTGACCCTTCTGAACTGTCAGTGGCTCCATGATCTGACCCACCAACAGCCTTAATCTTTTATCCATTCAGCTCCCTGGCCATTTCGTTCTCCAATTCCATACCAATTCCATACCAATTCCAGTTGCCCACACAGTTCTGTGTTGTACTGTTCCTATCCCACTGTGTTTGTTTCATCCCCTGCTACTCACAACGGTGCTTTAGTTGTCTACTTAATTAACATATAGTTATCTTAACAGCTTAACCTTAACAGAGACTGCCAGATGCAAGTGTCAGTGCTGAAACCCAGAATGACAGCTACAGTATAATGCTATATAATGCTACAATGTTGTTCTTGGTGTAGTTCTTCCAGTCAATGCATCTGTTCCTGTTCCTGTCTCTGTAATCCCCTCAGTCTCTGTGTCTCCATCCATGTCTTCGTTATATCTGTAATTCTGTCTGTCTCTGTCTTGTGTCTACTGTCCTCCAGCCCTTGGTTCAGTTTTCTACCCAGTCCCCAGTCCACCCAGTCATCTAGCATCCTGTTCAAGCCTCTTCCAAGTCTCTTGTCCAGTCCAGTTAACCCATCTTTTGTCTATCCCATCTTCTACACATCCTTGCTCCTCATTTTGGTTCCTGTTCTTTGTTTTTTTGTTTTTTTCTGTTTCTGCCCCCAAGTTGTTTATTTCTTACACTTTGGGAGCTACAGATTGGAGGGCTATGTTCCAATGGAACATAGCACCATGTGCTTTTGTTTTTATTGCTTTTTGTTTTGTTTACATGGTGATGCCACTATGTGCTTTTGCTTTTTGTTTTTGTCTCCTCCCTGTTTGATTTATTTCTGCCCCTTATTAGATGATGCTGCACTGTGTTACTTTTGATCTACTTGTGTATTTATATTCTGATGTTCTGAGATCTGATTTGTCACTGCTATAGAACATCACTTTGTTCTGTATTTACCTTTTTGGTTTGCAGCTCTTTGTAGCATTCCCTCTTTTTGTGATTTCTCTGTTTGTTATTTTGCATCCCTTCATGTATTTAGATTCTTGTTTCATTCTGAACACACATTCTGTATTTTTTTACTCTGGACTGTGATAATTATTAATGTGTAATACCTCTCCTTGCACTTCCTTATACAGATTGTGTCAAACCAATCAGAATTTCAGTGAAAAGTCCTGAAAGTCATATTTGAGTGATATAACACTGATTCACTTTCAATAAGTCCAAGTATGAAAATCCACAACCTATGTATACTAACAAACACCTGAAATATCTAATTTCAGGTCAAGGATCTTCCTGCAAGAAGCAACCCCCATTTACCACCTGAGAAAAGAGGTTTACCTCAAAGAGGTTTTGGCAATGAAGCTCCACTCTTAGCCATTCTCAATAAAGCCCCCACATATTTTCATCCTGCGTCTTCATTAGTCTAAACATTACAACTATTAACTGTGCACTAGCCTGCATGCTGTATGAATAATCCAGGCCATTCTTCTCTCTTGTTGGGACTGGAGAGGTCCATTTGGAGAGGGGATTTAGGAACCATGCTGAAGGTACCTGTATGGATACTATACGAACCAGTAAGATGAGTACAAAGAGATGTCTTTTTAAACAGAACAGTGATTATGACATTTATTTAGGATGTTACATATTTGTAAAACTCAATATATCTACCCTCCATGATAAATGATTTAGCACTGTTATACTGAGGGAGGGGCTATGGTATTAAGACCTGGTGGTTCAGACTTTGATGGATGAAAAGGGTAGAAAATCCTTGTGTAGTGTTCTATCATGTTTCAGATGAGGCCATGTTAACCATGACTGATGTCAAGTCTGGGAGTTTAAGTGAAGAAGATAGACTGCAGGACAATAGAGTCACTTTAGTAGGACTTTGGTAGGCTGTAGGAGCAAATGCAGGAAGGCCAGAGAGAGAAGCTACTCAAACAATGTGAAAGTTCAGAGTCAGCAGTACCCTCACAAGTACAATCACAGACTTGGAGATGCGTCCAAGAGGGTGAGGCAACACAAACCACGAGGCAATGTGCATAAGTGCCAAGGAACACACCAGAGCATGACACCTAGAATGCCAATGCTTAAGTAAAGTAATGGCATTGACCTCCACGGCAGGATCATCGTGCACAGCCCATCTTCGTGGGCCTGGCCGTAGAAATGGTGGAGGCGTCTGTGGCAATGGTAATGGTCCTAACCCTCAATGTGGCTAAATCAATACACAAAGCCCCTAGAGTAAAAGTAACATGAAATGCAGAAATGTCAGAATAACATCAGACAGAAAAAAATGACTGTTTAAAAAAGAACTGTTTAAACTGCAGTCAAGTTAGCCATAAAATCACAGAATTCTCCAAACCAACAACCAGTCCAAACCAGCTATACTATATTCCTCGAACAGAAATAATATTTTGGTGAAATAGATTGTAATAACAGTTAAAATTGCAAAAAAGTTTTTAAAGGTCTAATCGAAACAATAGCCAGCCAAACCCTTATTACAGCCCAGTGTCTGCCAGAACCACAGCTTATCCACAAACATAAATTAAGGGTTAAATACATGTGGATAGATGAGGTTTACACAATGACAGAAGCCAGCACTGAGATTAATGGCCAGGCCAGGCCTGTTAAATATGGGCATAAAAAAGGGTTGCAAAAAAAATGCAACCCTATACGGTGATTTTAGGCAAAGATGTTCCTGATTTTAGGCAAAGATGTTCTTGTTTCAGTGCTGAAGCATCTGATAGTGAAAGCCATAATTCGGTTCACTTCAAGGCTAAAAACCACAAGAAATATTCACAGAACAAGGCATAAATTTCACATCTAGACAGGTTAAGGAGGTTTTCACTCTGTTAGATATAAAAAAAACTATAAGGACCACACCGCACCAAATGGTTGGAATGGTGGAACGTTTTTAACAAGATCAGACCATGGAGAGAGAGTGAACCGAAGACACCACAGAGTGCTGGGTCATTGCAGCTGTGGAAGAAGAAGAGAACAGAGAGAAGCATTTCCCATCAGGACTGATGTGGACAGGAGTGGTCCACTGCACCTTTTAATCCTTCACACCTCAAGCCTCAACGGCAGGAGGACTGAAGCCTGTCCAGAGAAAAGCCAGGAAACACGAGCAAATTTTAGAACGCAGAGCTTGTTAGGCAGATGAACTGCAGAATACCTATGTACCTTATTCTAGACCTGCTGAGGGAGTTGGAGACCATACTCAAGCTAGGTGTGATAGAGCCATTGAAAAGTGAATGGTGCAGCCTGATGGTCCTTCTCCCCAAGATGGATGGAGGTCTGCATTTTTGATTTGACTTCTACAGTCTGAATGTAGCATCACTCTTTGATCTCTACCCCATGCCAAGAGTTAACAAACCTATCAAGAGGTTGGGGAAAGCAAAATTCCTAAAATTGTTCAACATGTGCGAAGGCTACCAGCATGCTCTGCTAAGTCAGTTGGCGAAAGAACTAATGAGCATTTAGAGCAGATTATAGCATTTCTCACTGATGCACTTTGGATTTCAGGGAGCAGTGGCAAAATTTCAAAACGAAAAAGCACAGAGGATTTTGCAGTATACATCAGTGGAAATGTCACTTACACAACCTGGGAAGAACACGCATGTCAGGTGGAACCTGACCTCCACATAATTATGGAAGTGGGGCTGACAATGAACCCAGCAAAATGCAAAATTCACCTTAGCAAAGTGTATCATTTCTTACGTTGGCTACATTTTGAGGAATAAACAAGAAAACAATAATGTATAATAAATAAATAAAAGCATTAATTTCAAATCCAGTATGATTTCTTATGAATGGCAAACTCTTTAAACCGGATCACGTACTGTTATATACTGTGTTCTCTACATTCACAGAATAGTCATATTTTCCCCGAAACAATTATGTTTATTGATTCAGTTTAAACTGCACTGAAAAGCATTAATGCTGTTAAAAGCTATGAACATTACATATCACAGAAGCGGATTCCACTGGTGGTCGCTACACGCTTTACACATAATCAGCTTCTCGTGACTCCTTTGGCACATATGTCATAACCGATAATAGAAATGGATCGTTATCTATTTAATGAAATGACTGTTGCGTGTCTATAAAAGCGTGCATGATATCAACAGTCCAAGGCTTTCTGACTCGTGCCATATCACACACACAATGAGGATGATCGTTCTTGTAAAACGCCGTCGTTGCTGCCTTACAAATGACCTGAACAGGACTTGTGAAGCATGGATTTTGGGACATTTGTCAGTCCAATTTCAGTAGGCATATTTTAAACAACATTATAGTAACGGTAACCTAACTGTTATGAAACGCAACTTAGGGTCCTTCTGTTCCACAGTACTTTTAACAGGAACGTGCAGTGCAAATGGAAAAACGAATATTCAAATGAGTAATAATATTCGATTATATGGGTTAATGGTAAGCATTTGGCGGGATCTCATAAAGGTAGAAGTCATTCAGTGAATTTAAGGTGAGAGTATCAGCGGAGTTGTTTAACAGCAGGTTGTCGTTAACAAAGTTCAGTAATACCGCATATCTTTAGGTCTTTAATTGCACGGTGTATTTTATACTGCATAAAAATCTTTGCGGAAAATAGTTTAAAAACTCCAGTAACATAAATGTGAGTACAGACATGAATTAAACAGTCGCCATACAAATGCCAAAATGCACTGTAGAATTAACATTCACCGTGAACACCCATAGTGAACGCGTAGGAGGCAACACCCTAAATGAAAACCATAAGTTATTTTCAGCTGTTTATTTCTGTGTTGGGTGAAAATACTGAGAGAAATAGATAATGTTAAAAATGAATGATTTTAAGATATTCTTTTAATAAGAGGAAATTTAATTTGATAATTATTCAATTTTATATTATTGAAGTAGTAAATAGCAACTGCTTTGACTTAAACTCATTAAATAATAATAATAACAATAATAATAATAATAATAATAATAATAATAATAATAATAATAATACAGTGGATTTATATGCTGATTTTCATTAATGCAAAGATGCTTACAAGACAAATAAACCACAACATAAATACAGAACCAGCAATGACATAACAAAGAATACAGGGTAATAAAGGCACAGGACAAGAACACAGATGTAACAAAACAGACTGAATAAGTAAACTGAGAGGACAGACATAGAATAATGAAATAAACAGTGTCTGATTAGGTCTGGTTGTATGCAAGAGAAAACAGAAGAGTTTTGAAGTTAGATTTAAATCCAGATAGTCTGACTTGAGATGGAAGGAAATTCCAGACATGGGGAGCAATTCTAGAAAAGGCTTGATCACCAAAAGAGTGGAGGGTAAAAGATGGACCAGCTACCAGCCGAGGAGGATCTGAGAGCATGGTGTGTAGTGATGGAAGAGAGTGGAGCAATTCGGGGGAGCAGAACTGAGCCTTGATTGCACAAGGAGAATTTTTAAGTGAATGCAGTATTTAACGAGAGCCAGTGAAAATGATGGAGAGTGTATAATGTGCTGAGATGAGATAGAAGACAAGCAGCAGGACTCGTGACCATTTGAAGTTTGTGATGCAAGGAGGACCTAATACCGTGGTCTTCAAAAACGTTTTTATTGAAATGAAATAGCAGGAAGTACAAAGCTACAGTAAACACTATTCAATTAAATTACGGTATTTAAACATCTCAAAGAGTTAATTTATATTGTGAACAAACACAAACAAATATTAGACACAACAGAGTTGTGGAAACCCTTCAAAAATACCCATTAAACACATTAACATCACTACAAAAGATAAGTAAGGCAATAGTTCATTTGTAAACACTGATATTTCTCGAACCTAAAATATCAGGAGGGAGTTGAGAACTTATAAAGAAAATGGCATGAAAAACCAGTCAAAGCAGAATAAATTCACAATTTAGAGAACTGATCCTGTTGAGTGTGTGTGTGTGTGTGCGCGTGTGTGCATGTTCATGCTTGTGTTTGCTGTGCACAAGCATATCTAGGCAAGCCTTTTAAAACATGCTGCTGCTAGGTCTGATTCTCAGCAATAGTTTAACTTGTCCAGGTTTTGGCAAACTCTTTCCATGTAACTCTGGAGCTCTAACAGACACAAGTAGCTGGAAGTGATGGGGAAGGTTGTCTCATGGGTGTGCAGGTTTGTCACAGGCTTGGGCAGTGAGCAGTTCTGAGAGAGAGCCATGCTCTCCAGGTAAGCGATCATAACCTCCAGATCCACCTGGAGCTGCTTCAGGTAGTGCGCTGTGTGAACCTTGAGCCTCACCTGCAGGTTGCCAAGATGCGTCAGAATGGATGTCAAGCCCTGAATAGGTGTGTCATGGTCACGGTCAAAGTCAATATCTGGGGACATCTGAAAATACTGGGGAGATGAAGTCAAGAAATTAAGAGTAAATAAATAATTTGAATGAAGCCACTTAAAAGTGTTAAAAGTGGCTGGCACAGCCGAGCAGATATGAACCTATGTCCCCCTCTTCATATATATATATATATATATATATATATATATATATATATATAAAGCAACTATGCATAATCATAATCTTAAACAATTGCATTTTATGATCTTTCACCATTTATAATGTATTTTTTTTGTCAAGCACAAACCTATCTCCTACTTCAGAATTACGTTTACTGATTCACTTCCATATACACATACACCTGCACATATGAATGTGAATACCCTTTGAGAGAACTCCAATTTTTCTGTAGGCATTATATGATTGCATAATTATTTCTCTGACTAAGGAATTTAACTTGAATTGACTGCATGAAACAGCCACTTAGCCAACAACAACTATTAAGAAGAACAAGATAAGTAAAGAAAGGGATACAGTCTATGCTTTGAAGACTTTTCAGGATATCAAAAAATGCAACAACGCCATTAAGAAAGTTGCTTTTCTTATCCACTTTAAGCAAGAAAGGCATAAACAATTGCTTGTTAGAAGATTGCTTCCTAACCTAACAGCTGATATAGTCTCAGAATGATACAGCAAGATAACATTTTGGCAAATGAATGTCTACAGAAACTGCAGAGACAAAATCAGGGCTTTAAAAGGAAAATATCCCAGCAAGCAAAACTTAAAAACGTATAGATTCCAGCCTTTGATATTGTATCACATATTTAGTATCATCAATCATCATTTTAGTGAAAAGCCCCGAAAGGTGTATATTAACAATAAAACAAAGAACTCACTCCAGTCAAAGTCAAGGTATAAGAGACGCCAAGATCTTTGCATTCTGACACATATCCGAGGTCCATAATTTCAATACAAGGATCTTTCTGCAGGAAGCAACATCCGTTTTGTCACTTGAGAAAGGAGGTTTACCTCTTCTTTGATCTTCTTGATTCTGCTCACGGATGTTTTGGCTATGATGCAGACCATGTCGGCAGTGGGATGGCAGACTGCTAGGGCCACTACAGCCACCATGACGACGCAGGAAAGAGCCAGTGCAGAATGCATCTGCAATGAAGTCCATTTTAGCACAACGACACTCTTTCACGTTCTGCTGTCTGTAGTAATTTGGAGCATCTTCTGCTACTTCAATCTTCTCATATGAACATTTGGAAAGTTCTTCATCACAATCGCTACAAAACCAGTATGAAAGGATTCAAGTGTACATAAAGTCATATAATACTGAAAAGTCAACATGCTGGACAATGTCAATTATCAGATATTTGTGCAGTCAGTTCACGATATAGGACTTTGTAATTCAACAATATGCAAATCAGAGATTGCTTACCTCTTGATGTGTGGAGTGGGACATAGTGAGGCTTCAAGCTCTCTTTCTTTTATAGCCCCGCGTGACTCACTCATCACTAGGGTGATTCACCATCACCCCCAAGACCACCAGGGCCTTTGGAAATCACAAAGGTTGTAGCACAAAGATGACCCCCCCCCCAAACTCCCACCCTCCTCCTTTTAGTTCCAGGAGTGAGTCTACAGGTAAAGTCAGACCCAGACAGGAATGAGTAAGAGTTAACACAGCTACAATAGTGTTAAAATGTTTTGAAGTTTTTCTTTTTCTTTTTTTTATTATGACACTATTGAATTTTATTAAATAAATGCATAAATAAATCTTTAAAAAAACTGTTTATTTGGGTATATGCATTGTAAATAATTCTGGGTTTTCCACATAAGCACTCCGCTTGAAATGCTAAAGCAGGATAAATGCACTACTGATGTACACCTAGATTACATTTACAGTGTTTAGTAGAGCACTTCTCAACAAAGTGCTTTGTTAAGTTCATTAAGACTAT
The DNA here is from genome assembly GCA_020368025.1 of Brachyhypopomus occidentalis. Lineage (NCBI taxonomy): Eukaryota > Metazoa > Chordata > Actinopteri > Gymnotiformes > Hypopomidae > Brachyhypopomus > Brachyhypopomus occidentalis. The sequence continues at coordinate 480,795 of JAGXOD010000066.1, read as the reverse complement.
ACATACACACTTGTTGGGCTTTTAATTTAAATTTATTTTATTTTGTTTACTTACTTCTATTTTATATTTCATGGTTTTGTAGTCAATTTATAAAAATTATAATAATAATAATAATAATAATAATAATAATAGTAGCTTCATTTTTGTCACCTTTTGAATCATGTTAAGAATAATTCTTAATACTTCCATTTTAAGAGCCATTATGACTACCCATTTAATTTGTTTTTCTGTTCTTTATTATTTTAAGTAATAGTAACTTATGCTCAGCACAAAATGGGCTATATATGTTCTCCACATTTGTAACATTTTAACTAATGTTATAGTTAACATTTAAAGTCAAGACAATATAGATTAGGCCCACAATTAACAAATAATCTAATAATCTAATGCAAAACTACATTTAATATTTAATTGATATATATATATATATATATATATATATATATATATATATATATATATATATATATATATATATATATATAATTAATAATTCAGACTACAATATAACATAATATTGACTACAATATTTCTATCTATCTATCTATCTATCTATCTATCTATCTATCTATCTATCTATCTATCTATCTATATCAATAAATACATTTACTATATATATCAATAAATACATGAAATACATATATATGCAAAATATGAAATGTAACTGTTTCTTTGGAAAACAGATGACATTACCGCATAATCTAGCCCAGAGAGAATGTCCGGGATGCTTGATGCTCCACTGTCTGTCCTCACTGCACACACGTTATGTGATTTCTCACTTTTGCATGAAACAGTAATGAGTTCTTATTCAGTGTTTCAAGGCATTTGTGCAAAGTATGTTTTTTTAAAGAAATTTTCAGTTACTGCAACATGTAGTATTGCGACAGGAGCGTTGTGAAAGGATGTGAGAGCGTCATTTAAAGAGGATGTGGAGAACCGGGAGCATGACCAGGAGGAGGCAGGAACTAGAATTAACTGGCTCAGACATGTTGCCCTTGGGAGAATGGTCGCCTCGCAGTCACAGTCTTCCCAGAATGTATATTTTTTTAAAAACATTTATATAATATATATGCTGAAATTTCTATATATATATATATATTTATAATTTGGTAAACTCGTGGACTTATTTTGCACATCTTAGCATCATAGCATAGCATACGTGCTTATGCTGATAACCTGGCTCTGTGTATGAGGTTTTTGTAAGTGCATGTGGGTATGTGTGTGTGCCTGTTGGTGTCTGTGTGCTAGCTGTGTGCATGCAAGAATGTGAAAAGTTGTTTGTCTTTAATGCTGGAAATGTGCTGGACTTGACAATACTGTGCTGGACTCGACAAGCTCCATGCTTTACGACCATTTTCCTGATATTAGTGGACAGTGAGGCACTCTTCCACTGATGAAGAAAGCAGGCGCACAGACTGGAGTCTATTAAGTATGTCGTCATTTTATGCAACTATGTGAATCGGCGGTTTTGTTTACAGGGTGTAACATGAATCATTGTTTGAGGATAGTATTGGTGTGGGTTGTTTGGAACAGTACAGCTGATATCACTACAATTCTTGACTTGGGTGCGTATGTATTTTTTTCATTCTGAGTGCATAACAACAACAAAACTATAAGCTGGTTTTAAGGACTTGCTTTAAAGGATTTGCTTTTTAAAAAAAAGATTATACATGTTATTATGATGATGGCTTACATTGGTGTTGAGTTCTGTTAACAGTAAATGAATGTCTTGATTCAACAGTTTGGATAAGGTTGATCTGCTGGCTGAGACAGGGCAGCAGTTGCTATGGTTGGCATTCTGTATTGTGCTTTGATATTTGATTGTGTAGGAACTATTCACCCCATTTGAACTTTCCAGAATGGAATCATATTTTGCATTTTACTGAATTTGTCACTTGTCAGCACAAAACATTTTATAATATGAAAGCAAAAATAGTTTTTTTTCTTAACTAAATACAAATAATAACAATAAAAGGTGTGACTGCACAGGTATTCATCCACATAACAGTAAGTAAGTTGCAATCAGAGTTGCAGCTTGACAGTGGATTTTTTGGCCATGCTTTTAAATATTTCTTAAGCTCCACCAAGTTAGAAGGAGACAACAACTTTAAATTTATTTCACAGATGCCACTGGAGTGCTGCCTGCCGTTGGAGTGATTCACTTTAGGATGTTGGCTTTTCTTTTGTTTGTTTTGAGCCACTGCACTGACTTTGTAAAAAAAATGTAAAGTATCCGTCCACTAAACCCACAATTTCCCCTAAAATAATTAATGTAATAAGTTACTAAGAGTATAAGTTAAAAAATAATGTTTTATGAACATCATTGTTTACTCCACACTTACTTAAAATCAGACTTTGCTTTTGATTTATTTTGATTTCTGATTCAACAATATATATATATATATATATATATATATATATATATATATATATATATATATATATATATATATATATTGTTATTGTTATTGTTATATATATATTGTTAAATATATATACATATATTGTTTTGTTATTTTAATGCACATCCTTTAAAATAAAAGAGGCTACCACTGCAAACAAGTGATTTCTGGAGCTCTCAATTAATCTTCTGCACCTGTTCTGCTTCATCCTGAACAAACAACTGCTCCAGCTGTCTCAGATCTGAAGGGTGTTGTCTTCTCCCCTGTCTTCTCCACACTGCACGTCTCAGCTCTTTCTTCAGATTCTCAATAGAATTCTCATCAGGGCTCACAGAAGTCTCCTTCACAACATTCCAGTGTTTTGCTCTTAGCCATTCTTGGGTGCTTTTAGCTGAGTGTTGGAAGGGCCTTGACTGAGACAGACCTTTCTGTTTGACCTTAAAACGCCTTGAAGGTCTTGAGATTTCATTGTGCCCTGCACATGCTCAAGGCACCTTGAGCCGCCCCAAAACGTAACTGAGCCCAGTCCGTGTTTCACATTAGCAATTGTGTCCTTCTCTTTGAAACCTTCATTTTTTTTCACCTGTGAACATAAACCTGATTTGACTTGCCAAAAAGCTTCAGTTTTGTCTCCTCTGTCCAGAACACATCTGCACCAAGAAGCATGGTGGCTTGACAAGATGCACTGCAGCAAACTCCCATCTGCTTTTTTAAAATGTTTTTCTTTCAACCGAGTTCTCCAGGGGTCTCCTTCCACGAAGTCCACTGTCTCTCAGAAATCGATGGATGTGATCAGATACTGCTGTACCTTGACCTTGGAGTTCAGCTTGTATCTCTTTGGAAGTGTTCTCTGGCTCTTCGTTTACCATCTGCACTATCCTTCTGTTTGATCTGGGCTCGATTTTCCTCTGACAGATGCATCAAGGGAGCTTGCTTACTGTTCCTCAGACCTTAAACTCCTGAATAATATTCGCAGCTGTTGTCACAGGACATCAACGATACTTGGAGATGGTCTTATAGCCTTTGCCTTTTTAAATGTTTGTCTATCACTTTTCTTTCAGACAACTTTGTCCTTTCTCTGGGCCATGTTCAGTGTGGTTCACATGATGATTCTAAACACTACAGTGACTACGGTTCTCCACCTAAACAGGCTGAATGAGATTAAAGACATGTGATACTAATTAAAGAACTAATCCGGACAGTTTTAATTATTACTATAATGCAGTTTAGCAAATTCACAGTTGTTTTCTGTTTTATCTATTTTAATGAGCAACCATGCTGTGCTTTAAGGCATATTCAGTGGCTTTAAGTTTTTTTATATCCTTGCTCTGACTTTTATCAAGACCTGATAAATATAGAATGTTGCTTGATCTCTATGTTGTAGTATGTCTTTTAAAATAAATAAGTAAATGAATAGAAATGATAAGCATCAACATTTGTTTCGCTTTGACATTATGTATGCAATTAAATATATTAAAGACTATAATGACATATTGGGGAAAGTGGGGGAATACGTTTTCTTAGCTAAACTTAAAACACACAAACTAATGAACGAATCAAAACCTATCCAATACACAGCTCTGGGCCTTTTGTTAAATACAATCTTTATTTTCTGTTTATTTAAAAAATTGTACAAAAATTCAAACACTTTTTTGTAATAGTTGTTGGATTAATAGTGGAATAGCAACACATTAATAGACAGTAAGGCAAGAGACAACAATATTACGGTGACTGGAAATGTTCCATTGCTATTTCGTGACCGTCAAGCTCTACACTAAAGACGTAGCAGTGCCATGAGAAACACCTGAACGAGCAGGAAGTTTGCACACTCAGGTCTTGTCCTAACAGTCTTCCAGTTATCGAGCTAACTTCCAGCATCACAACTGTGAGTTCGAGCTACCTTTACTACGGTCTTCTGATATGTTCATGATATTTTATCTGCATCACTAAATTGGCCAGCCTAAAAGAGACATTGAGCAGTGAACATAAACAAAAGATGCAAGGAGCTTCATGTTTCATTAGCTGAGGCTATAACTAACAATGTCAAAGCACAAAGTCGGTTAATGTTTTGGTACTCTAACCAGCAGATTGCCTGCAAGGAAACACATCACATCTCTGGGGACCGAGGTGCTTCTTCTCAACAGTAAAGCAAGGAAGACGACTCCAGGTCTTTGCCGCCTTCAAACGTTTTCAAGCATCTTGTACTGCTGGTATTTAGGTGAGCATGCTGAGTGGGGGATGACACTCCTAGGCTTGCCTGGTGGTCTTTCCACGACTTTGATGTGGTTACTGGCAGTAAGACCAAATCTAAAGTGTTTCCTTTTAAAAGGCTGGTTCAAATTAATGATTCACTGTGTGTTTATCAGGACAGTGGCTAAAAACGTAAATTCAAATCTTTCCTTGGTTAGTTTGGTCAGCTAAATGCTTTTTGTCAGGTTTCTTGTTCTTGTCCTACCCTGGGCAGCAGATGTTCAGATGGATCTGACATTTATATAGAATCAATAGACTGCTATCTATCTTCTAGCCTCTACACCACAATATTCAAATGAACGTCACTTAGGAAGGAAAATACCGGCTGATTGAAATGACATGATTTGTGCAGTTTTCATCTGGCCACACCACATTCACTGGGACTGTTTAGAATATTTTAACATCTCTGGAACTGCCGCAATCCTTGATACCAAAACACGTATGCAGAGGCAACATCAGTCCCATGAAGGCTTTTCCTGCTGCTTACAGGACCACGCCAACCAAAACAGGCACTGAAGCACCAGAGCACTGCCGGTCAGACGGGGTTCTGAACCCTTATGTTCTGTTTCAGATCTAACAAAAAAACCCCACAAGTTAAATCATAGGTTAAATGAAAAGTACTATTAAATCATGGTCTTTCTTGTAATATGCAGTAGGGAATGGGGGAGGGGGTCCACTCATTCATAATACTGAGGGAGGACATATCCCCCACCCCCTTTCAAAACACGATAAACTTCAAAGAGTGTGTGTGTGTGTGTTGATGCATATGTATATGTATATGGGAGTGTATTAATATTTTTTGTAGCCATTTTTATGCATGTTGTCGGCTCTAAGAGCATTTAAAAAAAACTACACAAAAAATATAAATAAAAAACACACAGGGGGTGGTTGTCTTGTCTTAAAATCATTTTGAAATACATTCTACAACTTCTGCTCATGTGCATTTTTGCTGAAACTACTGTATCATACTGTGGATAACATATAAACGTCTCTGTTCCAGTCTGGATGCATTGACGTTGAACATGTGGCCTCCTGTAAGATGACATCAAGCAGAATTATGTGAGTTAAAGTTGCGTTTTTGTGGTTTCCCCCCTGCAAGGAAGTGTTCATGGAAATCCTGTCATAAATACTTTCCTCCTGTAGTGACAAACACACCTTACTTTCAAATTGAGTTTTTCTATTGTTAAACTGATTTTTCAAATGCAGTTTTTCTATTATTGAACTGATTTTCAAATGCACTTTTGCTATTGTTAAACTGATTTTCAAATGCAGTTTTTCTATTGTTAAACTGACTTTCAGATATCTTTTGCATTTAAAAATATTACCAAATGGAATTATGTAAAAATAAAAGATGGAAAAGTGAATGTGACACAAGTTATTTTCAGGAGTGCTGAATGTACATGGTACTGAAAACATCCACACCCTCTTGCCTGTTTAGGCTGGATGGACTCCATTCATTCAGGACTGCTGTGCAGAACTATGACCCTGCACATTTCATGCCAAACCAAATGTTTTGCCATGACAGCAGTTACTGGAAGCAGTTGTCCTTCATGTCGGGACAGCCTTTGTCTAAGCTCGGTCATGCAACTATTTTCAAGGCACATTTAATAGCTATTTTACTGGAAACCAAGCTGGAGGGTTATTTTTTGGACCATTTTTTATATTATAATGTTTTTAATGTTAATTTGTTTTAATTTAGAAGTTGTTGATCTGAATTGAAACTTTGAATGTAAAATTTTTACTATGTACCCAATGCACACACACACACACACACACACACACCCAACACACACCTCCAAGTACACAAACAGCCACATGTGCACTTGCATGCTCAAATGTAGACGGCACTTATTGGAGCTGGTTTTGTGCTCTTTGAACAAATAACTTGATGAGTTGGACTTGACTGATGACAGCTCACAGCCCAAACTCTCATTTCCTTTATGTCCTCTGTGAGGAATCTGTTTTGGTTTTTTATGGGTGTTTTTTTTTGCTGTTATTATCATCTCTCTGAAAATGTGGGAGTCTGTGCAGCTTCTTTACGTTTGCTTACCGTAAGTGGATGTAGTGAGTGTTTGCTCAGATCACACATGGAGTCATGCCTCATTAAGGTTTAGTTATGTGTAAGAGATGGTGGCCAACACAACACTGACACAATGCACACGCGTTACTATCCCACATCTTGTATGTGGACAAATATGATTCTATGTGTACGTTTGTATGTGTGGGTGTGTTTGTGTGTGTGCATGGACATATATGATTATATGTGTGTGTGTGTTAAAGCTCTCCTGTAAAACCTTATCTTTCTTCTGCACAACTCCATATTCACACACCAGTTTAAAGCACTGCAGTCAGGATGATTGACGGACACATAACACACATCAGTAATGTTCACAACAAATCAAACATGTTTGCTTTTTCACGAGAATGCCATTTTCCTTATTATAGGAATATTATAGGAAAAGCACCTTCTCACATAAAAAAACATTATAGTATATATTTATAGTTACTTATATATAAAGTTGCTTAAATAAAGTTACAAGTTGCAAAATGCTTATCTACTTTTTGTACATGGTCTTTATTTAGGTTTCACTTTTGGAGAATCAAAGGTTTCTTTTGTTGTTGGATCTTGTGTTGTCAGGTTGGAAGCACAGACTGTTCTGAGTTGGACATTCGCAACGGTATGAATCCCCATCTGGGAAGCGTTAAGTGATAGACGGGAAAAACTGTTTGCCAGTACATTTCCACCAGTGTCTGTAGCTGCAGCTGTCGATGATCTCTGAGCTTTCCGCCTGGTATTTGACCTCCTTTAACATTAAGTGAACATCCCAATAAGGCCCAGGCTTTGAGGAGCAGAGGGAAAAATGTGTGTGCGTGTCTGCTGAACATATGTTTCACTGTCACTGTAGGCAGGTCTTTTACAGGCTAATTTTGGTGGTTTATTATTATTAATAGTAGTAGTAGTAGCAGCATTTTATTTTGCAGCCTAAAGCATAATGTCTTCCTGGGCAAGTTTGCCGTGTGACACACGAATAAGTGTTCAGTTTTAACTAATAATTGCACTTGTTTTATTTCAATGTGCAGTCTGTGCTGAAATATGCAAAGTAGTATTAATTAAAGTGCAAATTGCAAATCTTCAAATGTAACTTTTGTTTGTTAAGTTGTATATTGGAGGATAAACTAAAATATGAAAAAAAGGGAAAAAAAACTCAGAGTGTTCTAGAAGCATTGGTGGTGGTTTATTTTGTAAGCTGTTTCAGTGAGGTGAAGTCTGTAAAAGTGCTCAATACAAGACAGATATACAGGCTGTAAAACCATCCACTGTGTAGTTCTCTCCATCATGACTCCATAAAGCATTCAGGGTCTGGTTTCCCCCAAACTGTGTGTTTTGCCTAGCCTATGGTGATTGCTTGATGAAGGGGAACTGTTATAGAAAATATCCCCCCAACACAGTTCTAACAACTGCACTGCTTTTCTAGGAGCATTTCTATTTTGCCAAAGTATTGGCACACCTCATTAAAGCGTGCAAATCCATTAGCTGAGTGTGAATGACACTGGCTGTGAATGTTATAGATAGACATTTAGCAGAGCTACAGTATATACAGTGCTGTGTAGACACAGCTTATTCATGTCATTCGTAGCCTAGGTGGATATATATAACCATATCCACCTAGGCTATGAATAACATGAATAAGAAGGACATAATTTCTGTGGCACTTGTTTTAATGTTTTGGATTAATTGCACTTTTCATTCCTTTGTTCTTTTTGATAATAAGGGTCAGTGCATTTAAACTTAGGTCTTTTCTCCCTGTGAACACACTGGCTGTCTTGCTAGGGTTTTCGAGTCACTGCTCTACTCAATGAGCATAAACACAGGCAGATGAGATGTTTCTGTAAAAACAACACAGTACAATGTAAGAGCCATTTGTTACATTGCACAGCTCTGGTATTTGCTTGTCATAAACGTCTGTCTGTCTGACTCTAAATAATCCACCAGACCGTTGCTATTGTTATCAACTCCTCCAAAAATTCCAAACCTAAACATACAATACTGGGTAAACACTAGAGAACACCCTTTCTCTTCTTGTTTGAAGAAGTTCGTATATTGTTTCATTGACTACCCCTTCCTTCTACCAGGGCATTATCACATCTATTTTCCTCATAAATATCTCAATTGCTAATTTTAGAAGTAGATTTACGAGGCAGCTAGAGTGTGTATAGTTCCTCGAGTGAATGTAAAGGTCTCTTGGAATGGGAAAATGCCAGTTCCATTTGTAGGAACACCTTTGATTGAAAAGACACAGCTATAACTCACGGTCTTAGATTTTAAAGGAACAAAGCGTATATTGTATTTAGTGCTTGAGACATTTGTATAATTGTATGTTAAATATATGTCCCCCTGTCCCTTTTGATTTAAATACTATAGCTTTTGACTGTTTTTGATTGTTTTATACAGTGTGAAATAACGGCATGCATACACACACACGCATACGTAAAAAAAATAAATATATTTACAGTTGCATTACTTTTAGATTATATGATGCCAGTGACACCAGATGGACTGAAACAACTAATTTTACACACACTTCCTTTAGATTTCTTTATGACCTGTAGGTTAAAAAAAGCAGAGATCCGTTTTGGGTGCAATTCCTTGTGTGACCTGTTGGAGGATCTAGTAGCTCAGGGTATCCAGAGCAGACAAACTGAGCAAGTAAAAATGAGACAGACAAAAGAGACGGGCTTTTGGAACTCAAATTACAACAGTTTACTTGACTCTCAAGACTACGAGTTTAATAAAAACAAAACAATCATGTCTCACCCTTCCAATGGGTGGCCATATCTTTTCTCACCACAGTTGGGCCTTCTGCCTGAGGTGTGGAAGTTTGAGGGAGTGGCGCAGTGTTTTTGCTGTTTCTGGGATTGTGCTTGTCTGCACAGAGATTGATGATTCCATTCTTGGGATATATTTGCTGATGTAAGACAATCCACCCAATAGGCTGGAAAAAGGATCGAGGTACTAATCATGACAGGACAAGATCAAGTACGAGGCACCAGGTCAATCAGAAAGCAGGGGTGTGTCACACCAGACAAGAGAAAACGAGCCTCTAAGACAGTTTGGCACTTAGTCCCAGGATTCAAGATGCTAGCAGGGAAGCAGCCACAGAGAGAACAAAGTGGCAGGGATTATACAGAGGAACACATACAAGCTCATGAGCTGAACATGAACAGCACTGAGTCCACACTGGAGGAACCAAGAGTGGACAACAACAAGGTTGAGTAACATAAAAAGTTATATATATAAAAGTTATATACTGTATACAGTATACAATGAGTGTGTATGTACATGTATGTATATATATGTATTTGAGTGTGTATGTGTGTATTAAGAAATGGTCACAGATGAGAGGTAGGGAGTTTGAGATCTTGTCTTTGAGAGTTAAAGGTACGTTAAGTTACCCTTCCGTTTCAAATGTAAATGTTTGAAATCTGACCGTCTTTAATACATTGTTCTTGATCCTGCACTTAAATTCAAGCTTGCAAAATATAGACTGCATTTATGCTGTTAGCCTCTAAACATATCCAGCTCCACTTGTGATCATCTGGACTAGGACCTGCCATAGAGTAAATAATTGTACATTTGTAGCAATTCACTTTCAAATAAAATATTGACAATGCTGATTCCAATTAAAGGACTACAGAATCTACTCTAAACCAGCTGCAGCTGAAATGGTGGACAGTAGTGACATGGCTTCTGTCACCCAAATACTGCATTGTAGCATCTGATTTGTTTTGTCTATGGCTTAATAAACAATCTAAAATCAACAGATCACTCCATTATGTCCAATATGTCTGTGATCTCTGTTTTGCAATGGAAACATTGCAGGGCTTGTATTGAACTCTATATATTAAAACACATCGCAGTGTTTGTGTCACTTTACTTTTTTCCCAATTCACATAAGTAGTCGACCAGTTTCGAACCAACCGCACAAACATTGCCTGCACGGGGACTCTCTGCCTGGGAGGCTGTGCAACACTGGGTCAGTAGCGATGCAGAGGCCCCAAACCTGCCTCTGCCTTAGCTCCTCCCTCACTGATGACATCAGCTAAGCACTGCTCCATTTCCCAGGGCTACATGCTGACACATAAATTACATGCCTTGTTCTTGGTTGATAATTCAAAGGGACTCCCCCATATCTGACACAAAGGTCACTTCACCATTTTTTTCTGCTTAGACTTTGGGGGAGACCTAGGTTGATCTGTGGCATGAGTTTACATTTGTAAGCACTGCCTTTGCTTTGGTGGTGATGACCTAGCCAGTCTTGTCTCATGGACTTCCTTTGGTCGGATGATAAAAGAAGGTGTGTTAGACATGTTTGGCCTGATTTTATCCTTAACTTGGGCAAATGTTATTTTTCCTTCCCATTCTGCTTCCCAGCAGATGGCCATGTGTGTGGTGTACCACATTAGAACATGGATAAAAACCTGTGGACAACCGAGTCAAAAGTTTAGTGGTGGATTTAGAACTGGTGAGCAACATATCATTGCCTTATGGGAAAATTCAGTAACCTTACATTGTCGTGTACTGTCACTGCTGTTGGTCTAATGCTAAAGCCCAGAATCTCCCACTATGCCCATAAGTGTGATTGTTTAAAGGTGTCTTCTGTACATATGAGCGTCATATTCCATGTAATACAATCTATCTTGCCTTTTGTAGTATCTTTAAAACAGCTTTAAATACTCAATAAATACTCAATACTGAGTTTAGTGAAGAGTTTGTATTCCTATTTTTGAAAAATTAAAAATTATGTAGATCACTACTGTTTGTGCTTTTAACAACATCCCATACAGCATGCACATCTGGATTCTTGTGGTTTCTTGCCTACAAAGCTGTTCTGACTGTATAAGCAGTAATCATCATAAATTTCTGCAAATGTGTGTCCGGTAAGACAAACTCAGTTGTGATATCGATCTCAGATTTGAGGTTTTGACACTTTCAGTTAAGAGTGGATGCAGCTTTTTTAGGACAATCAGCAATCAGGAGCCTTATTAAAAGCTGTGTACTATTTATTTAAATGAATCCAACATTTCACTTACTTGAACATGTTCACATTCTTAGCAAAAATGGCAACACAGTTACTGAGTAAATATGAGGAAGCCTGTTATGATGCTATGGCCCTCTGCAGATACTTTTTGGGGTAAGGGCTTCCTGGCTACTGGTTCAAAGAACAGCAAGCCCAGACCGCAAAAAGACCCAAAAAGGACAAAGAGGGATGTGGATTTCATCCATCTAGAGAGAGAAAAAGAAAGGGAGGGGAGAAAGACTGGGGTGGGGCAGAGTTAAACAACACCATACTTTCATATACTATACAAATTACTTCAAACATACACTGATAATTCAATAAGTAACAATATAGTTGGAATTTGGAACAGCAAGTGATGTTACTATTGATTACATTATTGTGCTAAAAAAGAAAATTATTGTTTATATACAATAGAAATTAATTAAATGCTAGGAGTGTGTGTGTTTGTGTGAGTGTGTGTGTGTGTGTGAGAGAGAGAGAGAGAGAGAGAGAGAGAGAGAGAGAGAGATTGGTAGTGTATTGGGGCCTATGACGCAAGATGCCCATCATTGCTAATAAAAGTGACATAAATGTTGGTCTAAAAGAAGAACGTTTGAAGTAAACATATATTTAAAAGGGGTCTTATATCTCAGTCCAGGGTGCGAAATTTTAAAGAGGAGGGCACGCATGCGCACAGTGAAAACGAGTCGTTCAAGTTTGGCGTATGGTATGGAATTCATTAGGTTGTTCTGTTTGTTTTCTTGCTCGCGTATATTGATATTAAATTATTGTGAATTTTGCGAGTTAGGGTAAAGCGTCATTCAACTGAGGAGGTGAAATGGAGTAACGTAGGGTGTATTATTCAGTTATTCCGCGCTGGTCGTTGATTGTGAAACGGCCCCCAATATTAGCTTTGAGCGGACCCACAATCTCATGGTCGGCCAAATCCGTAGACGTAGGCATCTGTTAAGCTTACCTCACCAAATGCGTCATATGTGTAAAAAGTGTCACCCTCCCATACGCGCTCTCCTCCCTTTTATGAATTCCTCTTACGGCTTCTCTCTTTTGTCTTCAGTATTACACAGGAATACCTAATTGCCTTTAACAATGCCCTTTTAAGGCAAAAAACAAACAAATAATTCGCAATATTTATTATTTTTAGCGCAATAAATGTTTCCAATATGTCTTTACATTCTTTACTCACTTCCCACTCATAACAGACAAGTGTGGACTGGGGACTTTAGTGTAGTTCCCGGTAGTGTAGCAGCTGAATTAATGCCACGCGTTTTATTGAAGGAGCCACGCAAAACGAATGGGAGCTGTCCGTGGTACTGAAGGGGCTCATGGTTGCGCCGTGGAGCTGAGTGTAGTCCATGGTGCTGAAGCCAGCCGCTTCCCCCACCCACCGCGGTGAACGCCCTGTGCTGCACACAACCATAGTTTTTGAAATAGAGGAGAAAATAAGTGTTTTCAGTTCTACTGTTGTTGATTCAAGCATGATGATAAAAGTGATTTAAGTCTGAACATAAAATGTAATATTAAAATCCTTTCAGCATTTTTCAAGCATTTTGGTCACTTTTAGTAATTAACTGCGCTTCTTGATCCGAGAAGTAATTTCCCTCACTCACACTATAGCTTGTGTGCTGTGTGTACAATTGTTTGTGTGTGTGTGTGTGTTTGTTGTGCGCGCACTCTATTGTCCACTACATATGTGATTGTTTGCGTACACTCATCATTTGCTCAGTATTTGCATGTATATAACCTTCATGGTACTTGTTGCTAATGGTTTTGTTGTGTTCCAGTTGGTGATGTATGGCGTGGTGCTAGATGTGGTTCATGTTATGGTGCATGGACATGAATATGGCTGTGTTAGCGTTTCAACTCTCTTTCTACCTTTTTGTCGTATTAAACGCTACTTAAACGAAAACATTAACAGACCTAACGATTATATCTGGATATATTTAAAATAACCTGTTTTTTTCATGAGCATACCCAAAGGGGTTTGCGCATGGAGCCTGTTCCACATCACGAAGTTAAAGCCACAAATTCAGTCACGAGTCAGCATTTGAAAAATGCAGTTTTAAATGTAGAAACTGTGTTAGACCGTTTCGTAATAACGTTAATAAACCACACGGAATGATGTCTATTTCAGTATATACAACTGCACTAAACGCATTTTAAAGAGCGCACAGCGACGCAGAGCGAACCACATGCGTTATAGCTCATTTATACAGGCTTATAAACGCTGCTCACATACCCACTTCGTGAAGAATAGTTGAAACAGGCTTTCCTCTCCACTCCTGCTGCGTTCAAAGCTGAGGAAGACGGTTCATATACCAGGAAAACAACCCGCCAAGACTACCCATCACGCGCCATACCTCTCAAAAACTCGGAAATAAATGTTCAACGGTTTTGCCGTGCCACCAAGCCCTGTTAACAGAACAAGCGAGTGGCACAAGACAACAAGGACCCTCTGTCGCCACATGGCTTTAGAAAATATAGCTTAAGCTTACCGTATGAGAAGCGCCAAGGAGCGTGGATCGTTCGGATTTTGCATTTGTGTTTTAATGATAGTTCCCGTGAATCTGAATGAGCACGTCTCGTGGGCACGTATTTCTTCTGTCCCCCACCCCGCATGTTTATGTTTTCAAAATGCACACTGACGTTTTAAGCAGGTTACATTTAAACTAATCCATTTTGCCTTTCCACGTTTCTGGAAAATACTGCAAAATCTAATGGAAGCACTCAATTCCTCCAGTCTGCTGTTGACCTGCATTGACGTCATTGCGTCATTAGGTTTCCCCTGGAAACACAGGAGCGCCAAAAATAGTAACACATTAATTCAACTCTGGCTGGGGTTGGCGCGAGCGACTATTTGTATCAATCCATAATCTTCTGATTCGCGCACCCCCTTTTTTTTCCTTTAAAACGTTGAATGCTCTCAAGGACGGGTAGCTCACGACCGGCACGACTACATAAGTATCACCAAAAACAAAACTGTGGGACAGAGAGAGAGAGTGATCATTGCTTTGTTTTATTCCCTCCCGCAATCAAAAAATTGTTGTAAGAGCAGAAACAGCGCCATGGGGACAAAAATAGAAAGTGGCGAGCTAGAGCAGTCATCAGTCAGGAGGAGCTCGTGCGTTGCACGCAGTGCGACGTACGACTCGTGATTCCTTAGGTTCTCTTGGGGACCTTTACACGATAATGTAATTGAGGTTTTGTTATGCAAATAGACGGAGTTGTTCTGTGGTATTTAGATTGAGACCGCAGCAAGCAATTTCATATGTCAAGATAACTCTAGATCGCATAGTACATTACATAAATGTAAACATAAAATGAATTCATACTGTTGGACGAGACCGGAATAGTTGTGGGCTAATACTTGGGAAGTTTTCTATGTAACCATACCTTCCATTCATGCTTTTGACTGATCCCAGTTTAAATCCCCCAGCGGTAACGCCGGTCTACCCCCGCCCAGTGCTGTATGTGCCTCAAGCAGCCGTTCATATTTCATTCATTTATTTTTCATTCATTCATATATTCAGGGAACTGTTTCACGGTGCCTCAGATCCTCTCACAACGGTTCCTCAGATCTGTTGCCGTTATTTAAAACTGCATCAATGTATTTATTTTTCTACACATCCACAAAACCTTTTTTTCTGAGCGTGTCTGAACATACTCTGCCTTGCCTCGTGACTGAAACGCGCTTTGAGCACGTGAGCACTCTGCGCGCTCACGAGCAAACCTTTCGTCATGAAGCTCGTGTTACTTCTGAGAGAGGCATAATGACTTCAAGAAATATATTTGGCCACTTCCAACAGCATGTGACATGCCTGTTAGCGACTTTCAAAGAGTTACATCTGAAAGAGGGGTCTCTGCACTTGAGTCTGTCGTAAATGTGAACAAGTACCAGGGTGCGCGAACGCGTATAATGGTGGTCGGTGGACGATTTAAAGACTGTCGATTTAAAGGTTATCAAGCAGACGTGCACTATGACGTTAAATAAAATTTATCTAATTAATAGTAGCCATAAACAGACCAGATGAATAGACCCAATTAATAGCCCCAAAACAGGTATGAAAGGTATAATCAATATCATGTACAAACTGCATTAGATCAATTGATTCATTATATGACCACATGGGACAAAACGGGAGACTGAGACACTGTTATCTATGACTGAGGGACTAACTGAATAGTGATAATGTGGGTAAATATTCTTATATCACTGACATCTTAATAAATGAGTGGGCTTGGGCCGGAGAGAGAGGGTCTAACAGAACTGACTGCTGTTCAGTGCCAGGAACATTCTTTACATTCACCAGTGTGCTGTTGAGTAAACAACAGCTAAAAAGCAGCAATAAATTAATTATTTATAATCATTAGTTTATTAATTTTCTGTCTCTAATATATGCAAGTCTTTACACTGAATGTCCACTTTATTATTATCTAGTAGCACATTGGACCTCCTTTGGCCTTCAGAACTGCCAGCAATTCACTGTGGCATAAATTCCACTAGGTGGTGAAATTATTCTGCAGGAATCTTGGCCTCAGACAGGATTGCTTCTCGCAGTTGCTGTACTGACATGTTCTGAACGACCCGTTCCACCTGCTCCCAGAGATGCTCAATGGAATTAAAATCTGGGGACGATGAAGGTCAGGGAACCAAGGCAAACTCACTGTCATGTTCCTGCAAACAATCTATGACTACACGACCCTTGGGGCACAGTTCATTGTGTGCCAAGAACCCAGGGTGTGCCAATAAAATATTCTCCACATCATTACTCCACCTCCACGAGCCCGATCTCCCACTCGACAGGAAGGGAATCACAGACTCGTGCTGCTCGTACCAAATCCACAGAAATCAGTTTTTACATTTGCTCATTGGTCCACGTGGTGCACTCATTTGCCCACTGGTGTCTGGCCTTTTTGCTTCCTTTCCACTGTAATGGAGCTCAAACTGGTCGTCTGCTGTTCATGTTGAGGAATGACGAGTTTTGCATTTGGACACATTAGAGACGCACCTGCATTGCATTCCACTGCGGTTTGCCTGCCTCTGCATCACCTGTTTGCCAGAATGATTGTTGACATCCTCCTCTGAGCCCTTTCGTTGGCTGCACCACTGCATGAGAAAACCATGGCTAGGCACCGATGACCATGCCTAGTTCAAAGTTGCTCAGATTGAATAATTTTCCTATTCTAATGTGGAACTTGTCAACATAAATGATCACCTGATATTATGCTGAACTATGGAGTCACATGTCTAATTTATATATAGTGATGCCCCATTGGTGAAAAGGCTGGTGTCTCTAATAATGTGGCCATTCAGTGCATATTCATCATAAAAACAGTAAAACACCACAAACCACTGTAATTCAACTGTGATACTGTGATGTGAAATCAGATGTGAAGTAGGAGGAGACAAACTGAGAGAGAGTAGAAAAGGAGGGAAAATAACTGTGCAAACTGGAACATTTTTAGCTGAGATGTGAAAGACAACAGAAGATAAACACTAATAAGAACACTGATAAAGAGATTTAGGGTAGAGCAGTCCATACAGATCAGGGTATAGCAGTCCATAGAGATTAGTGTAGAACAGTCCAAAAGAGATTAAGGTAGAGCAGTTCAAAGGGATTAGGGTAGTCGAAAGAGACTAGAGTAGAACAGTCCAATGTCTGGGGGTTATGACACTGAATGACTTGCAAGCTTGTAGAAATTACAGGAGCTTTCCTGGATGAGGGCTAGGTGTAGATTCATACTACATTACTGGGGATATACACGGAAAGGCTTGTGTATTCATACAGTGTTTGCTGTTTATGTGTCACATAGGCTAAAGCACACTATGTCCTCGGGTAATATCAGTGGAGAAAGCAGGTTCTCCTTCTGCACCCCCCTCTATATTGTTTGGAGTACAAACAAACACACAAACAAACTAACAAACAAAATGGGTCAGTGTTTCTAAAAAAAAAGTGGCATGTACACAGTTAGTGGTAAGACTGCCTCTCAAAGTTCGTCTTACAGAAATGAATGTAGCTGCATTTGTCATTCCTTTATGGCTAATATATAGATAGAGTTGGTTGCCCTTGTTGAATAAGTGAATAAGAGATTTTTTGAATGGTGTATTAAATATGCCGTAGTGCCTTCTTCAGAGCGCTGAGAAGGCAAGCTTGCTATAGGCCCGCCTGTACAGTGAAAATCATACATTTCATTTTCTATATTTCTTGTCATTTTGCTAATAGACATACATCACATAAGCATGTAGACAGCAGAGAGGAACCTCAGTTGCCTTTTGCCTGGAGCCCCCACTATCACTACAGTTGTCTATGCAGAAACCACTGATACTTTTTACCTACAGAATGAAATGCAGAGTACCAGTGCTTATGGAGAGTGTAGAGAGACAGCATCGTCACTGCAGTCATATCTGTTTTATACTGTTATTAATGGTTCTGTTACATTGTAAGAGTTGTAGTGTTACCATCAATCTATATCAATACCATCCACCATCAATCAGCATGTATTATTCAGTAACTACTGTGGATTATTCAGAAACTACACTAATCAGAATCAGAAAAATATTCAAAGTATTTAAAAGATTTATAGTACATCAAAACTCAGATACTTGGTACATAATATATAAATGATTATATTAATGAAAAGCTCTTGTAGGTTTCCAGAGTGGTTTCCCATCTTAACTGCACTTCAAGCTCAGCAGAGCTCCTAAGCTACATTAGCTGCAACACTGATTACTGTTATCGTTAATGAACTATTTGAAGTTTAGTTAAAAGAACAATAAATCATTTTTCCAATTATTTTACCTCATCTTATGAAACAGCTGTTATACTGACCCCTAGTGGCCTGGATATTTCAGATATTCTGTATTAAACAGAATTCAAACATGGACACTTCCATGTTAGGGACCTGTTCTGTGGAGCACGAATCAGTTCATTTGAGAATTACAAAGCAAAAATGTAGAAATAGTAAACAATCACATTGTAAAATGACTTTCCGGTACTTTAAACTTGCCGCCCATACACCTGATTTTTGACACAAAAATGATGTCACAAGGTTTAAAAGCAAACAATGGTATATGTCAACATTTCCATAGTAATTACAGAATCAAAAAGACCAGACACAGGCAGGGGACTATATGGACAGGTATTAGATATTTTCCTGTATCCCTTTCAACTCCCATTGATGCTAATAGCCCAGTGCTACATAGTGTCACTGCAGCACCCACTTGGAATGGTAGTTCTTGCTTGTAGTGCTTTACATTGCTCTTCTGAAGACTTTAAGAAGGCACCATCCTTGGCTGGTGTGGAGCTTTTCAGAGTCTGTGATGCGACTGCTCTCGGTGGTGGTCCTTAAGACGCTTCCTCACACTGTTCTTCACACCCTTCTTGTTTATTGTGTGTGTGTGTGTGGGGGGGGGTGCACTTGCGTCATCTTCCCGGAAAAGTCATAACTGTTCCAGATGTCGTTAGTGCAATGTTAACCCTTCGTGGGTTGTTTTGTCTTTTTGTCTTTTTAAAATCTATTACATGAGCCATGAAGATTTGAAGAACCATTTGTAGGGTAGGGTAGGGTTCCACATGTGGAAAAATGAATAAAAATAGAAAATTACCCCCAAAAAAGGAAATAACAGATACATAGTGCTGTGTACCCTATAACAAAACATTGTGAATTAGAAAAATGAATGAAAAATTTGCCATTTATTTTAGAGCATGCAGTGTGTGATTGAGTATGCAGTGTATGATCGAGTATGCAGTGTGTGATCAAGTATGCAGTGTGTGATTGAGTATGCAGGGTGTGATCGAGTATGCAGGGTGTGATCAAGCATGGTAGAACCGTTCAGTGCCTCAGTTATGCTGGTGCAATAATCCATGGTGCACTGTTCAACTGCTGTACGATGGTCTGCTGTTCACTACCTCAGTGTTACCATCTGTGCAAAGAAAGATTTGGCTGAATTGTTCAATTCAATGTAATTCATTTCAATTCAATTGTATTTATTTATACACAGTGCATGTAATAACAGGCATTCTGTCAAAGCAGCTTTACAGAAATCCAGGTCTGAACCCCTAGTAACCAAAATTACTACTGTGTGTATACACTTAACTGTTTGTCTTTATTATGTTAGATCTATGTACATTTACAAAAAAAGAATGATGTCATAAAAATTGATTCATGTTTTGCTTCTTTTTTAAATAGTCTACCATTTGCATAAAAATGATTAATTTGGACTTAATGCAGAAGCTCACGCAATAAAGATGTATGAGACCATAGAAGCATCCCCATCACTATGGGTAAGATTTCACACCCTTTGCTCGATTCAGTAGAGAAATTGAAAGACCTTTAGAATAATAGGTGCACTGGTAGCTAGATCATAATCTAGCAGGTTGTTAATGACTGTGACTATCAATGCTCTCCTTTGAATCATTAACATCTGCTTTGTATGACACTGACACAGGGTGGCACATATCAAAACTGGGAGTCTAAATGTTGCAACACAGGTTTGTCACACTGTTAATTAGAGCTGTTGAAACTAAAGCTGCAGGGCCAGGCTGTCTTGTAACGCAAATTCCCAGCCAATAATGTTATGCAGTTTTCAGGAGCAGGTATGGAGATTCAAAGAGAGCAGAACAGAACATGTATAGTGAGGGGATTAGTGTTGGAAATAGCTGGGGGAAAGCACCTTGTAATGATGTCGATGCTTACTCATGACTAAAAGTATGTGTTAACATCAATTAGACTATTAGACAATAAACATTTTTATAATTGATATTAGTCATATACATTTTTTTATTATGGTCTGTACTAAATAATATCATATAGAGTCTGTAGCACCTGTAGCATCATTCCAGTTTATAGGCAGAATAGTAACTAACCAAAAATCCTTTATTGCTATACATTAATAAAAAAATTAATAAGGAAACAAAACATCACATAATCTTTGTTTACCTTTGTTTTCCTTTGTAAACAGACATAAAGGTTCTGATTGTGATTACTGACATGATTTGATTATGATTTCTAACATAAAAGCTTTGATTATAATTACTGGCATAATACAATTTAGATTACTGACATTGAAGCTTATCAGCTACTTTCTAAATGTATCTCATTGCCTATGGCCTACTGGACTGTGAGTCCAGTACTTTGGACTAGACCTCAGGTTACAAATGGAGTCAACCAGCTTTAAACCAGCTTTGTACTTGTTTCTAAAATGCAGATAAAAAGGCATTTGGAATTTGAGTGCCATATAAGTAACATTTGTAAAATTGCATATTATATTTCAATACCAACCTATTAAAAAATAAGACCAAATGCTAACCTTATATAATGAGACTAGTGCCTGGATTTACAGGTGTGCTGGTGTGCTTCGTGGCTGTCTCTTGTGAAGAGGCCTCAGCTTCGTTAGAATCCAGCAGCCTATGTCCTCATTCCAAAGAGAAAATCTGAGCATATCACCACGGCTTTATTCCACGTTAAGTTCCTCACCGACTACAAAGGTTTGCCGCCAGCGTTTAGAGCCCCCGTGATGGGCGAATTCTGGAATATTCTACTGATCACTTGAAGCATTCCCGCCCTTCCTGACCAAGGCATTTAGCTCAAACAGACACACCTTTAACCCCCATTCTCTGTGTCTCCAGTGTTTTTCCATCTTTTTTCTTTCCTTTCTCATAAAATTAACTGGAAGAGTTTAACGCTGTATTTGTTCTGCCTTGCCTTTATGCCAGTCATTTGGTTAACCGGTGTGTAATAATATATTTCCTTCACGCACTTTGTCACTAAACACTCTGTTTAAACTTAGAAGAATAAACAATATCTTCACACTCTGAAAAACATGATATGGTGAGCGTGGAAATTAAATAACAAAGTGTGCATTCGCTCCACAGACCCTAGGCTTTTGTTGACATGCACTATTTTGTATGTATTACACATTATTATTAAACCAAAAGTTCTGGGTTACTCTGTCCTCTCTGCTCCAGTGCACTGCAGACCATATATTATAAAATAACAAGACTGTGTGTGTGTGTGTGCGGGAAGGTGGTGGGGGGTGGTGGGGCTTTCCTCTAGCAGCAAGTAAAAAGACAAGTTTTTGTCTCTTTTAGGTTTTTAAGGGAAGGATACATTTTGTTAAAATAAACTTTAAACTTTTTTTCAGTATTGAAAACTCACAGGATTGTACTGATTAACAAACACAGTATAAAAATGACCCCTCGTTGCCGTATGTCATTTTTATGTTGTATGTATGGATTTATTTGAATCATTTAGTTAATAAATGTTTGGTTAAAAAAAACTACTGGATCTCAACATATTGGAGATTACACAAAATCTCACAAAGCAATCTGAATGAATAACACTGTTTGATGTTACTAATAACGTCAGACAGGGTTTGTGCTTTTGTACTGATTGACACTGTATGTGTTCTACAGGAAATTCTAACACCCTAAAACATCTAGTTACAAGCACATATCTAACAGAACGAGAAAGATATATTTCTTTCTACAGTATAGAGTGAGTTTGTGAGAGAAATAGTGAGATAGACAAAGATATTTCACATATAGAACAGAAATAAATATAATTAATGTCAGCGAGAAAAATCTAGCTTTTTAGCTGTTGATGCCATCTACTGGTGACAGACAGAAACTGCGCATATCTAGCTACACTTGATTTATCTCTGCACTGTTTCAAGGTTCATTTAAACTTTTTCAGATTCATGAACCATTAAAAATTTTAATATGAAAACTTCCCCTTCCCATTTGTTAGGTTCTGTTTTTTCAGCTCCTTACCAGTCTGTGTTCTTGCTTATCTGGGTTAATTCTAACCACCCACTGTTTCTGCTGAGCACCAATCAAAAACTGAGACACGGAATAAATGGAATAAAATGTATTAGAAAACCACAGCACAGTCTATGCACACTAAGGACCACAGTGTAAAACAATGTCTATTTTCCATTCCTGTAATGTCAATAATTAAGTGCTAACAGACATTTAATAGCCTGAGAATTTCACACAACACTGTCTAACTCAAATCCACTTGTAGTTAAACCACCCCTGACAAGTAAAAACACATTTAGATGACTGGGTATTGTAGTCATTTGAGAGAAACATTATAGGAAACAGTAGAGAGCTGATGAGACTGGTGCTGATCTGAGAACACTTTGAAGCATTTTCATGAGATTTAGGAGTGAGTAAAGAGTCATTGAACACACTGAGGCAGGGGTTGATTTACTGTCTGGAGCATTTGACTTTTTCCTGTTGTGGAGTTGTGGACCGCACCCCCCCCCCCCCAATATGTTATATCCGGCAGAGGGATATGATCAGAGTTGAACACCAGGGGGCAGAAGAGGTCATTAAAGCGATGAACCTAAATTCTCATGTTGTTTTAGCCTGCAGTGAAGCAGCTCAGCATGTTCTCTTTCCCACACCCAGAACATACAAACACAAAAATCACACACTCCAGTCCACTGCATCCGTCTATTCCCTCTATCTCCTATCTCCCGGCCACTTATTTACCATTATCATTATTTACATCTTTATGCTTTCAAAGGATAATAAAATCATCATATGGAATATAAAAAATAGATCTGATCTGTTCTGATCTAATTAGAAAGTACAGAAAGTGGCTGGTGTATAATAATTAAAATCTGTGCCAAAGTCTTTGCAAATCATTTCTTACATAGGTTGTACATTGTCTTTGAGAGAGTAGAGCGAAATGGCCGGAGAGAAAAGAGACAGAGACGGAAGATGTCAAACATCCCTTCTACCAGCTTCCTTTAGCTCACAGATCAGAAATGCAGCAAAAAGACCTCGAAGACCTTGAGATGGGGAGCTGAATGCAGAAGAGACAGAAGTATACCTTCCAAGAGCTCTGGGGCCATCTTCCTTTATTCTGTGTTTAATTAATTCTTGTTAATTGCTGGATTACGTTGAACAAAGGACCTTGAGCTTGGTGAGCCCAGGGCCACAGTGAGCTTGGCCTGATGGGAGGGGGGAGGGGAGCGTGGCGGTCATGGCAGCCCCTCGCTTGCCGCATGTTCTGGAGGGCATCAGCTGAGATGGTGTGTGGTGGCTAGCATGAGCATTGCAGAGTCAGAGCCGGGTTATCTGCTGGTGCATGTACGGCACGCTGTGTGTGTGTGTGTGTGCATGTATGTTGGACAGGTATTAAAGCATAATGTGTTGCGTCACGTCGACAGCCCTGTCTCCTGTCATTATCATCACTGCTTAGTTTGCCTCATTCGGTGGCAGTCGTAGCGGGTAATCCTGTCTCCCCCTGGCCCTCCGGGAAAGTGCACATGCAAAGCAAATGTCAGCATCCTCTGACTGCGGCTCCAGGCCCAGCCGGCCCCCCTCCTCCCACCGCCTCAGTTGCTGGTGTGCGCCTGACTCCTGCGCCTCAGGACAAGCCGCGGCACAAATCATCCCCAACGCGTGTTTATTGGCCTCAGCAAATGAAGACGTGACACGTCAATGCCGGATATTGCTTACATGCATTCAAGTGCCGCCCATGTGTTTTACATTGAGAGCGTCTGACGGACGCCCTTATCCGCAGCAGCATACATGTTTATCGGTACGACGGAGCATGTCCTCCCTGGGAATCCACGAACCTCTGCCTGCTCAGCCGGTGGAGCTACAACACCACGCGCTCCACCCCTGCGTTGTGCATGTCCCTCTGTTCTGTATGATTCACTCGGTTCATTCACATCACTCACTCTGTCACCCAGAGCTCCACACTGGGACCTGGCTGCTGGCCTGTGAATGCCTGTCTGTGAGTGCCAGCCTGTGGGGAAGGAAAAAAATAGGAACCTGTAATCTTTATTGGCTGTGTGCGCCAGGCCGCTAGCGGAGGCAACGTTGGCTGCTCTAAAGCGTGGTGACAGCCTACCTCAAATACTCAGGCCCTCCTATAACCGCCTTCTCCAGCCATGGCGATGACTGCTGTGTTATATAGACACAGTTTCCTCAGTGTAGCAAATGACCAGGCGTGTACAGTAGTTATATCAGCAGAGTTGTTCTGTAAGTGTAGACCCTCGCTCCTGTTCATGAGAAAAGCTCTTGCAATATCTCGGATGTTTCAAACCATGTCAGGTAACAGTTCGGTTTTTAGAGTAGTATTTAACAGCAAACTCAACTGATCAAACATGAAGACAAAAAAAAAACCCCCAGAAACAACAACACTGTAATACACTGTAATCTTTTTTTTTGTCAGGTAGGACCATTTCACAGAGGTTCCATAAAGAGCCATGAGTGAGTTGTATATCTGTACATGCCAGCGTAGCCTGTTAGAAAGGGCCATCAGTAATGACAGAGAGGCATTAGAACCTTCAGGTCTCTGACATTTCATCATATAACTCATGTGTAGTGTGAAGGGATATGGACCTGTATGAATGTGACTCCAACTTTAAGCCTGCTACACTGCTCCAGCTCATTTTACAGATTCTACAGCTCTTTAAATATTGTCATTGCCATTTTCCCCAGACTGTTTTGTACAAAAAAATTATCAGCCTGAAGGAACTGAGAGAGAAGAAATTTTTTTTTTAATGGTTGCACCCAGAACCTTACAACCCTGTCAAGAAGAATTTATTTAACTCTTTTTTAGGAGTGTTTTTGAATTACATCTAAATGCTAATTATACCCCCTCAACAGCCTTAATATCTATCCAGGCTGCATATTTCTTCAACAAATGGCCATGGAGCCATTTTCCTAGACACTGCAGATGTATGTCACCTAAGTCTACATGTCAATAAATTCTTTCGTGCTTCAAATATACAGTCTTCAAGTTTACGAGCACAGATAGGCACACGGTGCACTCGAAATATACACTCTAAACATCAGACCTCCAAGTTAATCAAGCTTTTTTGTTAAAGCTGGTCTACAAATCCCCAGGCTCTTTAAATGCAAATGGCTCCATTGTATGGAATGTCAGTGTGTTCTGTGGGAAAGTCTCTGTATGAAAATATAGTCTCTTTTACAAAAGGCTCCCTCTGAAGTTAATGCTGCTTTTCCATTGCATCCTGCACACCGTTTCATTCGACGGTACCGAGTGGGTGTCGTAACTCTATTTGGAGAGGGCGAAAGGTCTCGTCGACACTTGGCGATACAGTTTACTGCTTGTCATTCACCATGAGCCACACCACCGAGTGTGCTCTGTTTTCACTTCACTCTTGGGTGTTTGTCCAGGCTGGGCTTTGAGAACGAAGTCCATCGTCCTGGCAGGAGAACATCGCTTCTGACGCCTTCATAGCATTCCTGGGTGACAGCTTGAAAGTGCACGGTGTCATTTCTCAAAGGTACTGGAGCAGAACAGTTAGAGAGAGAGAGGGAGATGGATAACTTGGGGTTTCTACAAGCCCAGTGTACATACATCTAAAGTTATCATTATAAGTACACAGACCACCATCTTTAAAAGTGTACAGAACACTATACTTGCTCTGTGCAAAGACTCTACCAAGCTTGACAGAAAGAGACGGAAGTTTGTGCGAAAAGCAGGACTAACAGTGCCACGGACCTGCTAATCCTGCAGGACTAACAGTGCCACGGACCTGCTAATCCTGCAGGACTAACAGTGCCACGGTCCTGCTAATCCTGCAGAACTAACAGTGCCACGGTCCTGCTAATCCTGCTCTTGCTGTCAACAAAATCGAGTGACTCCTGTCTAATGAGTCTCAACCATGTCAACCATTGAGCAAAATCCACTTTAACTCCATTTGAGTGACTTCATTACCTTGGATTTTATAAGAATTATGAAGAAATAATCTTAAAAGGTTTCCTCAAATTGTGACGGGCAGGAGGTGCGAACGAAAAGGAAGCGATCACGCCAAGTCTCAGAGAAAAAGAGGGGTTTAATAAATAATGTGCGCTAACCAAAATCCCGTGCACTGATCCAAATTAAGGATACAATAACCAGCAGTCAACTGGTACATAGACAAGGCATTTATAGACAGACAAACGACCATCAGGTGAGGGAGCTAATAAGCCCCACCCACCTGAGGGACGCACACAACGCAACAACAACAGGACAACTGCCGCTGTGCCGGAGGCGACCGGTAGGGGGAGCCTCCCTCACCATGACACAAATACTGAATCATATATTCAGTGTTGATTCGCCTAGCTTGTAGCTTGGTTGCATAGAAGACTAGTTGTACTGAAATAAGAGTATACAAATAAATTGACTGTTTGCTTTCCATTGTAAATCATAAAGTATAAAGTATAAATGAGACTTCAGGCAATGGATGATGAGCATCCTGGATTCAGTCTCAGCTTAGCTCACTGGTGACTGTGGGAATCTGTGTGTTTATGTACCACACACACACACACACACACACACACACACACACCCCCCCCCCTTAGGCTTTTCGTTTTGTTCTCTAGGTTATCACACTAATGAAAGCATGCTGCAGAAGGAAAGATCACTCACTCCAAGTGCCATGATCAAGTTTCCTGGTCGACATAATGACAATATGGCCCACCAGAAGCCGATTACGCAGAGGAGGATAAAGGAGGGAGAGATGGATGGAGAGACGGCAGGTGGAGAAAGAGAGGAAAGAAAGATCAAAGGAAATCTTCCCGCACACTCTCGGAGCTCGTGTGATCGATACTTTAATGGTCTCGATTCTGCATGCCTGCCGCAGTCCCGCCCCCTTATCATTCCTCCTTAATTTGCGAGGCTCTCGCAGCCAGAGCAGAAAAACGCGCACCTTTACTTTCAGCAAGCCACCACCTCGCGCTGACTGAGATATGGGAGGTGGGAGGTGGAGGAAGGGTGGGGTTGGAATTGGAAGGAGAACAGCTGGCAGCGACGGAGTGCTGCGTCCGCACATCCCTGACATCACTGATGCGAAAAGGCACTCGCTTAACGGCCGCAAATATATATATATATATATATATATATATATATATATATATATATATATATATATATATATATATATATATATATATATATATATAATATATCACGCACATAACATTACACATTTAACGTTATATAATGACAATTACCACAGCTAAAACATATCCGCCTATGATCGTACGTCTGAACAGGGTCTAAAAGAACCGCCGGTTTGCTGGATTGTTTTGACTCAGAGGACGGGCGGACTGGCAGGCACAGACGGCAGGTTAGGCACACCTATCTGACATCGCTAAAGCCCGGCGGCCTCGCAACGAGGCGGGCTGTTGCGTTAGCCTGCCATCGTGCAGGAGGTTATGGTGGAGAATTAGCCACGGCGACACCTCCATTATTGATGCTGCGCTGGGCCCGAGCGTTGCAGTTGGATCCATTTCAATATATATGCAAACAGTTCATACTCAAAGCTCCCTATCCCCGTTTCTATGGCAACTTGCAATGTCACAGTATGTGGTCTCAGCAGCAGGTCCGTCCCTGAAGTCAGCGATCACCCTCCCACCCGGTCCTGCTCTCTGCCTCCGAGCCTCCTCTCTTCTCCTGCAGCTAAGCCAGGGTCCTTTGTATTGCATTTCTTTCGTCTTCATAAAGAGGTTTGCACTCTCTTGAGTACTTAAAGTGCACTGTCTGCTATTCCACCACCCCCCCCCCCCCAACCCCCCCCCCCCCTAGCTCTCTCCCTCTCCGTCTGTAAGCATAAATAGTTTGGGTCTGTACAGTCAGATGCGCTCTGGATCTGTCAGCTGAATCATTTCAATGCTAATGTCCTTGGCATCTGCACTATATAAATTCACCGTGGCAAAACACGTTGTCGTCAGCTTTTGAGGATTGTCGTCACTGGAGCGCTGGGATAAGAGAGAGGCACTTTGATAAACTTGCACAAACACGATCTTGGGGAAATGTGCACACACACACGCACACACGCACAAACACACACATACACACACACACACACACATACTCATGCACGTACAAGTACACACAATGCGCACACACACAAGAATTTAATATGCATGTATGACTTTCTCTTCAATTCAAATGATCTCTTACATACTACGCTAAGCGTGTCATGGAGTTTTTTATGTATGTACAGTGCCAGCTTTTCCTCATTGATTTGTCAGTGAGCTCTCTGAGTAAAGAAAAAGCCTGTGACTGCATTGCAGTGTTTTAGCAGAGGGAGCAGAGATTCACACACACACACACCACACACCCACACCAACCCACGCACTTACACACACACACACCTCTCTTTAGGGGAAATGGGTAGCACCTGTGTGGCACAGAGCGGAAAATAAAAGTGACATTGAAACTTTACAGAAATGCACCAGGAGAAAAGCCCACCACCCCATCCCAAGACTGGAATCAATTAGACATATAGAGAGCAATATATGTGATTTAGCTATGTGATCTTTATAAGGGAAGAAAATGAAAATAAAAGTAATGGGTATAAGTGGGTATTCACACACACACATATACATACAAACACACACACACACACAAGCCAGGCCTGTCTCACACTGCCTGTCTGCAGCACCCGTCCTGCTTTCTGCTTCACTGCCCTCTCAAGGTTGAGTGTGGAGTGTTGCAGTAATCTAACCATTAAATAATTACAACCTGGCATGGCTGAGGCTCATTAGACAGGAGTGACTTGATTTTGTTGACAGCAAGGGCAGGATTAGCTGGAATATGGTGCCGTTATTCCTGCTTTTTGGAAGGTTTTGCACGAACCGCTCTCTCAAGCTGGTGAAATTCCAACAAGGAGCAGTTATGGTGTTCTGTATGATTGTAATGCAGCAGCCTGCAGCTGTGTACATGCATGTGTGTGTGTGTGCATGTTTGTGTGTGTGTGTACATGCATGTGTGTGTGTGTGTACATGCATGCGTGTGTGTGTGTGTACTTGCATGTGTGTGTGTGTGTACATGCATGTGTGTGTGTACATGCATGTATGATACACCTGCACACATACATGCATGTGTGTGTGCATGCAAGATTTTAGCTGTGTGCATGCATGTATGTATGATTTTAGCTGTTTACTTGCATGTGGGTGCGTGTGCATGTGTGATATTACCTGCGTGTGTATGCTTGTATGTGTGTGCATGTGTGATTGTAGCTGTGTACATGCATGTTTGTGTCAGCCTGTGCAACTTTAGCTGTGAACGTGCATCTATGTGTGTGCGCGTAATTGCAACTCCTTTTCTAAACTAGCCTGCAGGATGTTGGAATGCTGTTGTGGGCTTTCAGTGCAATGCTACATCACATTGTTTACATGTACATGCACACATTCACAAGTGTGTGTGTGTGTGTATACTTATGTATTACATCCTGCTGGCAATAAATAGTCTGTGAAGGTTCCAACTTCTGTTTTTTCCCTCATTTACCTGTATCATTTTATCGTCTGCCTGTTGGCTCTCCTATTTTTGACTTCCCAATTAGGAACAGCCAGACAGCATCAAAAGTGGGCAGAGACTGTTGTTGTACATTTTAGTATGGGCTTTTTTAGCATTCAAGAGCTTGTTTTGGTACAGAAAGCTGCCCCGCAGGACCGGAGATTTAATGGGAGTTCTGGCTGAGATAATTCTGCCTTAGCATCGAGGACTGACTGCATCTCAGGATCCTCAAACATTCGCAACCAGGACTGTTCGATGAATCCCTCCTGTGCTGCAGCACAGCCCACAGGGATGCTGCCCCGCTGCTGTTCCGGGAGCTCACACGAGCTGCTGACGGCGGCCCCCATTCTGCCAAGAAAAATGGGCTTAATGAAGCCCCCTAAACTCCTGCCATTATCTGCGAGTGCGCGCTGGGAGCTCTGAGCCGGAGAAAATGATCAAGGAAAGCGGAAGGCTGCATTAATTTCGAGCCCAAACACTTCTGGCACGGAGAGGAAGGAAACGAAGAAAGGGGAGCAGGAGGAGAGAAACAGGGGAGACTGAACTGCGGCGAAAGGCCGACTCCTCCCTCCGTCCTGGAGTTGGAGGCCCCCGGAGGAGGACTGGGGTTTCCCACGCGGGCTTTGATTCAGGAGCCCAGGGGGATTGTTGCTCCGCGCCCACCACAGTCACACGGCGCGGTGCGAGGAGGAGGACATCTGAGTGGCAGGTGCATTTAAAACAGGTGGATGTGCTGTTCTGGGCACGAGCTGATCCCCCTCTAATCCCCCTCTCGGCGTGATGCAGCTCGGCGTGCTGCGAGGCTGGCGTCACCCCCGAGGCCCAGCAGGCGGAACGAAAGCACAGCTCAGTTTTCATGCAGAACTGTAATATAAGGAGTAACTGTAGTATAACTGTACTGTAATATTGGATTACCCAACTGGGACTGTGCAACATGATCCAAATCATCTTATCTATGCATATAGTTACAATGTGCACTTGTACTGCAGTATGCAATGCGTAGAACCCAAACTATTACATGCGGTAGTGGAACTTAGCAACAGACTGTGTAATTGCACACATAACTACAATATGCAATAACGTGTTAACGCACTGCCACGCAGCACCTTACGATGGCTCCCTGACCAACACTGACCAATCCTGTTAGGTGCAACACACAGTTGTCCCTTTGTAATGTTCTGTGCTGCTTGCACGCTTTGTTACTGACTGCACTTTAATGTGCATCTATGTGCACTTCAGGATCGTCTTAATGTATGTGTGTCAATGAGGCAGGGAGAAAGCTTTCTGCTGTGCTGCACTGATATAATGGCAATAAGAGCTGAATTCAAATGTAGATTTAAGCACATTATCTTTATCACATATCCTTAACATGTAGTTCCTCCCTAGCCGAGGGCTACACAATTGCAGAAGTGTGATGAGATAGAATTCACTTTGTCAAAGCCCATTTGCCATGTTTACCAGTAACCCTGTTTTCCTCTGTTTCAAAATGAAGGTGCACCATTGCCAGAGAACCTTGCAGCAAAGGCCGGGTCACCTATTAGGCTGTTATACCATCTTTTGCCTGAGGCATGACTTGGTGAGGGAAAGAATTCTGGGAAGCCTGTCCTTGCAAGTTTACCTCGTTAGCCAAAGCAACAGCCATTTGTTAAAGTACAGCAAATGATACATGTATATAACAAGCACCTTCTCACCCTTAGGGCAGCTGCCCTTCCCTTCCTTATCACATCTGCGAATATCCAGAAACTTGTCCAATGGGCGTCCTTGCTGAAAGAGACCTCGTAGTCCTTATCTTGTTTGTGGGCTGAAAAAAGTCTGTACAGCCGGTATGTTCAAAATCCCAATATGTATGACACATGGGCACTTAAAGTACTCATTCGTGTCACAACAGAGTACTGCTTTGGTCAATTGCCAGTGGTCTACTGAGAGTGGTTAAGCTGTAAGTCAGCTTTGTGCAATAAAATATGTGCACACCTGGGCATGGGAAAGAGAAATCACTAGTCACAAATGCATCTTGGGTAATGTTTGGGACACTGTGGAATCCATGCTGGTGGAAGTGGTGACTAATTACACAACATTAATGATCTTTGCTTATATTTGGAGTAATATGGTGAAAAGTGGGTGTTAAATTAAACATCAACAATTTCTAGCGACCACAGTTTGTATAAAATGAAACTAACAGCTGTGAAATGAGCTTTTTTCAGCTGGCACCACATTGTATGTCTGACATGGCGATTTTCACGTATGCTCATACATTTTCAGGCTGTTGTACTCCAATATGATGTTAAATAGTCCATGCACAATATCATCTATGTTTTGTTACCTGCTACCAATTATTATGTTGTGATTTATGCGTTATGTTCACAAGCAACATGCTTTGCATTCTTGCTCTTAAGCGAGCGCTCAGATTTGGCAACATCGTCTTGGTCTAATTAAAACGAACCCTTCTGCTTTTTTTTCACAACATGAGATGTCTGCTTTTCAAACCCTGGTGCACACCAAAAACGTGAGATGTCTGCTTTTCAAACCCTGGTGCACACCAAAAACATGAGATGTCTGCTTTTCAAACCCTGGTGCACACCAAAAACGTGAGATGTCTGCTTTTCAAACCCTGGTGCCAAAAAACGTGGACTGAAAGCCTCTGAGCAGAGCGGATGTCCAGCCGAGCTCTGGTTCAGTTCGTCTGAAGGACGAACGCTGATCACGTAGGGCTAAAAGAACGATGCTGTGCTTGTTCTTCTTCAGCTCTTGTGTGAGGTTGATTACATTTTGCGATGGAACTTGCTCTTGCGGTTACAGAAAAAGCATAAGAAATCTGTAAACCATGTCAGAGATTTTGCTAAATTAGTTTTCCTCTTGGTAAGTGAGACTGTGTTCTGTGTTATCAGAATTTGTGTTAGCTTTTTGAAAAAAAAAGTTTTTAAAAATGTAAAAAAAAAAACAGTACAGTGCTGCCACTGTGATAATGACTACTGTCGTACTCATAGTAACACTGTGCACATGGCAACAGAAGCCGCTGCAGCTCTCTCTAAATCCACCAGTCAATCATTGCTGTGGTAGTGAGAGATCAGTTGGGCATATATACTTATATACATATACATATACATATATACCAGCAATTACGACCTTAAGATCAGCACAGCCACAGCTGTCCCGGTCACCACTTAGCAAGAACAATTCCTGATCAGACTGGTAAATCAGCACCACAAATAGGCTCTGTGGAACATTTTAATGAATGCAGTATCTTAGCAGCAGACTGGAAGGGGAAAAAACTAACTTACAACTTAAAATGGACTACTGTTTACTTTTTGTCCTGTATTGGGGTAATTAACAGTGTAGTTCAATATAATGTACTTTTTTACCAATGAGAGGTAGATTTGGACTTCATTCCCATCCTCTATAAAATATTATGCTTTTACGGGATTTAATGTCACCAAATGTCATTGGTATCTCTCGTTGCCTAATCTTAGCTAGACTGATCCTAGCGAGCAAATCTAGAGGACACATTCATGTTATACCTTGCCGTACACCCATATTAAACAGCAGCATTTAACCAAACTTTCCTCTCTTCACTGCAATTATCAGACATCAAATGGGGCAGATGTAATGTACTTGAGAACAAACTCAGTAGATATACGCAACTATCTCTGCTCGCTAAGCAATGTTAGATACATTGGAAAGTGGCAAATGTTAGATGGCAGAGCAGGGGTAACATAAATGTGGCAAAACAAAAAAAATGAAAGGATGAACTTGATCAGCAACAGTATTCAGCTACATTGCTCTGCTCAGGCATTCTTTATTGGGCATAAGGGGCCATGTTGTTTTGCTAGTAAACACACCTCACACCATCACACTGCCACTGTCCTGTACTGTGGACACGAACCAGCAGGTCTCCACGGGCTCATGTTGCATGCACCAACTTCTGGTCCTTTTATCAACAAGATGCAGGATCTTGGATTCACCTAACCTGTTTTCCCAATGGTCCATCTTTGAAGCACCTGTGCTCAGTGGAGACATGCTTTTTAGTTTTTCACTGACATTAGCACCCACAGTGATGGCTTAGTTACCTTGAAAAAGTAATCTGATTTCTGATTACTGATTACTCCTTTAAAAAGTAACTCAGTTACTTTACTGATTACTTGATTTTAAAAGTAACTAAGTTAGATTACAAGTTACTTTATTAGTTACATTCAGCAGCTGCCAACAACGACAAAATGACAATCAATTTTGCCATTGCTCACTTTATTGGAAGAGCGTTTTAAAGAGTAACAATGTATCTCCTGACATTACGTTTGTGTCGCTGCACGGTATTATTTGTAAATGTATTTGTAAACATAATACAAGATAACTATTCAGTCAGATAGCTATTTGATGTGAAACGAAATACAGTTCCAATTTCAAGCATTTTTAAGTACCAACATTTTTTGCCAAAATTCCAGCACTTTTCAAACCTGGAACACAATGCAACATTAAAATCCGTCAGGTAAATGTTCCTTAACCTGTTTTTGCAGAGATATTTCTTTACACTACCACGTATCGTTTGGGAGAACACTGCAAAGAGTTTGACGCGTCAAGTATAAACGCTTCATCCGCTCTCACAGGTTCACACGCAGTTTGCAAAGTCGAGCTCTACGGTCAGACGCTAAAGTATAATCCATTCTTAATTATCGCATAGGCCAGATGTCACTCCCTGAGATGCAAGAAAGCAAAAATATATGTCTTTACTAAGGAAAATAACAAAAATAGTAACGCACAGTTACTTGGATAAGTAACTTTAATCTGATTATTGGATTGGAAATAGTAACTCGTTAGATTACTCGTTATTGAAAAAAGTGGTCAGATTAGAGTAATATGTTACTAAGTAATGCGTTACTGACATCACTGAGCACCCTATATGGTCTTTGGCTGTTGTAGTTCATTCAACACAGACTGATGAGTTGTTTATTATGTGATGACATTCATTAAACAGATCATAAAATATTATGCCATTGCATAAATTCATGAAACCCAATAAAAGAAGTAAAGCATTATAAAACATACATTATATAAATATACAAATACATTTAAGGGCAGCATTGAATCTGCATAATGTGGGAAATTAGCCACCTCTCTGGTGCAAATATGTAATTGCATGAATCCTGTGGAAGAACATTTTGTAATATTGGTTGCGCTACATTCCATTTCCCCAAGCAGATTTATCTGATGATTGCAAGTGTGCGTACACTGAAAGAGTATTCAAAGAGAACTCGATCAGGACTGGTGATGGAATGTCCTTTGAGGTTGTAAGTGAATTATGTACTCTTGAAATCACATCTGTATCAGGCTAATGTTGGATTTCTATTTGAGAACTTTCAAATTCAGATATGCATGAGATTCACTGTGTGTTAGGTCAGATTATAAGAGTGTCCAGTTAATCTGACAGTGTATCAGTTTATCTAGGTTGCTATCATTTGAATAGAGAGAGATTTAACTTGGAGAGTACTTAGAGTGATTTTCACCCCAATTGAAATTTGTCCTCTGCATTTACCCATCTGTGCAATGATAACACACACTAGTGATTAATAGGGGGCTGTGGTGCACATGTGCCCAGAACAGTGGGCAGCCCTGGTCCAGCACCCAGGAAGCAGTTAGGTTAGGTGCCTTGCTCAAGGGTACCTCAGTCATGGCCTCAAGCCTGGGAATCAAACCCACGACCCTCTGGTCACAAGAGGTTCCCTAAGATAATGTAGCCTTACACAACCCAGTAGCCCAATGCGACCACCAAAAATTTAGGAAGGCATTACTTACCTGTTCAACAATAAAAAGCCAATTTAGCAGCATCACTCCTGAAACCCAGAGCTCTCTCCACCTCTGAAAACCCAAGTCAGTGTATATCTGGCCTTAGCTTGAGCTATGTTGCTCTGTTTCAGCTTGCTGGCTTTCTTCAGTTCTATACCTATATCTGTGATATCTCTCAACAAGTCTCAGTGCTGTAGAGATCAGCACTGTCCACCATACCCCCTAAAGTTAATTAGGTAACCAGCCCATTGAGCTGGACCTTCTTTTTGAGCCTGTGCTGGCGATGTTAATATTCAACGACGTCTAACGTGTTGCAAAGAACTCTTGCCAAATCTTACCTAACAGCCCTGCCTTTTGATTAAGACATATTTCATGCTCCCCATTACAACAGCAGAAGGACTATATTTTACCAGGTTCTTTTTTGCCTTAAGTATTTAGAACTGACATTAATGCTGAGTAGTGTTTAGTATTTAGTAGCATTGTCTCTGTATTCAGGGTGGTGTGAGGTTGTGTTCTTGTGAAACAGGCTACAGTGTCATTTTCTTGATCTTGGTAAAAAGGGCCAACTGAGACGAAGGAAGCAAGGGGATAGCTGAGGATGAAACAGAGGAGCATGTAAAGACTCTGAATGAGGTGACCCCTGGTCTGTGAGTGAGGTGACCCCTGGTCTGTGAGTGAGATTACCCCCTGGTCTGTGAGTGAGGTGACCCCCTGATCTGTGTGCTGAGGTGACCCCCTGATCTATGTGCTGAGGTGACCTCCTGGTCTGTGAGTGAGGTGACCCCCTGGTCTTTATGTGAGGTGACCTCCTGGTCTGTGAGTGAGGTTACCCCCTGGTCTGTGAGTGAGGTGACCCCTGTTCTGTGAGTGAGGTAACCCCCTGATCTGTGAGCTGAGGTGACCTCCTGGTCTGTGAGTGAGGTTACCCCCTAGTCTGTGAGTGAGGTGACCCCTGGTCTGTGAGTGAGGTGACCCCTGGTCTGTGAGTGAGGTTACCCCCTGGTCTGTGAGTGAGGTGACCCCCTGCAGATATTCAGGTGGTGCACCCTGAATGTCTGCAGATTCTCCCCTCTGCAGACATACTGCATGCATGATAACCACATAGAGTTAACTCTTCACTAACAAAATGGTATTTGAATTTAAACATATTTTAAAGGATGTGGTCTAACTGCATTGGATCATGTCACTCTTAATGAGCTTAACGATCAGGGCTTTACGATCAACATGGCTGAAGGCCTAGATAGGCAGCAAACTGCAACACTTCATTTAAAGTTGCTCCTCTAGTGGCCTATTGGATCTGCTGCCATTCTGTAATATATAATGGAGTGATTGAATGGATCTGTGTTAGTGTCCCCCTGGCGGGAGCCTCCGATAGACAGCAGTGGCGCTGTACGTAACGTTTTGTTTCATGTTTTGTCTTGTTTTGCACATGTTTTCTGTTTTGGTCTTTTAACACCATCCTCCCCCCCCCTCCCCCAGGTGGTGTGGTGAATGAGGCACAACACACACAACCCGGGGTTGTTATGCTACTCCTGTATATTCCTCCCTTTCTAAGCCTTTTGTGATTTTTTGATCGTTCGTCATTATTTGTAACGTTGGCTTTCTTTCTGTCCTTTTTGAGAATTTTTACGCTCTTTATCAGAGACTTTCCGACTTTCTCCTTTTTTTATCTTGCGCATTCTACCCCACGACAGGATTCACTATATAAACCCAAAGCAGAATATCTGAGGTGTACACGACAGTGTTGCAGCGCTGAATGTGTAACATGTTTTACCAAGGCCAACCTCTATATAGGCCAGTGTGCCCCATGTGTATGTCAATGGAGGGGGTGGTGTCTTATTGGAGTACTGGGAAAACAGTGAGGCAAGTCATTAAGATAGGGGGTGCACATCTGGACATGTACTGGGCAAAACCCATATAAGTGTCTCATAGGACACACACACACACACACACACACACACACATGCAGCTAGCAAACAGGGCACATCAAAAAGCTGACTTGCTTATGAAAGTCAGTTAGGAGCTGGCAACATGCCCTGTCATTTCGCTCATTACAAGCAAGTAACATGGGGCAAAATAAAGGACCACTCAGCTGGGTGAGATGAGAGCTGAGGGCGTTGTGCAGGTGAAGTGAGTGGGGACTGTAGCATCGAGGAGCCCAGTGAGATGCTGAGAGTCTCTCACAGACTCTCATGGAAACTACCAGAAGGGCCGTTGCCCTGTCACGGTTCCCACGGCGGTGAATAGGGGCCGGCCTCCAATAATTAGAGCCCCCGTTAAATGCAATCGGAAAATGAAGTGTAATTAGGTGATTAAGACCCGTGGTGAAAGAAAACAGCCTACCTTCTGCTCTTACCCTGCCATCTTTTTCCTACTTTTTTCGATTGTTTTCTCCATTTTTCGCCTTTTGCCTCTTAATCTTTATTTTTCAAAATGTTTCTCAAAATGTTATTGTATTATTACTACCCCCATCTGCTGTAGGGTATAATCCACAAAGTGGCAGTGTCACTCTAACAAAGAAAAATCACTAGTCTAATATTGACAAATTAGAGCGTAACCTCAGTAAACAAACTGGCGTGCTGCAGAATGAGCCATGTACTGTCACTACTCACTGCTTCCCT
Organism: Brachyhypopomus occidentalis; assembly: GCA_020368025.1. Lineage (NCBI taxonomy): Eukaryota > Metazoa > Chordata > Actinopteri > Gymnotiformes > Hypopomidae > Brachyhypopomus > Brachyhypopomus occidentalis. Next base: position 442,395 of record JAGXOD010000066.1, on the reverse strand, counting down.
ATTAACATGAGCCTGTACTTGTTTGTACTCTGCTCTCGCATTACAAAGAATGGAGCCGATCACCAGGCACCTTTTGGGGAATCATGCTTTGATATTTATTTCAGCTTTTTTGTGTGGTTGCATGTGTGTGCGTTTTAATTTATTTAGTGTCTTTTGTGTTTGTGTTATTAAACATCTATTGAAATGATTTTTATTCATTGTTTTTTTTCTGGCATATATGTGTACTTTTTTGAGAACGTTTATATTTTGTGTTACTGCCTTCTTTGTGTGCACGTTTTCATGTTCATTTGTGCATGTCGGGTGTGTTGTATGTAGTTTGTCCTCCGTAGCATTAGAATATACACTTATTATCCTTGTTTGGTAACATGAAACACAGATATACAGGAGCTTTGATCATGCTACTTTCTTTTATTGAGTTTCCAACTTCTCAACAAAAGGAAAAGTGCCACCTACTGGCATATGTATAACAGGGATCAGAACTATCAGTATGCATAACATTTCCTACCATCCTAATGAAAAAGTACTCATAGAACAATCTAAGAGTCAGTCTTTGTTGTTTTGTTGACAGATGTCGGAGTGGGTAGTGGGGTTGCCCCAGGCTTCGGGCTAGTTCAGGGGATTATTCTGACCTGTTAGAGAACAGGCTCCTTAGCAACTACATACAGTACATTTCTGTCCTGTAACACATTTATACAACAGTTATATCGTGTGAGACAATCCAGGGGTTTCACCAGTTGGGGGTACATTGAGCATGCCGGGTAATAATGCCAACTCTGACTCCACAGGTTTTAAAGTTGGTAAACAGGAGCTGATTGGCATGTCAATGCCATACCTCTGTGGTCCTAACATCCACAGTGTATGAAGCAAGTCCACTCTGAGTGGTCGCCAGTACTGGTGCTCCGTCTCTCTCCCCTCTATAATCACAGGCCAGTACTGCACCTCCAATTTTAAACTGCCTGCATTTAAATCTTGTGGCTCAGTGGAGAGTCTGATGGTCGTGTATGTGATTCACAGTAGACATCATGCTGGGCTTCAGAGCATCCAGCCGAGTATTTAATTGACAGACCAGAAAAGGCATGGATGGGCATGGATGGAGCCTTTTTTGTTTTAGTTTGCGAAGCACACAGTCAACACAAATGTGTCTAGCCTTTGTTGAGCACTGGTTGATCCTTTAGAGGATTTAAGTACATGCTAAAGAGTTTGCACAAATCTCTCAGCCCGTCCATTGACGATCAGATGATAAAGGGCTGAACAAATATACTTAACATGGTTAGCCTTCAGGAAAGCAGCAAATTCTTATGCAGTGAATTTGGTTCCATTATGTCTGACATGGACCTTGGATATATTCGTAGGTTTGACAACCTTTTCAAACAAACAAATGGTCATGTCCGTGGTGTATGTGGTCATGGACTCCATTATCTGTACCATAAGCCTAGTGTTGAGTGTCAATTGCAGCAATGTTCCTTTGACCATTAGTTGGCCCTGTGAAACAGACCCATGGATGGAGAAGGACAATGACATGACACGGCATCTTCTCAGTCTGTCGGCAACTCTGCCTGTTGCTTAATGATGCCATCGAGACCAGGCCACTATGCAAATCCACAAGCAATGGCTTTCATTCCCTCCACCCTTTCATGAGCAGTGTGTAGCTGTTCAAGGACCCTTCGACGCATTCTGGGTGGAAAAATAACTCCCACAGTAAGCATACGTGTTGTACCTACTTAGGAAAGATAACATTTCACCATTACTAACAATGTACAGTGCTTTGTTACCTTTGGTGACCAGTGTGAGGACTGCACGCATCCAAGGCACTGACCTCTGTCCATTTGCTTCAAGTGGAACACATCAACTGCATCCACTTTGTGTTTGCGTCCCACTTGCAAAAGGTTGTCGAGTGATATAATCACCAATGGCGTGCTGGGCTACTTTTCTCTACTTGATTTTGCAAATGTGCGCTGAGAGTAGTAAAGCCTGCCTGGGCACATGTGCTGCTACTACAGATGAAACCCCTTCGTGTGCGACAAACATTGTAGTCGTGTGGCAACAATCAGCGTGGAACGTGATCTTCCAGCCACACAGATATTGGTAGAATTTTCTTACCCCAAAAATAATGGCTGAGGCCTCCCACTCAATCTGCACACAGTTTTGTTCTGCCTTGGTGAGTGTCCTTGAAGCAAATGCTATTAGCCTCTCAACACATGAGAGATGACCACACCGACACCATATGGTGATGCATCACATGCTAATTGAATGCTGTTTTGAGGACCATAGTGTGTCAACACATTGTGGGACACAAGCTGCTCTTTTGCTCTCTGAAACGTTGATTCACGTCCTGCAGACCAATGGCGACACGATACCATACACAAGAGGGCATTTAACAGATTTAGGATGGTCACCAGGTTGGTATGAATTGCCCATAAAAATTTATCCGACACAGGAAAATGATCAACTGGGTAGGGCTGAATAGGACTGGGACCTCAATGATTGCTTGCACTTTCTCTGGAGATGTCTGCAAACTTGCCACACTACTTTTGTGACCCAAGTAGTCCCAAGGTAATTTTGAAAACATTCAAATGTTCCTTCTCCACTTGCAAGCCAAACTCTACTTGCAAGCAGGTCAAGGACTGCATTTAAGTGTTTTAGATGTTTGACACAACAATATTGTCCAGATGGAAAGATGGACGATGCTGAGGCAATCCCAAACCAGAGACAATTGTAACAATAAAGGCCTTTTTGTATGGCGATCATGAGGAACTTATGCAATTACTCATCAACCTGTATTTGCAAATAGGTATGGGACAAATCTATCATTGCTGAAATATTTTAAGTCTCCACAGATGCACACTTCCGCATTATTTTTCACATCTGGGACTATTGGAGTAACCCAGTCACTATACTGTACTGGACACAGCACTCTAGAATCAGTGAGATGGGCAATTTCAGCTTCAGCCTTTGGACTAAAGGCATGATGCAGAACTTGGGGTTCTGACCATGCTGCAGTAATAGAGTAATAGAGGAATGGAGTAATATGGAGAGAGTTTCCTTGAAGAAACTGCAGCATCTTTCTGTAACACACGTTCTAATGTGATCAACTGCATTGTCGTTATCTCTTTCCAGTTTAATCTGATTTGGTGCGGCCACTCGCTGCCAAACAATGTTGGATATTTACCTTTTAATATGTACAGTCTGTTTGATCAATTTTACTTCTACATCAATGACCCATTGTGGACATAATACTTCCCCATTGTACATTCCCAAGGCAGTGTCCATAGGAAACAGAGGTAAGTGGTTTAGTATCGATTCATATTTTTATGTTTATGCTGCGCCCATGTCAAGCTCCATTTCTAAAGAAATGTCCCCAATACCATTGATGTACAGTGATGCTGGAGTTTTCTCCTGTATGTGAATGCAGAAGGAGATCAGAGTCTGTGTCATCGGTGGACATTTTTCCTGCATTAACATGTTTCGCATGCTTATTTTTCGGTCTTTTTTTCAAGTTTGGTTTCAGTTTCCATGGCACTACACACTCTGATGCGAGTCTTCTTAGCTCTGCAAACTCAGACATGTGACCCGCTGCAACATGAAGTGCAACTCTTTTCCTTGTAACATCCTCCCTGTGATGGGATTTGCCACGTCATTTGCATTTATCTGGAGTCTTATTTGATGACAGTGATGACATTTACCTTCAGTGATCTGCTGAGCTGTTGTGACTCATGTGTCATTGATTCCATTGAGGCTGCTATTTCCAGCGCGTTCCTGAAGGTAACATTAGTTAACAGATGCTTTCGCATGGGCTCACTTTATGGCCCACGCATGGGTTTGCTGTGAACCGCATCCCACAAAATGGGTGCCAAACTCAGGTACTCTGGCAACGTTTTACGCACTGCTAACTACTGAGCTATCTATGGAGCTATCTACTCCTGGTTGTGTCCGTGAAAATAAAATCACTCAGCAAATAACGAGAGATTTGGGGAAGCCTTGCGTCCTATGAAATAGCAACGTAGGTGCACTCCTGTCGTTAGAAGTGCTATTAACCACCACAAAGTGTTCAAACTGTTCAGTGTAGGTTGCTCTACAGTCTTGTCAAGGCTTCAGTGTGGCTGATGGTAGCCGCTACGTTGAGCTTCTCCTCCTTATAAACACAGAAAAGATAACAGAGATGGGCATACTAATAGATGCTAACTAACCTGATTCTGTTTGCATTAGAAAATTCATTAAATACATTAAATAGCATGAACACCACACATTTGAGTACTTTCTTGTACTTTTTCCCACTTCAGAACGGAAGTAACAGTGCCACCTACAGGGATATGTATGACAGCGATCAACCATCAGTATAGCTGATACATAACAGTGTATTTAGCCGCAGGCAGTGGTCCATACACTTTTATGTGTGTTTGCATGTGTTTGTGTGCGACTCATCTGGGCTCCATGTGTTTTAACGTCTGTCAGATTGCATAATCACTTCTTTAAAAATGAGTACAGCAGCACAAGCAAAAAGGGGAAAAAGTGCAAAAACTGGAAGAATCTGAAACACAAGCAGAAAAAGGGCTGAAATTTGCTGAAATAATCCACCTTAGAAAGAGCACAGAGCAGCACCCATTAGAGCAGCCAGATGTGAAAGCGTCAAGTGAAACATCACAAATGCTTTTCCTCCCCATAATGAGAAAGCTGTTCATCGCACACACACACACACACACACACACACACACACACACACACACACACACATAGACACACACGCACACACATACACAAGCACACGCATGCGCAAGCACATGCATGCCCATAATCTGCGCACACACAAACACACACACACTCACAAGTATGTGCGCAATACGCACACACATGCATGCACGCAATGTGTATACACACACAGACATGCACATACACACACATACACATGCTCCAGCCTGGAGAAGAGACAATCTCCACACAGACATTAGCCTTGTTAGTGTGTTCGGTTAGCTTTGTAATTCTGCTGGACCTAAGCAGTATCTCTGTATCCTTTAGAGAATATGGCCTAGATTCCTTTCGTTTGCCTGTGTAGCATGCTTTGTTGAAATTTTGAATTGAGACAGAGTTTCTCAGTGTATTTTTTTATCTCTAGGGATGGTAAAAAAAGTATGTAAAACTGCATAAAAACTGTAATACTGTACTGCAGTAGGACTTCATGGAAAGAATGAAATGCAATTATATAGACTGGTACAGTGGTGATTCTATAGAGTAATGTCTTCTGCTTCTTCCTCATTTAGCCCTCCAATCCCCACCAATAACCACACCCCCACCCCAATGCCCAGGCCTTGGTTGGAGTTAAACAAAGATTTCTCTATATATTCTGAAAAGGAAATAATTGGGGGGGTGGAGGAGTGTAGGAGTTTGGCTGTTCATAGGGGTAGAGTCTGTTAGGGAGTGTGTGCGTGTGTGTTTGTGTGTGTGTGTGTGGGGTGGGGGCTAGAGGAGCAGAGGAAGAATGAAGATGGGACTAAATGCAGCAGTGAGCTGCTGAGAAATGGTTGTTGTTACAATTTCTGACCTGAGAGGGGCAGCAGAGACACAGCTCTCCTACTACCTCCATTTTAATGAGAAAAACTTCAGGGAGAAAATACACATGCATGCGCACGCACGCACACACACATGCACACACACACACACACACACACACGCACACACACACACACACAGAAACCTGAATAGCTGAAAACTGGGTTTACAATGACAGCAAGAAAGGGAGAGAGACTGAGAAGGCCGTGAATGGAAGCACCTGAGTGAACAGGGAGTCAGTCATAACACACATTCCACTGCGGAGTTCACACAAACCAGGAAAGCCAAAACCAGGAACGCAGTCACGGCAGCACGGCAGCATGGAGAGTGGGAGATGCAGCCTGCTGCTACTCACAGAGAGGAAACATCCAGAAAAAAAGGACTGAGGATCATTTTCTGGTTCTCAGAAAGAGTGGATGGGAAACGGTCCCTCTGAGTTTTCTCTCAGTCACATATCTGATGATTCTCCCATACAGGCTCACTCCAAACATGATGTTTGAGCTTTCACAGACTGTATTAGGCTTTAGTTACCAAGCACCTTTAATGTTGGCTCTCTGAAATTTGCAGTCAATTACTGTCCATTATTATTTGTAACACTGACTGGATTTTGTTTGTGAATCATTTAGGACACATGAGTTGTACACATATGTTCTCTGAGATGTGACTAGTGATCTAGAAATCCTAACAGTGAGGTTTTGACTGACTGACATTCAGTTGCACTAGTCACAGATGGTCCAGTGCCGTCTAGACATCACAGATTAAAACCGTCGTCCTATGATGTGAATTATTCCTATGCACATGCTTATATATTCACACCGTGACAGTACCATTGACATCCGTAAAAGGTCTTTGAGGTTTGGATCCTTGCAAGAAAGTCTGCAGGGAAGGGACAAGAGACAATCAGTCCTCATGACCCATTAGCATGAACGGATGTGTTTACATTTATGTGAAAGTGTGTTTATGTATGTGAATGTGTAATTTGTTCTGATGTACATTGAGGCTTCATTGCCTTTTGCAGGTATCTCCCTACAAACTGGTCATCCATGCACACACACACACACACACACACACACACACACATGCCCTGCAGAGAGGAACAGTTGTGCTTCTGTCAGTGCCTGCAAATTGAGTTTTGATTGTATTCATAACTGAGAGTAGCATCCTGTCATGGTCAAACACAGGAGTGATCATCCTATTATTTGTTGAGCTCTTAAATGGATCATTATTTTGTCACTTCCAAGAAATACCAGATATAGTGCAATATAAATGCTTTGGGAAGCCACTATTATGTATTTCCTATCCACAAGCTCCTATGCAGCAAAGAAAAACTTCAGAGTGTCAATGCAGGCAAGCAGACAACCGTCATGAACCGTCATGAACCGTCCGTTTATGATCAGTTAAAAGTATGTTCTGTCAGGTCCCCAAATTTCTTTACTGTAATCCACTAGCAAATGCTCCTGACACCTGACAAAGTTTACAGTCTGAACTCACTGCTACCCAAAGTGAAATCCACATATTATTGGAACATAAACATTCATTCTGTGTGGGGGTGTTTTGGTTTCACCTCTGACATCAGCTTCTCTCTGCATCTCCATCTCTCCATCACCAAACCGACGTTCAATGAACACCTGGCTCAATTGAACCGAAGTCCACAAGATTCCATAATTCCACTCAATGTAGATCTAATTGGCACCTGAGCCTGACCATGTCTTAGGTTGGGGGGTGAGGGGGTGAGGGGTTGACAGTCAGGGATTAAAGCTGTGGCAGACACTGAGGTGCACACTGGGCCCGCCACTGATATTTAGGCTGTTGCAAGGGTCAAGGCAGACAGGCCTGAGGCAGCCACAGGGGCCTCGCCGGCAGCAGTCGGCAGGCCAGAGCCGGTCAGAGAAGCAGCAGGCATGGCGGCGGAGCCGGGAGCCGCGTCTCCCCCAGCTGGTGTGCTAATGGAAGTGGAGCTGCCAGATGGAGCGAGGGTGGTGTAAATTGATTCCTTGCATTCGTCTTCATTAAGGGTGCCAGGCTCCCAGGCCCGAGCGCCTGAGTGTGCCGGGTTTTCCGTGGGAAAAAAAAAAAAAAGGAAGAAGTTGTGAGGGAACAGACACCGATTAGTATGTGTGCTCAGAGCCTGTGTCGTCCATCAGACCGAAAGGCACCAAAAAGCTTTAGGAGGGCTGGAGAGGTATGCTGTGTCTGTGAATCAATTTCAGCTGTTTGGGTTTGTTACACTTTTTGATCTGTGTGTGTGTGTGTGACTGGGAACAACCGAGAGAGACACGAAGAGACAGAGGGAGAGAGAGAGACAGAGACAGCGAGAGAGAAGAAGTAGGGGAATTTGGGGCCATGCATCCCAATTTGCAGTAGAGTGAGGTTGACACGGAGGCGGCTAGCCGGTGGGCCCACATCCCAAGCCAAAGTAGCACGGAGGGGGCAGTCACGAGGCCTGACCCCCACCACCTCCCTTTCACACACACTCAGCCATGCAACCTGTACTGCGTCTCCGTCCCATCTGACATGGGTCAGGCCCTCTCTCCACCAATCCTCACCCCTGTCCAGGCTGTCGGAGTCCTTGGCAAGAACAAGTGTCGGATGCCCCCACTACTCACTGCCTCTTCTCCCCCCTCTCTCTTTCTCTCTCTCTATCTTTCTCTCCCTCTCTCACCTCTCCTCTTTGATGGCGTCACCCACATTCAGCTCACGCCACCCTGTCGCTCAGTTGCAGTGAGGAACAGTCTCAGAAAATAAGCATTAGCAAACGGGCCCGAGCTTAGGCTTGGCTGCGGGGAAGAGTGCAGACGCTGTCATCAACCACCAACCACATTCATTTGCCGGCAGGCTCAAAGCTCTTCCACCGAGATTAAAATAAATTTATAAATAATAGCCGCAAGCAAATAAATAAATACAGTGCCGTGTTTTCGCTTGTGGTGCATCCTAATAGGGCATTTGTTGTTGCAGATAAGGAGCTTGATGGAGGATCATGACATCAAACGCTTTCTGCGGGGGCCTCTGGAGTCTGGGTAGAAGCTTGCCGGGTCGACGGTGAGTGGATTCCCCGTCTGCCGCCTCTCTCTGCACTACCTGGATTACGCGCTGTGCTGAGAGCCCCCACGGCAAAGCCCTTCCCCTGTCCTGTGACAGGATGGAAGCAAGAGGGTCAAATTCTGCCCGTCTCTCTCTCTCTCTCTCTCAATCTCTCCTCCTCTCTCTCTGTCTCTCTGCTGCCTGTCTCTCTCTCTCTCTCTCTCTCTCTTTCCTCCTCTTATTTGGCTTTCTTTCTCTCTCTCCTCTCTTTCTTCCCCTCTGCTGCGGGGACCTTAAGGAGATTACAGTGTGTTATTGCGCTGGAGGCTCGCCTGGCTCTCAAATCCCTGGAGAGCTCTCGACTGTCGCTCCAAATATAGCGCGTGTTTATGATTCAGTCCCCACTGTATGGTAGCGGGTGCCCTACTGCCAGTGTTCCTCTACTCTCTCTCTCCCTCTCTCTCCCTCTCTCTCTCTCTCTCCCTCTCTCTCTCACACACACATACAAATGTGCATTGATTTTATATACAGTATATACATGCATGTATATATATATATATATATATATAGTAATAATAATCTATAGAATAATTTTCCTTTTCCTAGTTTCTGCATCCATTACATACAGTACTTCTGTACACACATGTCCTACGGAATATTGGCAGAAAGCTAAACTAAGCTAATAGCTTTTTCACACATATTTCCAAAATAGGGCTTCATTGTCACTTCAATGTCTCTTCTGCAAGTACTGTGGAATTTTTAGTATCTTCTCCATATCAATCATATCTGTTCCAGTTTGAAGACACTTGGTGCCAATTTGCTCATTGCCCTGCAGAGATCTTATTGAGGCCCTGCATTAGTCTGAATTGGTGCCAATTTTTTGAAAACACTCAGAAGTCACAAAGAAGGAGAGCGAGGGAGCAGAGGTGCGACTGATCTGAGCCGACACGGTGACCGACTCCTTTCTTCTCACTGAATTTGTCTGGGAGACATGATATAGTGATGCTGTGGTGTCTGGCTCAGCCTCCCTCCATCCCTCTCTCCCTGCCTCTCACCATCTCTCCCCTCCCTCTCTCCTTTTGTCCCTCTCTTGCTCTCCATCTCTTTCTTCTTCTCCCTCTCCCCCTCTTTTCCTGCTCTCTATGCATCTCACATAGAAGCCGAAGCTTTCCCTGAGGCAGAGGAAGGTACTGTAACTTGCACTCAGCCATATAGGCATCCCAGTTGATCTGGGCAGGAGAGAGAGAGAGAGAGACAAAGACAGAGAGTGAAAGAGGGAGAGAGGGAGAGGGAGAGAGAAGGAGAAAGGGGGAAATTAAAGCTTTCTTTAGAGTGCTCTTTGGCTTTGAACTCTTAGTGATGGGAGCAGGGGGACATGCTCATTGCCAGCCCTTAATGGTCACCTTAACAACCACAGAGGGCAGAGCGAGCGCATCACACAGGAGCAGACAGATGGGTGGACGTCATGGCAGATGGACGGTTCGAAAGAGTGAAGGCAGTGTGATTTACACACGCGCAAAAACACACACTGAGGGAAAAAAAGACGGCGGGGGTGGGGTGGGTGGGGGTGGGTGGAGTATTGATCGAGTGTCTGCAGTGCAAAATCATGATTAGGTGTGGATGAAGTGAAAGGGTCGTGAAACAAAAGCACTCCATGAGGGTGTGCGTTTCAAGAGGTGAGCAGACATATTAATGCTGGGGTAATGGAGGACCGATGTCATCCAAACCTGGTGGACACAGCCTGCGGATGACTGCTGAGGACAGCTTTCACTGTTCACTGTACATGAAGAACAATAACGTGAAGGCACATAACCATATTCAACATTGCACATTCAGCAATGTCGCTCAACTCAGCTCTATTTATAGACTAAAGAACAGACAGTGAGATTTGATAGAGCGCGCCACCAGTGATTTCAGAATTGGAGCATAGACCAGAGTCTTTGCTTACTCGTAATTACTTTCAGAAAGAGGTCTTCATTTGCAGCTGTATTTTACTTAACGCTCATGTTCCGTTCATGTCAGAATCCCTGTGGTTTTGGGCTAGGATCATATGCAACACTCAATACCTGTGCCCACATTTCCAACATTCCAGCATTTTACATTCTAACGTATCAGTATAAATATGGATATTCAAACATTTTGAAATGATGTCCAGCCAGCATATCTGTGAGCGACAAAAACACAGTTAACAGTACAGTTAACAGTCACTGTACATGCTCTTCAGAGGATCGGAGGTCTCTCGTTACCTTCGTGAGAATATACAGTGGATTGTGAATGGCTGGGTGCACGTGCCTTCCTGCACGACCGGATAGATGCAACAGTATGTAATAGGGCTGTCACACAGTAAGCCATTCCCATGATTAAACTGATCAAAGCTGATTAAAATGAGATTATATTCTGGGCATACTTTCATGTCAAGTGCACTTTCGTTTTAATTTTCTGATTACTTACAATAGAGGTTTAAACAAAAGCATTCAAGTGCATTTGTAAAGTTGTGTGTCTGCATGCTAATGAGCTGCACCAAGAAGGAAGACGGATCTAGTCAGGTTGCCATTTGGTGTTCAGTGATTATACTATATTTGGGTCCATATGTTCAGTTCTATGTTCACTTATCTGATTTTACCTGATTACAATAGGGTCTCATGTTAGTATACAAGGAACTCCTACTGTATGTGACAAGATAAAGATTAATATCTTATGTTTCAGGATGACATGTGACGTTCTTAGTATTTGTATTTTTTGGTTGTGTATTTAATTTTTTTTTGTAATACATGCAACTTTAACTGAATGCTGCTGTTTCATTTATGATAATTTTATTAGTTGTATTAAGTGATGAGATTTGGCAGATATACCTCCTTAACTGCAGATCGAGTACTGTATATTTGTCAAACAATGAAGAAAAGTGAGTTTTAATATTATTCATTTAATTCACCAGTTAAAACCATGCAGTAATGCTGTCTGCTTACTGGGCCCATGTCTTACATTAATCTTTTGAGCTTGTAATCCAGTCGTGTCCTTTTCGACGTGTTCTCCAAGTCTGGTCAAGTAGTAGCTGTCAGAATTTGAGAAAGACTATGACCATAAATCTTCAACAAAACAGGGCAGGGCCATCTCTGCTTTGCACACAAACTAAATCATTGCCACACAAAATTTTATAACCCCACAAACATGTTTTTATTTAATGTCTGACTAGGGAATTGTTTACGATGAGGGAGGCCCAGTGAAATAAATTAGACTTAGATTTTCTTTCAAAATTTGGATAGGATTCCATATTTCCTTACCTTACTAACATTGTGCTTTATGTTAGCATACTGTACTACTGTGTTCACTGTACTACTCTTGTGTACTAAGGTGACTGGGGGTGGAGCTAATAGTAATAGGCAACACCCATCTTAGAGGTGGAGCCTTTTAACTGGGGACAACTATAAATGTGTGTCTAGAGGACATTTGAGTGACTTGAATGAGCCTTCAAGTGCTCTCTAGGGACTGGTGAGAATTGATAGCAAGAGCCTTGGGAAGCTCTGAAAAGCCTTTAGGAAGCATCACAGTACCCTGGTAGTGACCCCTCCACTAAACTGGCTCACAGTCTCTGAGCTGCGTTCCTTTGAATGACGGGTGCTGACAAACTTAATGAAGTGTTGGTAACCACTATAAAGTACTGGTATCTCCTTCATGTTTAATATATATTTTATAAATAGCTTTGTAGGCTCAGGTTTAATTTAGTTCTCATCAAACGGTGATTCGGAAACCTTTTTAATGCTTGCAGTGATTCACTTTGTGTACTTTCAATTTACGATATGTGGTGTATTTTCTTGTTTTGAATGTGACCTTCATGTTACTGCTTGATGTAATGAACTAACACTTAGTCTGAGTAGCTGCTTCTGTGTATTTTAATAAACTGTGTCTTTTTACCCTATTTCATCCTAGATGAAAACCTAGATTATTTTATAGCCCCCAACCAGATGGGCCCAGTGGCCACTGAACTTGGGACCATGGTATCCCAGTGTGGCAGGATAAGGAGGGATTATTATGGTTTATTCAGGGTATTATTATCGAGTGTTACTTTTAGGGCGTGGAGTGTGTTAATTGATCATTGTGGTATCCCTATAAAAAGGGCTGGTTGAGGTTTGGAGGAATACCCCTGATTTTGCTCCTGCCCTTCCGCGTCGTGGATGTGTTAAGGAAGTTTTACCATCATTGTTCGATATCTGGGCCTCAGTGTTCCAGTTTGATGTCCTCCAGCTTTCACATCAGCGTCTAAGCAATCGCCGTCTTCAGCGGTCACAGTCTTAGCATCGGGTAAGGGTCTGTCATTTTGCCTTGAATAAACTTTTTACAGAACAATTCAGTCGCTAATTAGAGGTCAATCGGCTGGGAAGGAAGGTACCCGATATTGCAGTGGTGTTTTACCATCGGGATTATTTTGTGTTGTAATTGTAATTGTGTTGTATTTACTTGTACTACAGGTGCCGAGAATTCGTCGTTATATGAGTTGGTTAGTGGTTGGATCACCGTGGGAGTTTTGATTGTGTGTGTTGGCACGAGTGATGTGGTGTGAGTGTGTGTGTGTAGGTGATTTGCTTCTCCCTCTTGGTGCGTTTTAGTCCTGCAGGTATTTTTGTTCTTTTCATTTTGTTTAATTTGTACCGCGACGAGTTACACAAACTCCTTTGTTGTTTCTTTTAAATTGTTCTAATTGCTGATTGGATATTGTTTTAGTGATTTTTAATTGTTACAATAAAATTAAAGAAATGCTATTCTATTGAATAAATTTGTTACTGGGAATCCTGGTTGCGGTCCTTTGCTTACCATGGGACCTGTTAAAATTAAAATTCTCTGGGGGCAATTCCCATGGTGGCGTAGTTGGCTACATTTATTCAATGGTCGGCACTTTAACTCGGTGCAGATATAATTAGAGTGCATTCTTAAGGCCACGTCAAACCAGCATTACTTACTCCTTTACTCTTATTTCTCACCCCAACCTTTTGAATGGTTTGAATTGAACCATTGGAGCATACGACTGTTGTCACGTTGCAACAGTATGAGAATCTCATGTCTGCTTTTCACTTAAAGCTCTGAAATAGGGCCTAAGCATGTTCTTAAGCAGGCAGCATTTTAGGGTTCCTCAGTCTGTACAGAGGAAATTCAGGAGCTTCTTGGAGCTTGTAGGTAGCCATAGTGACTGCCACTAAAAGACCAGTGTTCATAACTCTTAGTCACTTAATGGGTTAAAAAGTAATTGGATCTATTCAGCATAGTAGTCCTTTGAATTACCATATTTTCAATAGGCAATCAATAATATATAACAGGATACATTATTAAAGTAACCATCCCAATGCTGTGCACTACTTTTTCTTAGCATTTCCTATCACACATCTTATAATAGTCTTATGATCAAAAGTACAGTGGTTGAGAATACCCATCACACTGCAAAAGAAAAATGCACTTCAAATACACAAAGCAAATTCATCAGAACAACAACGTTACGCTACATTTTGGAAACGCACTGCAAATTCAAAAATGCAGCAAATCCAGTCACAGCACAACAAAGCAGCAACTACCAAGTGAAAAGTGATTTTATCACGGATAAGCTTACATGAAAAACTTGTGCTCTGCATTCTTGCTTGTTTATTTTTGTTATGCTGTACATAGCGAAGCCTTAAAAACCCTGATAAAAATTCCATTTAACACAACCTAGTTTCTGTCTAAATGCCTAGCTAGCTAGCTACATTAAAAGAGCTATACTAATCCAGCCCCATTCAACCTAAAGAGAAACTGTATAACAGCTCTTGTTTTTGCTAAAACCTACATACCCTTTGTTATTCCCTTTGTGTCTTACCAGGTTATGTTTTGTACAGGCTGGTTTGTGGAATCTTTTTGAGACATATTGCATCATTTAGCTTATCCATGATAAAATCACTTTACATTCACTGGCCACTTTATTAGGTACACCTTGCTAATACTGGGTTGGACCCCCTTTTGCCTTCAGAACTGCCTTAATCCTTTGTGGCCTAGATTAAACAAGGTACTGGAAACATTCCTCAGAGAGTCTGGTCCATATTGATAGCATCACGCAGTTGCTGCAGATTTGTCGGCTGCACATCCATGATGCAAATCTTCCGTTCCAACACATCCCAAAGGCGCTCTATTGGATTGAGATCTGCTGACTGTGGAGGGCATTCGAGTACAGTGAACTCATTGTCTGAGATGATTCACGTTTATGACATGGTGCATTATCCTGCTGGAAGTAACCATCAGAAGATGGGTACAATGTGGTCATAAAGGGATGGACATGGTCAGCAAGAATACTCAGGTAGGCTGTGGCATTGTCAATATGCTCAATTGGTACTAATGGGCCCAAAGTGTGCCAGGAAAATATCCCCCACACCATTGCACACCACCACCAGCCTGAACCATTGATACAAGGCAGGATGGATCCATGCTTTCTTATTGCTGATGCCAAATTCTGACCCTACCATGTGAATGTCGCAGCAGAAATCGAGACTCATCAGACCAGACATTTTTCCAATCTTCTATTGTCCAATTTTGGTCAGCCTGCACAAATTGTAGCCTCAGTTTCCTGTTCTTAGCTGACAGGAGTGGCACAGGTTTCTCTGTAAACCCTAGAGATGGTTGTGCATGAAAATCCCTGTAGATCAGCCGTTTCTGAAATACTCACACCAGCCCGTCTGTCACAAACAACCATGCAGTTTGAACTGCAGCAGATCGTCTTGGCCATGTCTACATGCCTAAATGCATTGAGTTGCTGCCATGTGATTGGCTGATTCGACATTTGCGTTAAAGAGCAGTTGGACAGGTGTACCTAATAAAGTGTCCGGTGAGTGTATTTTCACCTGGTAGTCGCTTATAATAATTTGTCCAGAAACACTGCTGTGTTGTGGCCCACTTCTGTTGTGCTGTGACTGGGTTTGCAGCGTTTCTGAATTTACAGTGCATATGCGAAATGTAGTGTACCTGTTGTCATTTTGATGAATTTGCTTTACACATTTGCAGTGCATTTTTCTTTTGTAGTGTGATGGGTTTTCTTGGCCACCGTAAAAAAGGCTGCATTTCCAGATATGTGATTCCTTTGGCAGGGTGATAGTCCACTGTTCTGATCAGGGCAGCTGTCAGGGACCGGCTCCCCCTGGTTGGGCTGCTTCTTGCTGACGGAGTGGGCCATATGTACGGAACACGCCCAGCTAAGCATGGCCCCCAGCCCTGAGCCTCGAGCCTAGAATGACGACGGCGCATCTGCGCTACAGCGTCTCGCAGAGTTGCTCCCATCTGTCTCCCAGCATCTAGGTAGAACCCGCTGCTTCACCTCTTCGTTCTGGTCTTCGTCTGTGTCCTCCTGCTAACTACACAGGCAAAATGTCCTGCCTGAGAGTGTAGAACTACAATCTGTGCCTCCAGCATAAGGGATGGTGGGATGAGCTTCTACATCCCCAGAAGAGATGTTTCTTCTGCCTTTAGGAGACCCTAAACCGATGGGTGCCTTATAATCGGCTGGTAGAAGTCGAATTGAAGGAGTCAATAGCTGAAGAAGGCACGAAAGATGAATTTTGTGTCAATGGAGATGCAGGGGAGTGCTTATGTATACTGCGCATCCACACTGAGATGTGTGAAATAATGAGGATCACAAGTTTCTATTCCATCTGTTCCTGTACTTTACTTTCCCAGACTTCCTCTTCTCACCTTTGCCCCTTACATTTTTTTGTTCTCATGCGTCTGTTTGGAATCAAAAGGCACCTTCTCTCTCATCTCAGACACAGAATCAAAGACAGCCAGCTGACATTTTGGGGAAATACCAATGTGTGTGTGTGTGTGTGTGTGGGCTGTGGGAGTGTGTGTGCATGAGAAAAATTGAGAGACAGAGAGGGACTCGTGTCCCCTAAACACCCTTTCCACAGAACACCTGAAATGATGAGATATTTGGTGCACATCAGTCGTCTGTTTCACTGTCTGACTAGGCTCACAGAGGAGACCCTTCACTTTGATCCTGCTGAGGCAATGACACAGCCCTTCCCTACTCACTAGTGATTAACTGCTCTTTGACATAGCTACGTGTAGGTGTTGAAAACCCTTGCAATCCACAACAGTTGCCATTTATTTTTATGAATTTGGAATGATCTCATTATGTTTTTTTGTTAGGAGAAGACATTTTCTGATAAATATCATGATTGTGGTTGTGCATTGGTGACATACTGGTCTAGATGTGGCTTCCATCCAGTCTGTCCTCTTCCTACATGACAGTTCCTAGAGGAGGATGCTCAATTAAATGTCAACATGCAAGTAACTGTATAAATACAAGTTGTGCTGACATTGGTGACAATACAATTATCCTCTGAAAATGGTGAACTAAACCTTTGTTGTGTTGAAAACATTTATAAAAATCGCAATTACAAATCAAACACATTGAAGATGCCGCAAGTGCACTGATTCTCCCCATTTAGGTTTTTGTTGTCATTTATCTCAGTTCTTTCCCTTTCCCTCTTGTACAGATGGTTATCCTGATAGATTTACTTTGTTAGAAAAATACTGAAGCTTGTCCCACCACACGCCATGTGCAAAAGTCAATTAAGTCAATTTGAATTGTTTCATTATTTACTTAAGAATATTTTAGTTCATTTACTTATTCATTTTTTGAGGTTTCATATATTTGAAATTCATTTAGGTATAATTACAAATTGCATGATAATTTGTATATGATAATTTATACAAAAAAGATTTCTAATCAACTGAAAAATTAAATTGATCAATTATGGAGTTGCAGTCTCTCTGACCTTTCTGCACTCTGAGATACTTGAATGGATGAGAAATCAATGAACAAATGAAACAATCTTCACTTGTGTAGTTATTACCTTATCAGCAAGTACTTGAGTGTTAACATAGTCGTGCATTAACTTCATTAATTACTCTGTCACGGTATAGCCCCGAATTCCTCCATTTTGGGGTGTGTCTACATGTTGTTTAGTCCGGTTATGTCCTTATATGTACTTCCATGTGTCTGTGTGTTTGTGCTAGTGCCCCTCAATTGTGTCACCTGTCTCTCTTCTTGTTAAGATTACGTGTTACACTTGTCTCACATTATGTATCGTGCATATAAACACGTGTTTTGTCCTTAGTTGGTGTCAGTTGTTGATTGTGTCTATGTATGCTGTACTTGTTTATCAGCGCTAGACGCTGATCTTTGTCAAGTAACGTCTGTGAGCCTGATATGCACCTTGGCATCCATCTCTCAGCGCCAATATCACATACTCTTCACTACAATAGGCTATTCAATAAGACAATAAGACCATTTGTCTTACCGTAACTGGACTTTAGACATCAGCTAATATCACACAATAATAGTAAAATTAATGTGTAAATGGTTAGTATTTTCTTCTTGTCTTCTTCTAATACTTCTTGTGAAATAAATAAAACCAATTATTAATTTAATGCAAAAGCTTTCTAAAACATGTTTTTACTGCTGGGACTGCAGCCCCCCCACTCCACCACCATGATTCCTCCCCGTTTGTCTTGTTGCCGTTTGTTGTTGTCTGTTAGTGTGTGTGTGTGTGTGTGTGTGTGTGTGTGTCATACCCCTCCCTTGTTAGTTGGCTATGTGTTGCACCTCTCTGCATGTTTGTTAGTGTGTGCATTTAAGGTCCTGTCTTATGTTTGTGTATTTGACCATACGTTTCATGCATTCTGCAGTATTTGATGTATTTCATGATTTCTCAATTTGCAGTGTTGCATAATTGTATATTGTACTCATGTCTAGTTAGCAATTATTCATGTTTTAGTTTTGTTTTGTCTTTTATTCCAATAAACTTTTCTTGTGTGCACTCACCTCAGCTAACCTGCTTCATCTCCACACTGACACAATTGCATGTAGGCTATGCATGAATGGAGTCCACTTAACTATTAAACAGAAGTAAACTTTGACTGTAACAGTTGTAAGGAGATAAAAAGAGATATGAGATAAATTCAGTGTAACAAGCAGGAGACTAAACAAGATTTGAGAAACCAGGTCCAGAGAAATCATCAACATCGAACAAGTCCAATACAAAGATCCAATAAGAACAATTCAAACACACATGGTGGGCAAACACGGTAAAAGCAAAATAACAAGGGATACAAAACAATAAGGCCAATCCAATACTCATCAATGAAAAACAAGGCATTACGTCAAACATGGAGATAGAGACACTAGGAACACTGAGAATTGCTGTTATGATACAGTATAATGGCATGACTTCACAATGAGATAGGGACACAGATACTTAGATACACATGAGCACTAATTACAAACAAGGAACAGATACAGGACAATCAAGTAGCAGACAAAGGGAAGGAAGCTCAGAATTCTGGGGAGGTCAACCTCTGGAGTCCAGAGGGGCATTAACTGGAGTTGGTGTGACAATCACAAATCCATTGAGGTCATACTAACACAGGGTTCTAATCAATTTAAACCAACTTTGGATTGAATGTTCAATGCAATTGACTAGGCTAAAGAAACAACCCTTGATTAACTCATATGTATTGTCCAGTTTTACCCAGGCATATGGATCTAAGCTATAGGCAGGCTTTTTGTAAAAACAATTTTCGGTGTGCAATCCTTCTTGACTCTTTGTCACGATCACTCTTCCTCCAGCTTCTCAGTTCCCACAGTGATGCCTTCAGGTACTTTTGTTTTTTATTTACTTCCTTGTTTCCAGTACATAGCTTCTTGAAGTGCCCTGGCTCTCTGCAGTGGCCACACCCCTGCTCAGGCCATAGCCCAGGCCATGCGGACTCAACTGGATGCACCTGTGTGGAAAGAGATGGGGCGAGGCGGAGGTATAGGGTGAAGGGTGGACAGGAAGTTAACAGGGGTTGGAGTGGGGAACAGGGGTCCAGGGAAGATGTTTAGGTAGAAATCCTCCTTGTTTCTGAAGCGTGGGAATACCAGGAGACAGAGAGAAGCTACCCCCGACTCTGAATATGCCGCAAAAGGGTCTGCCGCCAGTGAAATTACCTCTACTAGGAACTCCAGGTGGTAGATCCATTCCACGGTCCTCTCAAGAAGGTGGCTGACAATGGTTCACCAAGTTGACAATGGTTGTGCAGTCCATTTCCAAGATCTATTGCCTGCATCATTCACAGAGCTGCTGTGTGAAGCTGAAGGGTTTGTCAAACTCTCTTTGATTTAGGATCAAGAAGTGCTATTGGTGCTGCTCAAGTCTGGCTGACTCCAGATGATAAGCCACTTGCAGCTGCAGGTACGCTGGGCAAGGGCAGCTGGAATGTTGGCCAGCTCTACATTTGGTCAGTTGTTATGTAGCATCATCTGCACAAGCTGGAACTGGACCAGAGCTGGAGGGTTAGCAGATGTCAGCTGGCTCCAAAAGATCTGGTTGTCCTTAAGACTTCAGAGAAAAGGAGCTGCTCAGTAGCTTGAGTGATGCCTGGTGTCTGGTCTGCAGCAGGTGGCGATGGTCTTGATCATTTCTGCGAACAGGGAGGACTCCAACGTTATGTGTCCTGAGAGCACAGATGGTTTTATTGTCCAAGACAAAGCCAAAGGAAGTACAAAAGCATCATGCGCATGTTCTCTCTCATTATTTATGCTTTTCTGTTCACTAAGTTAATGGCTCAGTCCAGAGTGTTTGTTTCTCTCTTGGCATTCGGCATTGTTCTGAGAGTGGAGCTGGTATAAGCAGATGATTATCACACACAGGTGCAACCAATTTTAATCACCAAGCTGTCTCTCCACCCCACAGATGCTGCTTGGAAATACCCTAAGCCTAACCCTGGTCAAAACCTTGGCCATACCCTAACCCTAACCCTGGTCAAAACCTTGGCCATATCTTAACCCTAACCCTCGTCAAAACCTTGGCCATACCTTAACCCTAATCCTCATCAAAGTCTTGGCCATACCCTAACCCTAACCCTAACCCTGCTGTCAGAAAGTCAAAACCAGCTGTTCTCAAGATGGCAGTCTTGCCTCCAGCTCTTTTATGCCTTTACAAACCTGTCTTCCACAGAATTTAAACGGACTGCTTTGGGCTGATTCAAGTCAAGATCTTATCTTTCAACACCACAAAATAGTGTAGACCTTGGTGTTCTCACTGGAGTTTATCTGATTGCATCACGCTAGCCCTCAGGGGATTCACAGAAATGTGGTGGCGAGAGGGAGCTACACTAAGCCTTTGCATCTGTCAGACTGCTTCTTCAGCTTCACTTAGCCAAAACAAAAAAAATATCTCTTTTCACTTCAATCTTCCTTTCTTATTTCGGTGGAGTGTGGGAATGGGAGATGCATTCACTGAAAAATGGGTTTTCTGAGTTGGCTTCCACTTCAGTAAGGACCATCTTCAGTTATTTGCTGAAAACTCACAGCAGTACAGGGATATTTTTCCACTGATGTGAATGATGCAGACCAGGTAAAGTTCAATTTCATTCGGTGGTCAAATAGCTCTTTGCTGCAGGTTGTGCAACTTTCTGCTGAACACTGAAAGAATTATGGCATGTTACACATAATATGTCCCAAATACATTCCAAACATTGATGAAATGCATAAATGGCATGGATTCTTTGCAAACCAAACAATCTGTTTTCATGATAGTTTTCATGATGCTCATCATTTTCTTTCAGGTTGAAGGAGCAGATCAGCAAGATGGTCCAGGGACCAGATGGGTAGCGTTGCAGTTATGAAGAGTGGAACCTACATACAACCTGTATGGTGATTGACTACCCACCCTAAAATTCCTGATAAGGATGATAGGTCACTGCCAGTCTCTTATCAGTAAGTGTACAATTATGTAGCAGACATGCACTTCATAATTGAGAAACAGCTATATCAGAAAAGCAGAATAGAAGCATAAGATTGTTTTTTATGACAGTAATAACCAGTCATCATTTACAATAACATGGAATTGTGGGGTTCAATGTATACCACACTGTACCGCAACATGAGACTAGATAGCTATTGATCAATAATGTGAAGACTGCAAAGAGGATCTTGAAAGTTCTGACATATGTTCCTGACATCATGAGCTCCCTCATTCAGGCATTACTACACCCTGAGAGAGCTTTGCAAACCTTATTTTGTATTTCATTGATGAAGAAATATTTTTGGATGAAGAAATATTGTTTTTTATGGGTAGTAGATAATGTACCAACGTATACTACATAATTAATAGAATAGAGAGAAATACTATTATTATTTATTTGTTCACAAGCACTGGTCATTTATTCTCCAGTGTCTGTAAACCACAGTCAGTGACTAAAAGGTATTTAATAGTTACTAGTGGTTTAATAGTATGGGTAAGATCATTGATTTTTCACTTTACATTTTGAGTCAAATGTGACATATTATGGAAACCTTTGTAGTGGTGCACGTATTCCTTCCATACAATCACACTCACACACAAAACATATACATACTGTATATAGGGCCATAGCTGTCTTGTCAAATTCAGACCTAAATATTTTGGACCATCATCAAGCACACAAGTATATATTCTGAGTATGAAACAAAAGTAAACATACAAAAAAACAAGAACTCTCCAACAATCCCAAGATTAAATGAACACCATCACATGGGATTTTAGAAGACATTTAGTTCACTGCTAATCCATAATGGCTAGGACAAATGGTATAGCCCTAGCACACCTGCAATGAGGACAACTGTCACACACATGCCTTTTAGTGCAAAGTGAAGTTACATTGATAGAGTCAATGAAAGAGTCTAATAATTTATCTCACTGACACGTTAACCAATGTTCACAGAGCCTTACCTTTTGGTGTCAGTTGCTTTAGTCTGCTTCAGTCATGGACAGCAGATGAGATCTCTCCCACACTGCTTCAGCAATCTGGGAATGTGTGGGCTTCCTCCTAGCACTGTTGTAGTGGGCTTGCTTACACTTCGTCTTGTCCACATTTGAGTGGATCTGCTGAATAAGTCCCTGTTCTCTAGCAGCAGTGTCACATGCATCATGCAATGATACAATGGACCCTTTACATTCCAACCCAATGTTCTTTCAGATGGCAAAAATCCAGTGCTGTCCTACCAAGCCATGTTGACAGTATATCGAAACAAGGATGTCCACTGGTTACAGTTTCTGTGCTGTCCGTGAACATAGTAGACACTCATAATCTTGAGGAGTTTAAACGACCTGCTCAGTCAGGTTAGTTCAGAAATATTTGTGGTCAGTTTGTGGCTCCCAAGTGCTTGAGTTTAGGATTTGTGATGTGAATTGTACCCCTCATTCTGACACAAGATTAACATGGGTATCTAACTGGGTAAGATGTCTTTAATCAGGATTCAGGCACTCACTTGCTACAGTAGTCAAAGGGCCCATATTGTCCTCTCATAACATGTACTCAGTTCCAGTACTAGCTTTGGTTGGACTGTCTGACAAAGAGCCTGGAGTTTCACTACATTGTTCTTTTTGGTAAATCATCCCAAAATCATATGCCTGAAGTCTACTCCTCTGGTAAGTTCTGATGAAAGGTTTGGATGGTTGAAGACCACATGGACTAGCACAACTTAAGTGCAGCTCAATGTCACAACTTGAGTTCCTTCCAGGTATTTTTTGGAAATGTTTCCTGGAAGCTGCATGGTTTAAGAAAAGGTGCAGAAAGGAGAGATTTCTTTATAGTTCAAAAGTCAAAAGTCATGTGCTACTCTGATGTTCAAAAGGTTTTTGGTACTTCTTTTCATGTCAGGATATGTATTGGTGCAACATTCATAGAGAAATTAGGGATGTAATGAGGATACCACCCTATACGCCAGGAAAGCATTGCACAGCCTTCATATTCTTTAGGACAGGAAATTCACCAACAGCACTCATCTTTTCAAGATCCGTGTTTATTCCATCACTTGAGATGACATGGCTCCCCCAAAAGTGTTCATTGCATGAGATTGCATTTCTTAATGTTTAATGTTAGACCTGTCATCCAAGACACTGGAAAAGTTCCTCAAAGTCTTTCAGACTTCTTGCAGGAACACATCACATCATCTGTGTAGACAAAAGTTTTGCCCTTGCATGTCTCTTAATACATTTTTGTTACGTTACAGCCCCTGGCCCCTCCCCTTATGTATGTGTAGTTTGTGTCTGGTTATGTCCATATATGTATTTCTTTAGGACGTGGTTCAATGAGTAGAGTCAACGTTATGCAGTGCACTAGGGTCTTGTTAATTTGAAGATATATAATGTGTGTCTATGTTGTGACTGTCGCTCATCTTTGTCTGAGTCTCACTCTGTATACGTTGTTTGTTATGTTTTATATGTTTATTATATGCACAACCCTGTTCGCTTAAATAAAAGAGCATTCAAAGTGACATCTCGTCTCGGCATCCTGCCTTACCCTGACATCACAATTCTTCATCAGTCACTAAAAAGTGGTTATTGTTATTTTTAATAGAAAAGGGATATGTATAAATCTAAAGGTCCCCAAGTATTAAACACCATTCCGTTTACACTCAGAGAAGAAGACAATGATTATATATGTTTAGCCAGCACTTCATCAATGCCCTGGCTGATCACGTTCTTTGTTGCTATTGGAACTCTGCCAACCAGTCAAAACTGTTTGCTAAAAGTTAATTGCTGCCTATTTTGCTGTAACTATAACAGAATACAATTACCATTTCGGTATGATGATTATGTACTTAATGTATTATGTGCATCTTTGTAAGATGAAGGTAGAGTGGTATTGACTTTGAAAGCTATTTTCCTGGCTGTGGACTAATGGAGGCTCAAGTCTTTTTTTGAAACCCTTTCCAATAATTCCTTTTGTAACCACTATAAGGTCCTCTAAAATCACTTTTGCACCATATTACATATTACTGCACATATAAGAACAGGGCCTGTAACAGAAAAAGAAAGAAAAACCAAAAATCAAAACAATCATACCTGATTTGATTTGATCATCTAACTCCACATTGTGACGGGCAGGAGGTGCGAACAAAAAGGAAGTGATCACGGCAAGTCTCAGAGAAAAAGAGGGGTTTAATCATTAAAGTGCGCAAACCAAAAGCCCGTGCACTATTACGAATTCTCCCTCCCGTAGGAGCTGACCCTCCATAGCCCCTCCCCCAAACATCCCTTGGAGGAGGAGTGTATGGGGAATTACATAAAACAATTCACAAACACGCTAGGACAAACACAAACACGAGGTGGGCGACACAATACACACACGCGCACTTACTCTGACCCACTTACCCCCTTTACCTGGGGGGAGGGAGCTCCGTCTCAGCATGAGGACACCCTACCTGCTCAGGAGACACCCTCCCGTGGGTCAGGGCCTCCTAATGGAGCTACGCCCTCCGTGCCACAAACGGTGGCACGGGACCCTCTATAGCTCCCCCCCAAGAACACACTTAGGGGAGAGGAGGAGCATTTCGGGAATTACATACAAACACACAAGACACGCAAACACGCAAGACAAAACAAACGGCAGACGCACTTTCCACTTGCTAGCTCAAGCCCAACGTCACTACATACATGCACATACAGACAAATGGCGACGGACGAGCATTCAGCTCAAGTCACGTCGCCACACACACTTTAAACATGTACATAGACAAAACAAACGATGAAGGATGAGCTTATGGCGAGAAAGCGCCGCCTCTATGGAGAGAGCACTTACGGGTCTCGCATTTAACATCGCCGGCTAAACGGTGTTTTAAACATAAACACAAACATGCACACATGGCGGAACACGCGACAGACGACCAGGCTCAATCACCACAAACATTCAAACAACAAATTTCACACGGACAAACACTTACCACGAGACATGACCACAAACGAAGGAGAAAGTAAAGGAGACTGGCGGCTTCCGAAAGGTGGCTGGTTATTCTGTGACGGGCAGGAGGTGCGAACAAAAAGGAAGCGATCACGCCAAGTCTCAGAGAAAAAGAGGGGTTTAATCATTAAAGTGCGCAAACCAAAAACCCGTGCACTGTTCCGAATTCAGGAAATAATAACCAGCAGTCAACTGGTACATAGACAAGGCATATATAGCCAAACAAACGACCATCAGGTGAGGGAGCTAATAAGCCCCGCCCCCGCCGGAGGCGATCGTTAGGGGGAGCCTCCCTCACCGTGACACACACTTTTTCCATCAATTACCTTAAACCATATCTTTTTGTGTAAGCCATTAATTCAATAAATATATGTCAATGTATAACACAGTATTTTACATTGTCACATATTTAAGATGATCAGACCACATTTCAGAAGCTATTCATGCAGCTTTTTCAAAATGGTTCACAAAGAGTTTTTACTTGTAGCTGTACTTTATGCAGGCTAGAATGACAATTACAATTAAATTACAATTGTATCTAAATAGGCCGTTGAGCATAATGGCATCATAAAGGAAGTCATTTCCATTACTATTAGTGAGCATATCTATCTATTACCAAACAGTATCATCTATAATTATCAAGAACATTATTCCACGATCCACTGAAACTGATGTATTTGCCAGCCTACTTTTCCATTTGTTTGATGGTCAAATCACCGAATGAGATCTGCGTTAAGGAGTCGGTTGTGGAGAGTAGCTCTTGGGGTTTCCTTCAGCGATGCACAGTGCACAAAGCATGAAATTTGCAAAAAGACTCATTCCAAGGTCGTGGAGATACTGAAAGGTTTCAGCACTGCATGTGATGTTCTTTGCACATGAAGACAGAGCTCAGGTGAACAGAGAGCGGGACAGATAGAGAGATATAGAAGAAGCAGAAGCAGAGGTGTGCCAGTGTATATGTGTTTGTGTGTGTGTGTGTGTGTGTGTGTGTGTGTGTATGAGGAGATATATATATACCAGTTTGAGCATGGCTTAGTGATTGGATGGAACTTCTCTGCTCAATAACAGATGCTCACAGGTTGATAAAGTGACCCAGGGGCTCATCCGTATGTCTCAGCAGGGTGTGTGTGTATGTGTGTGTGTGTGCATGTGTGTGTGTGTGTGTGTACATGTGTCTCCCTGCTTGAAGTGAAATAGATGTAACAGCAAGCAGCACTTCCAGTTATACAAAACAAACAGGCTAAGTTGCCATGGTGAGCAGGAGCCAGTGTCATGCTGTTCAACATACTGTCAAGGCTCCAGCAGCCACCTGAGAGGATGACAAAGACTTATCGCTGTGTGTGTGTGTGTGTGTGTGTGTGTGTCTGTGCATGCATGGTGTAAATGTGGAAAACACATGCTGCAGATCACACTATGACACCATGACAAAACTGATAGTAATTACCTGCTATTGTCCGTAAGAGTCAATGTGTGTGTGTGTGTGTGTGTACGTGTGTGTGTGTGTGAGAGAGAGCTTGCATGCTTGTGTATGGGGTGGGAGTGGTGGAGGTGCTATGGTCAGGTTGCAAAGCCCTTAGTGCTACTTCTGACCTTCTGTACATGTTCATTTCTAGTCTCCTCCATCCCATTCTAACCGCATCTGCACCCCAGCAGCGACCAATAAACGACAAAGAGGCCAGACATGATTCTTGTCTATTAAGAGAGGGCTGCACTGTGAGAGCAGATGTAACCACTGGCAACGTGAAACAAGCGATCTAAGCAACAGTAAAAAGTTCAGCTCTACTCAGCTTTATTCAAATGAGCTGTGACACGCAATGGCAATAACCAATCAGAAAAATAATCTCACATCCCCAGGAACATGCTGCACTGACCTTGGTTCCTAGTGAATATTTTTGCCATGTACATGAAAATTGGGGAGAAGCTCATTATTGCTGTGTCTGGGTTTTCCAGTGATATTTGATGTGTCCTAGTTTATACACAGGGCCTTCACAAACAAACAAACCACAGACTAAAGTCTTGGCTTCTCTAGGGCTACCAGGAAAACAGCTATTCATTTTAAATAGGCAGGCTAGTAGATTTTGATTATGTATTTTAATGTACTAGAAATTCAGTCTAAGAAATATGCTATAATTGTTGTACTAACCAGATAGCTTATCTTAAACCATACACTTTAGCCACATGTTGACTTGTGCTGGTTGCTTGGAAACTCCTACCAGTGACCAATCATGTGACTTACAATCGATCATTTTATTGCCTCTCTAGGGCTATTATTGCTTCTCTAGGGCTACCAGGAAAACAGCTATTCATTTTAAATAGGCAGGCTAGTAGATTTTGATTATGTATTTTAATGTACTAGAAATTCAGTCTAAGAAATATGCTATAATTGTTGTACTAACCAGATAGCTTATCCTAAACCATACACTTTAGCCACATGTTGACTTGTGCTGGTTGCTTGGAAACTCCTACCAGTGATCAATCATGTGACTGACAATCGATCATTTTATTGCCAGTGTTCATGTAAAGTAATTCAGTGTTGCTCCTTCTCTCTCTCCCCTCTCTTTCTCTTCCTGTCTCCCCCTATTTACTCTTACACTGTTGTTTTGTGTTTGATTAATCAGAGTTAATGGTCCAGTACATTATTCTTCTGCCTTCCTCAAAATGTTATGTGTGTGTGTATATATATATATATATATATATATATATATATATATATATATATATATATATTGTCCCCTAACTACTATTAGGAAATATTTTATTTGACATTATCTCTGATGTCATGGATAGCTCTAATTGACTATAGTGAATCACGAGCCAAAGTCTGTTAGCTAGACATGATTCACTAGCTGAATATAGCTAGGGGGGCAGGGAACCGGAACTTGTGACCTGTGGGTTTGATTCCCACCTAGGCCATGACTGAGGTGCCCTTGAGCAGGGCACTTAACCCCAACTGCTCCCTGGGTGCCAGGCTAGAGCTGCCCACCACTCTGGGCATGTGTGATCACTAGTGTGTCTGTGTGTTATCACTACAGAGATGGGTAAATGTGGAAGACAAATTCTGATTGGGCTGTAAATCACAATTGTCAACATAACTAGTTAATAGCTATAATGTCAAATTGATCAATACGTAAAATTTGATTAGTTAATTGATCAATATGCCAAAATGCACAGATTATATTGCTTATAACGCTCAAAATTCAGTACATTCTTAACATAAAATATTAACTACGGTATCCTCTAATTTAACTACAGAATTTGATTATCCACATAGATTCCACTGTTGACCGAGACCACTAACAGGCTTTCACCTTGTCAGGGTCAGACAAGTAAAGCCATGTTCATGCAATCCGATTTCCAGCCTGCTCCATACTGACTAACTGGGTAATTATGATTGACGCTGATGCTGTCAATCAATCTGCTGGGGTCCACACCCACACAGCAGAATGGTAGAAGGCTAGAAGGCGACAGAGAAAAAGAAAATTATCCTTTTAATGTCATTTAGAGGGGCGGCATGATGGTGTGGTGATTACAACTGTCACCTCACAGCAAGGTGGTCTGGATTCGATTGTCGGTCCAGTCCGCTCTTTGCATGTTCTTCCTGTGCCTGCGTGGGTTTTCTTCGGGTACTCCGGTTTCCTCCCACAGTCCAAAGACATGCATGTTAGATTTATTGGTCACTCTGAATTGCCCGTAGGTGTGAGTGTGTGTGTGTGTTGGCCATGTGGTGGACTGGTGACCTGGCCATGTTGTACCCTGCCTTCGCCCAGTGATGCTGGGATTGGATCCAGCCCCCACCCCCGTGACCCCGACTAGCGGGATTAAGCAGTAAGGATAATGGATGGATGGATGGATATCATTTAGAGGATTCAATTTAAAGGTAACTGGAATATATAACTATATATTTATAGTTATATTTATTTTCACCCATTTTAAAAACAACCGCACAGGGCCTTTAAGCCCAAGTTTTTTCCCGACAATCATTTTACTGACTACCGAGGGACTGAAGCCTTTACCTCATGTGACTTTTGGTAGGCCACTCTTTGAAACACACACCCAGACACACACACAAACATATAATCATACCCACACACCCACACACACATACACATGCTCACACAAGCTCGACAGCCCACCTTCACTGGCAAATTAACAACACAGAGGGATCGATGAGGCTGTATTTCAGGTACAATCACAGGACTGCACTCCTGTGTTTTTTCAACCATTTTTTTCCTCTTCCATTTGCTCCCTCTCTCTTTCTGGAAGGTAAAACAACTTGAGGTAGACATATAAAACAACCAGGCTGTAGCCAGAAGAAATCCATTGGACTGGACAGTCTTTTAAAGGCCCTGTGAAATGAAAATGAACTATCTGTAGTGGACATGTAATCCAAGACTCTTGTTTTATGATGTCTCCTGAAGCCTGTGCTGCCCACTCTCATACATTAGCTACCATGGCTAGTATATTTCTTAAAGGACATGTTTAAAGTTATAGTTAATCACCTATCCCAACCTTAGTGAAACCTCTGTATCTCACCTGTTATTCCCTTTGTGAACAGATGCTGGCCACCCTATTTTTTTTACATATACCTTTGTATGCACCAACGCAGATTTAGCAGATAGTGTATTATTGTACTGGGATCGATCTCAGTTGGGGGTCAGAGAAGGGAGTATTCCAATTTTGCTTAATAACAATGAATAACTCAGGAAATCCAGGACACAGTTGAAGTTAGTAAGACATGAAAATGTGGAAAGAGTATTGCTATCAAACTGTACCTGGCCTTTAGGGAGAAAATTCACTTCATTTTCTGAGGGAAACTGTGGGTGTTAGACCATTATAAAAATAATGACTATTTGACCATTCTAAAATTATATTAATGATAATATCATTCGAGGCAGTGCAAATGCTTACCATGGTGCCCAAAGCCCAGAAATACAATACACATTCCTCTGGGCTACTTTGGCCAGATAGTCCATCTCTGACAGCTATAGTCCATCTCTGAACAAAGCTTGTTTATGATCTGAGAAAAACATCCATCACTGGACCAAACCTAGAATGAAGACATCGTGACATGGTTTCTCCCCGCCAGCATCGTGGTTTCCATGTCGATAGCACCATGTGGTTTTGCTTGTTTGTGCCATTCTGGTCAAAAGCAGGTGCTTTGGAAAACCTTTTAATCCTGTTACATTGTACCTTCAGGCAGTACAGATGCAATGCTGAGAGGCACACACATATTGCTCTTAATCAATCGCTAATTTTATTGTAACTTCTGCCACTGAAGGCCCCCATCACTGAATGCAGCAACCCAAGCAACCTCAAATCTCCTAGTACAGTGCATGCACCAAGCAGACATTAGAGGGCCCCACGGCAACAAACCGCTCAACTGCTGATCCTTCTTGTTTTAGGTACTGATTATTCATCGCTGAAGAGAGTTCTAAGGCTTCGCTTGAGAGAAGTGATGTATCAAACTAATTCCAACACATGATGATGGGTAAAGTGAGCAGTAGTAATAGCATTAATAAGAATCATATTGAATTCATAGCTTTTTTAAAGTCTTAATCATGAAATGTGAGAAGGCCTTGCATCTCTAGTGATTCCCTAGCTCCATTTGCAGAATTTTAAATGTCTTTCATCACTGCAGATAAGCAGAGGAATGCTCTACAGGGTTGATCTTAATGCTATCATCAGCAAACTTCAAGGACCATCAAAGCTTCTTGCACTGAAGCTCTTTCCTTTCTTCCCTCTCATCACCTCATGTGGTGTCTGTTTGCACCAGCACTCATTAGAGGCTGTCAGAGCAGTCTGGGGAGGAAAGGACCTCAGTGATGCCAACAGGACACCTGGGAAGACACCTGGGAAGACACCTGTGATCCTTCTAGTCATATCTGAATGCCTTCATAATGGTTCATAATGGTTCACAATGGTTGGAGCTGAAATATCAAAAATATTTAGGTGCCGGATGCTGAGGAATATCAAATAGCACAGTTCTAGCACAAATCTGAATCAGAAGATGATCTCTACATTTGGTGTCTCCACACTGGACACAGGAGGCAGGTGAGGGGCAGAATGTTAGAAAAAGAAAAATACGTACTTACATGTTGATTTAGGTACATTCTAATGACAATGAATGACACTTCCACCTCTTTAGTTTTTTTACACATCATGTTCATAATCCATTTATTCCATCGTTTGTAAATGAATGTTCAGGAAGAAGGGGTTAGTCATCTCATCTGTTAGTAGCACCAGATTTAGGTGAGGAATCTTAAAATGTTTATTTAGAAAACAAAAAATGGCTTTAGAAATCAGACGTCATTAAATGAGTTCTTTAAATATACAGGTACACAGTGCACATGATGTCTGTTAACATTATATTCAAGTTAGCATGATGTATGAGCATCAGCGTTGCTCTCCTGCACTGAAAATGGAATATGAGGTGGCATCTTCTCCATAATCACTCACATCTTTAAAACCAGAGAAGAAGAGAGAGAGAGAGAGAGAGAGAGAGAGAGAGAGATTGAGATAGAGAGACTGAGATAGAGAGAGACTAAGAGAGAGATTGTACCGAGATGCCATGTGTACAGCTCAGTTTATTTGGTGTTTCAACACTTCAGTGCAGTGTTTCAGCTCACAGATTCAGGTGTGTCTGCTCACAGGTTTGGATTGCAGCTGTGCCACATGGTCATCCATGTCCACATGTCAGTAAGAATACTACTGACCATTTGTGTATTGTAAAGGGAGGACAAGAGATGCATCACCATGACTACTTATGGAAGGCTTACCACTTTTTCTGATCACATTACACTGCTCAGGGGAGACGTTTGAGACTCTTTAAATACTTTAATAAAAACCTTTAATAATGATGATGATAAAAACCTCTGTTAATATGTGTAGGCCTGTGGATTCACTACACTAGTCCTAGTGTCAATCATAAGGGTTGACCGTTCAATCCACAGAGACTACAATCTCAGAACTTCATTCACCTTTAGAGTACTCAGGACTAACCATTTAGATCTGGCTGATGGGTTTCATTCAGCAAATGCCCCTTGTTCCACTGCTCGGTTTTCAGTCATTAGCAATGCTGGAACAGTGGCTGTCAGCCAGACAGACCCCGGTCAGTTCAAAGACTGCCTGCAGCTCGTAGCTAATTGAAGGGATATACCTGGGAGACCAGGCCCACTAGAGGAGGTCTTCTAATATACTAACTGAAGGAATATACCTGGGAGATCAGGCCCACTAGAGGAGGTCTAATATACTAATTGTTTCACCTTGTGCTTTGTTTTTCCCCAACATCCCTAAAAATGTTTCTTCTTTTGTTCCCTTGAGCCAGCATCGATTGCAGGGGAGATGATCTCTCTCTCTCTCCCTCTCTCATCCATGCATGCACACAGCATGAACTAATATCATTTTCTTCTTTTTTTTTATTAGGCAGCACTATAAGAAACTGATCAGTCATCTGAGAATAAAGTATTGCTCTTTGCCCTCCTAAATGAGATCCAGATTAAAAAGAGAAAAACTTTATAAACTGCCTTTTTCGTTCGTTTAGCTGATATATCCAGTTGAGTTGCGGAGGGTTGTCACAGGAACAATGTTTCTGTCCCCGTTTCCCCACACTGTCCTTATATGAAGCTTCTGCGTTAAAGGGGACTCTGATTCATCCCCAGCATTAAGGGTACTCTGATTCAACCCCAGCGTTTGGCATCTTAACCAAAGTCACATTATGTGTGCATAGAACTCGAGGGGTTGTAAGAGTCATTTGACAAGTTTTACACAATAACACAAATACATTTCAGCCAAACTATGTCCTGTCTGGGTTTGTTAACGTATGTATTCAAATTAATTAGAAATTTAATTTATGTCTGCATCTTTTGGCCATTGGATCTCATAATGTGATATAGATCACCTTTCCTCACCCAAAATGTCACTTACACCCCTTTCGTTTACCACCCCTTGATTGGCACATGTTCATGTCCAATCAAAATAGCCTGGAACCAAAAACGTTTACAATCCCCAAGCAGGCTGCTCCCATGCTCCTCCTTCTATACTGGGCCTGTGGCTAAATTCAGCATGTTTACTTACATGGGCTTTTCTGAACTAACCTTTAGGCTGCGTGATCTCTTCCATAGAGGAGCTGTAGGCTGCCTGATTAAAGAACTCATTAGGTTTGCAGAGGCAGTCGGCAATGGGTTCATGCCGCATGCCATTGTGTCTGCACCCAGCTGTGCCAATGTCTCATTATGACTTTGGGCATCTAGAAATTTGCAGAGTCACTCTTGCTCTTTATTGTTGTTGTTGTTGTTTTTTTTACCTCCCCCCTCCCTGCATCTCTCAAATGTGCTCTTAACACCCAGAAGTCTCTGTGGGATCTTCAGAGGCGTGCTCTCCAATCAAACGCATGGCCAGGGACACAGGCATTACATCTCTGCAGGGAGGGAGGGAGGGATGGGGAACAGGGCTGGGGGAGGGCTAGCGGATCGATCCGGACACATACTGTGGAACATCCTGAATCCTCACTTGTGAAATATGCTGCCATCGCATACGTCCACACAGCTCTACTGTGGGCTCAGTCCTGGTTCACTCTGCCAGTTCGTCGTTATACAGTTAGCATCCATAAAGACAAAAGATTAAAGTTTTATAGACCCTAAAAAGTGAAGTCTTTATTACTTAATATTTGTACTTACTGGCACAGCTTGTAACCAGGTTTAAAGCCAGGATTTAGTCTTAATTAGCAGTAGTATGTGATGGTGCTTGAATAATGGTCAAATGACTGGATGAAATTTTAGGACATGTCTGAATGAGAAATTTCCCTTAGACTTGTACATCAAAAATTTAGTGCTGATATCAAAAATCTCCTCAGATATACTGAGTTGCATTAGAGTTCAAAGACTTTGGTCTATAAACCAAGTACTGGTATGTTTACATAACAAAAACTTTACTTATTTGATATTACTTGCAATACAGTAATGCACTGTTTATAAATAAAACAAATAGTTGTTTTATAGATTTTTTAGAAAACTTTAGAAGAAACTGATTTGTGAACATTCTGTTTGCACATTTAATGAACAACATGTACCGTTGTCAGGAGTTAATGTCTAATAGTAATACTGACTGGTAGTGTCTTCCAAATATAGTGCCCCCCATTAAACCTCCACATGAATGCCATTTACGTATTAATTCACAGTAGAACCTAGAGGCAGGAGTAATTTAGATATCTAATTACTGACCTTGACATTGACATTCTGATGTCCACCACAGGAGAGTTCTCACACCTGTTTGCCTGTTCTGGATACCTTTGGAGAAGATAAAGCGATGGCTGACGGGTACCAAAAGTCTTCTTCCAACATGACCTCCATGAATGAATGATCTCAGCCTAACGTGCCATCAAACCTAATAACACACATCTCATAGGCACTCGTGTGATTACTGCTGCTCCACAGCTAGCCCGATGCAGTCCAAAATGAGGTAATGAGCAAACTGGGATATGGATTAGTGGTTCAGGACAGGTCATGATGTCTCGCAGTGCTGATTGGCAGAAGTGTTTGATTAGGCTGGAGAAAAAAGACTGGGAAGACTGGGGACTGTTTCTTACCCTTTGTATTCACATCTCCTTCTACCTTCCTTGTTTTCAGAGGTCATTCAGTACATATTTTGTCTCCAATCGATAAAGTTGATTTACTGTAAATGTGAGGAGTGTCAGGGGACGCAGACATTTTGGGTACATTGGGTACATTCGGTAAATTTGTTGATTCTTGGAACTTGTCGTAATTTCTCTGTGGTCAGCAATTGGTTCTTCGTGTCATTGTGTTATGGGGATTTCAGTAGTGAATGGCTGAATGGATCTCTGCTCTTCTTTTCATGTAAAATAAATCCATCCAAAAGAGGAAAGGAATGAAAGAGAGCGAGAGAGCAGAAAGAAGGAAATGAGCGAGACAAAAACAGATGAGGAAGGAGGGGGAGGGGTGTGAAGGACAGAAAGGTGAAATAGTCTTTTCTGTCAGCAGAAGGCCTCATAAATATTGTAATCATTTAGTTGTAGAAGGAGCAGAGATTGACAAAGGTGAATAGAATAAGGCTGTTTTTGAGCAAAAGAACATGAACAACTGATAGAAGAAACCAGGCGGGTGAACAGAACACATGACATATACATTTTCTATGGTATATTTCCTGGAAGAGGCAAATGTGTATAAAGCATCTCTCTTGAATAAAAAGTCCTACGCAGGTATAGATGTCCCTGCACCTTGGCTCATCCGTGACTGTATATTACTCTTTATACTTACATTTGCTTCACAATTTCAACAGCTGTCAGTATTTCTCCATATTCTGCACCATTTCATACTTCTTTTGTCTGTATATAACCGTCCACACTGCACTTCATTTCTTTGACCAATTAATTGCTGTAAAGTTTTCACCCCAGCGCCGTCTCACACGCTATAGACATCCTCATTCCGGCGAGCTCTCGCGCCTGGTCCTCTGCGTGCGTTGGAGTGCCAGACCGGGTGGAGGAGGAAGAGAGGCGGGGCTTGGCAGGTCTCCCCAGAGGTCTCGCTCTTAATCAGAGGAGTGGGGTGTCGTTGGCCGGCAGCCGTCTGCAGAGCTCCCGGCCTGACTGAGCCAGTCACAGAGAGTTTAATCTGACGGAGAGTTTAATCTGACGGAGAGTTTAATCTGATGCTTGGGACTGTGACCTCGCTCGGCAGCTGAAGATGCTTAACACTCCAGCACTCTCACAAGCCACGCTGTGAAATGGAACTTTCCTCTCTTTGAAAATGTATTGATTTGGTGCTTTTCCCCCTCCTCCCCTCCGGTCTTTGTCCTGGTCTGAGGAAACTGTTTTTTTATTATACCTTTACTGCCAGTCTTCCATAAAAAGAAAAGGCTTCTTTGGGGCCAGTCAATGAAAGGGGCTATTTCAAGAAGATGGCTCCTTTTATTTAAGATTTATTAGTTGTTTTTATTCGTTTATTTTTCAGTTTTCTACAAAAAGGTTAAGTCAAAGATAACAGATGAAGTTAAGTGCTTCCAGATGGAGAAAAAATAGAGTGAAACTCTGGCTACAGATTGCCATTGACAGTACTAATTAAACAGAATAGCTTGAGAGAGAAGATTGCTCTTTTGCAGTTTGTTCATGGGAATTTTGAGCATTTTGGGAACATTACAGAACACGAGAGAATTATTTTTACTGACTTTCAAATTGTCACGATCACCCCTCCCTGACATTGTGGTTCCTATGATGACCCCGTCAGAAGTTTTACTTCCTGGTTTTTGTTCCATTTGTGTCTTTGTTTGGATTTTTTCTGTTTTGCCCTCCCATTTGGTTTAATCTCCGGTATGTGGCCGTTTTGTTGGGACAAAATTCGAGGTAAGCAGTCTGAGTGAGCTACGGCCCAGTGCCATCAAGCTGGAGACAGCACATCCCCAGATGCTGTACAACGGCATGTCATCGTTCTTGGAAAGGATTGAGAAAGGTTTCAGCCTGATTTTTTTTATGAGACCCCAGGCATGAGCCCACCTGTCTTCATCAGTGCTACAGGGGGGAGCGACCTGTAGCGCAAGACATGAGCAGACAGACGGAACATTCAGAAAACCCATTCTCAGGCAGATGGTTAGCTGTCATTCGCCACTATGAGCTTCCAATAACCCGGATGAGCCTTTGGAGCTGCTGAAAGGGTCTTGCTTCTATGTGTTCCTGAAGCTGTCCTGTTTCTGTGTGTTCCAGAAGCTGTCCTGCTTCTATGTGTTCCTAAAGCTGTCCTGCTTCTATGTATTCCTAAAGCTGTCCTGCTTCTATGTATTCCTGAAGCTGTCCTGCTTCTATGTGTTCCTGAGGCTGTCCTGTTTCTGTGTGTTCCTGAAGCTGTCCTGCTTCTATGCATTCCTGAAGTTGTCCTGCTTCTGTGTGTTGCTGAAGCTGTCCTGCTTCTGTGTGTTCTTCCTAAGTAACCCAGCCACGTTTCCATGGCCATCCCAATGGGCAGTCATCCTGTTCCTGGACCTGGTGTGGAAGATGAAACCCAGCATGTTCCTGCTCCTTTGTCTTGACACGGCACATGCCCCTGTGCCTATTTCTGTTTAGTCTATTATTGTTTCTTGTTTAGTCTGTTCTTAGTTCCTGTTTCTTTTCAGTTTTGCACGTTGGGAGTCACATGTTAAGGGAGTTGGATTCTTTCACAATCGTCCCTCCCTGGTATCGTGGTTCCCACAGCAACCACAGCAAGCATTCTTTTTTCTTAACTATGGACTGTTTTAACAATGAATGCTTTTGGATTTGCCCCTTAAATCTCCCCCTTCTCAGTGTTTGCATCTGCCATTTATCACTCCGCATTACACAAATGCAGTTAACGTAACGGTTTAATATCCACTCGAGCCTGCAATTATATTTGAAATCTTTGCTCACGAAGAAATTAACATCATCCAAGTATATTCCATAACCGATGGACAAACCTTGCTTACAGCTTTGCTCTAATGAAAGCCAATTTTGAAAGATATTATCAAATGATCATATTAATATTTTAAATGTTTGAATATTTCTTTTGGTTCATGGGTTTTTTTGTCCTGCTTTAAGTACACAGAGGAGTTGGTGGATTTGCCTTGGGTAGAATTCGGGTTGCAAAGGTCTGCAATGTTTACATTTTTAATTTAATGCTGCCTCATGCATGATGCATTCTGACTCCTAAGCTGCTGTGCCACACACCTGCTCCAAGCTCTTTGTCTACTTCGTTCATTCGAATTTTCGGAAGGAAGCTACTTTTGCACTGCGCTTACATGGCAACAGCTCGCAGGGAAATGTTGTCCAGGCTCGGACCTCCCGGCGTTACTGAGGTTAACGCTGCACCTGGGAGCTAAGCATCCACTTCTCCCTGGTTACGCTTATTATTATGATTGTCTGTGACAGACCTGCAGCATGATAATTAAATGCTGTGGAGAAGCAATATCAATTTGCAATGAAGTAATACCAGAGATTCCCTCTGGCACTAGAGCAAAGCTTGACCCTGATTCGCTGTCTATTTTGTGCTTAGAGCATTAATACCAATCAGGAACAAAATCGCTATTGTAATTGGTTAAGGACAAAAAAAAAGCATCCAATTTGCCAAGATAGTGTTCTTCCTTATACTTTTACTTCAAGTTTGAGAAAGATTCCAACCACTTTTCAACATCACAGTTCTGTTCAACACCATATTATGTGCTGTTGTGTTGCTGTTATGTTGGACCCTTTTAAATACATGTAGCCAAATTACAATAACAGGAGCCTAAATAGTCTAACAGTTGTCACGGTGAGAAGGCAGGGTGGCCACCAGAGGGCACCTGTCCGCACGAGCACCAGAAGTCACACCCCCTCACGACGCACGCGCACACCCACTCAGACACTACCACTTTCCCACTCGTTATCACCTGAATATTAGCACCTGGTTTTCCCCCTCTCACGAGTACTTAAGCCCACAGGTCGTGCTGTCCAGTGCTGCACATCGACGAGCCTGTGGAAGAAGGACTACAGTATTCCTGGAGAGAAGACACCTGCTGCTTGGACATTATTCTGAGATCTGAGAGGGAAACCTCAGCGCCCTGAGCTTTATTCTATATATTCTATGTTTCCTTTTGCTATACTCCTGAGTCTTTAAGTTATTTTGATTAAGATCAATAAAGAAATGTCTGAAACGCCTACGCCTACCGCTGCCTACCTCAACGCGTTACAACAGTAGGCTGCACAGTAGCCTAAACACCACAATAACAGGAGCTTAAATAGTCCAACAGTAGGCTAAACAGAGGCCTAAACACCACAAAAACAGGATGTTAAATAATTAACAGTAGGCTTAACAGTGCCCTAAACACCACAATAACAGGAGCTTAAATAGTATAACAATAGGCTCAACAGAGGCTTAACACCACAATAAAAGGAACGTAAATAGTCTAACAGTAGGCGGAACAGTACCCTAAACACCACAATAACAGGATCTTAAATAGTATAACAATAGGCTCAACAGCCTTAACACTACAATAAAAGGATTTTAAATAGTCTAACAGTAGGATTAACAGTAGCCTAAACACCACAATAATAGGAGCTTAAATAGTCTTAACGGTAGCCTAAACACCACACAGTCTACTTCTTTCTTTCCTCCCTGACCTTTAAATTATATTGCTCTAGTGGGTAGAGTTGTATCTGATTGGTAGAAATCCAGAACTGCTCTTCAGTAAGAAGCCCTGTAGGAATTCAGGGCTCCTGTAACTAGCTCGGTGTGAGGAGAATGGCGTCGGGCAGCTTGATGGTTGCCAACTGTGATTGTTCTGAAAGCTCACTTACCCTTTTAGTAGAATCCCAATGAGTTCGACGAGATGTAACGTACAAGCCTAATTGCCTCGAGTCGGTTTGAGGCGAACTGTGTGTACATGACTATGTGTGTGTGTGTGTGTGTGTGTGTGTGTGTGTGTGAGAGAGAGAGAGAGATTAGAGAGAGAGAGAGAGAGAGAGAGAGAGAGAGAGAGAGAGAGAGAGAGAGATGGGGAATAGAGTGAGATAGAGAGAGATTAGCATGGCAGGTTTGTAGCATGGTTTAGATCAAAGGTATGTGCTAACTACTGAAGGTCATGGCACGTATCACATGTTTAACAAGAATAGAGACTAATATTTGCATTGGCACAAGAACTCACACATCATTGCTGGAATTGCTATGGTGCTGTTGAAAGTGGCATGATTATAATGGCTACACACATTTCTGTGGGGGAAAAAAGATACTCTGAGATAGCCATTACACAGAAACGATAAAAATAGAATGTGGCTCTAGCACTTCAGTACTTCTTTAGACTTTAGCCATCCACTTAAAGGAGTGTTCAAGAAGTCAGGTTTCAGGTGTGCACTAGTAAGCAGTTATCTGGATGCCTATGTGTGTTTTCATTTGCACAAATGGTAGTGGCATTTAATGCTACTCTGAGTTTACTGTTTCCATATGCACTTAGAGTTAAATGACTCTGATCATCATCATTATTCTCTTTCCTATAATTAGCATATTTAGTTTTAGATTGGACTCAACCCAGAATATAAGTCCCACAGACACACACACACACTCACGCATACACACACACACACCGTCATCCCCGAATGAAGATGGTTTGAAAGCTTTAAAGCATTATTTTGATGAGAAGAGCCCTCCCAGAGATATTCTCTGAAGACTGTCAGAACTTTAACCTGCTTGACATTTGACTCCAAGAAGTACTACAATAACTAGAAGAGTTATTATGGAAGATAAAATGGGACCATCCTATGCTAACATTTTTTATTACACCCGTACCCTGAGAATTTCTGACATACAGTGATGACATGGCAATAATATACTTAAACAGCGTCTCCATGATGCTGCAGAGACCACACCCCTTATAAAGGGTTATCCATTAATCTCCTAGACAAAAAGATGACATAAATGATCATTCAGATAATAACTGTGGTAATTTAGCATAGAACCACTCTAGATGTGCTATATGTAAATCTCTCAACACAGCAACAAAAATAACTGGCACGAAAGGATCAACTGTTTTCACTCATTCCTCTTCATGCATTACTTCTGTATTACCTGCAAGTGATGTAATCCACTTTACATTGGAGAAACCAAGAGAAGACTTGCCAATGGGTTTGTTGAACTTCAGAGTATAAGAATGAAGGATTTGTTGTTTTGAAGCAAGGCATTTGTTTCTATTGCCAGTTGTTGCTATAGCAGCAATGAAATTAGGAAGCAAAAAACAAACAAATAACAACTAATCTACACTCTTGGAACTTCAAAACCCCATGAAATTAATATTATGATTCGAACATCCTATTAAGTTAGAAACACTTTGCTTGCACAGCTAACGAAAGACCTCTGTCTGAAATGTGATGTTTCTCTGGAAACACTACTTCACAACACATTATATTCTCTGTACTGTACACTATATACAGTATGTATAGTCTCAGAATGAGAATACAAACCAGGATATACATAACATTTGTATGCAGTGTTAAAACACCCACAAAAAAAATACAAATAAACAAAAAAAATTTGAAGAAAAGAAAACAGCTTCTATGGCTACAGTGGCAAGTATAGGCTGTGACCTCCCCTTATACTTGAGCAGTAGTCAGAAAAGACAGGGTGAATCAAAAGGAGCTGTGGGACGTGTGGAAAGAAGCCTGGTATAATAGAAGATTACTTCAGAGAGAGAGTCTGTCTAAAAGAATTCATGTGCTTAGAACCAAGGTAGGTCAAACTAAAGACTGACTTCTGCCTGCAGAAGCCATTTTTGTAACACGGGACGATTCAGAGGCAGACACCAACGCTGAGAAAAGCAAGATGAGTTCAGGACAAATTCATGATCGTAATCTACAGAACGGTCCAGGGTCGTATAACCAGGAGTATCAGTAAAAGGAACACAACCAGAATACGTGATTAATGAAAAGAAAACTCGACAAATGGAGGAAGAAACAGAAGTGCTAACAGAGTAAAAAACATTGAACAGGCTAAAATAAAACAGGCAATAGGGCAATACATAGAACACGTGTTTTAGCACAGAGGGTTGACAAGGCTTGTACAATGATGAACTCAACTACCAAGCAAACCCAGGGTATATATGCACAAGCTAATGTGGACAAACTCGATAAAGGAGAAACACGTCCAGGGGCAGAGACTAGGGACACGGAATTGCCAAAGCAGGAAGCAAAATAAGACAGAAGACGGGTTACCTAGGAAGCCGAGGAGATTCATGACAATTTTGTTCTGAAAGTATGTGTTGTTTACATATTCCCTATGTTTTCTGTTTTTGTCTTAATAAAGTAGCTGAGAAATAATACTGTATATGGTTATGCCATTGCTAAAACATAAAATTCAGACAGACATTTGTGTAAGTGTGAGAAAGGTGCTATATAAATGAAACCTGGTCTTCTTCTTCTTCTTCTTCTTCTTCTTCTTCTTCTTCTTCTTCTTATTATTATTATTATAAAGCAAATTGCCAGTATGTTCAACTGAACTAAAGATTCAAGTTAACTGTCTAACTGTAGTGATGACAAGAATAAGAGAGCCTGTGGTTTCAGCTGTGATATATAAATCACTAGGACAAATATAATGGCCTTATTCATCTACCCTGGACAAAAGAATCAAAACCCTGAGATTTCTCACCTTGCTGATCTTCTGAGGACCTGAGGTTGGCAGACAGCACACAGCATGCAGACTGTGACTGAAGTCAGGTCACAGTGATCTCACTCCATGATGTTTTCTTTCGCTCTCATTGCAAATTGTGTGTGTGT
The DNA here is from genome assembly GCA_020368025.1 of Brachyhypopomus occidentalis. Taxonomy (NCBI): domain Eukaryota; kingdom Metazoa; phylum Chordata; class Actinopteri; order Gymnotiformes; family Hypopomidae; genus Brachyhypopomus; species Brachyhypopomus occidentalis. Next base: position 399,797 of record JAGXOD010000066.1, on the reverse strand, counting down.
GTGTGTGCGTGTGTGGGTGAGTGTGTGTGTGTGTGTGTGTTTTACATCTAAATTGTTACATGAAAGCAGAGGAACAGTGTTCCATATTGCAGCTAGGCTGTGAGCTGTGAGCTTGTTTCACATGGGACCGGTAGCTACAGCAGGGACTGTCTCTCTGTAGACCTCTGCAGCAAACATCTTCTTCTTTTGTACTCTGAATCAGCTCTTTGTTCTTTTTTTTTTTGGATTCAGAAGCGGATGCCTTAATTGCTGTATTTCTGAAATCGAGCTTGAAGTGAAAAAGTCCACAACGGTGGGAAAATTCATATTCAAAGCTAATGTTCTACAGTGAATTCTCAATGACTCATAACTGGCTTCTTCAGGTTCCCAAATTGGCTCAGAAAAATTATATTCACAGAATTGCTCTTTTATATATTAAAATCCCAATGAATTTTGAATGAAATGTCATGCAGCCTTAATAATACATTTAATGGAGGGTAAGAGAGAGGTCGTACTACATTTTCTCTGCATTGGGTCAAGTGTCAGGAACATTTACCAATGAATTATAGCACATGCAATATATATATATATATATATATATATATATATATATATATATATATATATATATATATATATATATATACAGTGACACTTTTACTGAACGCATTTCTTATCTTATCTTTCAGTTCATGAGGATTGCAAACATCTACTGTTGTTATAACGTGACATGCTTCCTGATGTGTTTACAACAGAGTCATTCCATCTGTCCCCTCGCCCCCACACACGTCCAAGCACACTCTTTACCCCTTCCTTAGCGTCAGTCCCATCCTACAAAGCAACAGGCACTAGAGGGAAAGGCAAGGCAGCAGAACGGCGGGAGAAAACAGCACAAACAACTTTCCCTTGGCTGGTCTAAGAGGGCCGCCTCCTCCGCCGTCTCTCAAGCCACATAATCGTAACAGATGGCCTCTGCACCCTCTCCATCCTGCCAGCATTAATGTTTTCATTGGTGGAGGAAGCTTCTACAGCCATAGAGTCACACTCCAACCTGGAGGAGAGGAAGGGAAAGTGCAGAGAGCGGAGAGAATGTGTCCGCGCTTCGAACTTTAAATGTAGCTGCGGTCCTGCGCAAACCACCCCAGGAGAAACGATCGCCGTTTAACGGCTTCCTTCCCATTTGCGATGCGCGTTTCATGCTTTAATTGAGACACTGTTGGTACGCGCCTCTGTAAAACAGCGCTGGGAGACCGACGGAGATTGGCCGGTGGTTCCGCTGCTGCAGGTGTGGCGGCTGTACAGGGACCCGTCGTCTTTCCCTCTCCTGGTCCTCCTGGATGCGGACGATTGGACCATCACTGCGAACCAGCTGGCACTGCCCTGGAGGCGGCCCACAGCTCAGCGTCCCTAATCTCCTCCTCCTGCGCGGAAATGACCATTCAGCAGGGAGGCAGATCAAAGGCAGTTTATTCCCCATTACATAATGGGAACGAAATGACCGATGAGGAGATAGAGCGGGAGCGGTGGGGGTTGTTGGACGGCGCCGCTTGACTTTGGTGTGGTGAAATCAGATCCGTAACTATGAAGTCAAAGCTTACCATCAGGGGTGATATATTAGGTGTTTATCTGGTTTTAAATGTGGAGGACTCTGGGGCTTATCTCTGGCCTGAGTTGCTTTTGATATCGCAGATGAAAATCCTGTGACTATTGTCCTTCAGCGCTGGGTCACTTGGTAAACAGATGTTAAAAAGTGTTGTGCGGATACATAGGCACTAACACTTAGCGGAATCTCTCCGCTGCAACTGTGACAAAGACACAATCTGAGGAGTCATTACTTATCTAATTGCTGATGGATGTGCTACGTCCAACGAACGATAAAAATGGATGGTGAGAAGTGGGAGGGAGGGAGGTTTAGTGGATAGAGCTGACTAATGGTGATGTCATTAAAACAGAGAAGTTTAAATGTGAGCATATGGATACTGCGTGTAGATGTTGTTTTTAACCACTGAGCATGGAGCACTGTGGAGTGAGAGCACACTTCATCATGCCGCTGTTTTTATTGCTTTTATGATTATATATGAAAATTCACAAATATATCACAGAATGAAGATCATTCATTGTCTCAGTAGTGTCATTTGAGGTTTTGTGGTGTCCTTGTTGACAGCCTAGTTGAAAACTTTCAGATAAGTTTGCACTGGATTTGGAGTCAAGAAATCAAAGCAATAATATGAAAAGGATATGCAGCTTATAACTCAGACTCACCCCTGGACATAGTTTGAAATACATGCAAATCACTTACTACTGGCATGAGAAGTCAATCATAAACTGAGAAATTAATTTATATATGGGAAATTCATCAAAGTAGGCAATCTTCCTTGTATTGTATTGTACTAAGGTTATCCATTGTAGCCAATACTTCAAAATAATAAATTAACTAAAATGAAAAAACCTTCTGTTCCCTCATGTCTTCTGGGTTTCTACACATTTCTAATAATTGCTTGAGGATAAAAGAAGTTCAGTCTTTAGCAAAAGCTAAATTGCCCTCCAAATCCTATTTTTATGCCAGTTCATACCAACAGCATCCACACTAAGTCAAAAAAGCAAATACTGTCCAAATGGCTTATACTGCAGGGACTGTAAATAACTGCACTGGTTGGAATTGCTTTTCTAGTGGTCCCAGTGAACCCAGCCATCATGCACTCTCCAGTTGCGCCCAGATATGTTACAGCTCACTTGGGAGGTAGAGTGAGCTGATCACTTGCGCATTACACGTGGTGGAATCAGATAGTCGTTGCACTTATTTGATTTGCAAGGGGAAGAAATAACTGAGTGATAATTAAAACGACACCAATTCATCAAATTCCATCAGCGTCAGCACGTGTGCAGGTGATGTAGTTACTGGAAAACTCAGTATAGTTGCGTGTTACTGGGCAGTGAGCTTTCCACCATATCCACAGCTCCTCCCCTCTTCTACGGCTCCAGCATATACGCACCCAGTGGTTATACTGAGTATGCACGCACACACATGCACACATACACACATATAGATAGAGTTGAAGTAATCTGTATCTGTCGAGGGTCATTCCTCTATGAAAGAGGCCCTCAAATCAGATCATACTGTCCGGTGATGAAAACCCTTGAAGGAATTTCAAAGCGCCTCAGCCTTCCTGTGTCTATGTCCTCGTGGCCCAGTCGCCTGCACTGCCAGACTCCATTTGTCTCCTCTGAGTAATGGAGCATTAGCATGAGGGCTCATGATTCACTTCCCATCTCCTCACTGGGGGGCTAAAGTGCTTTTCTTTTCTTGGGCCTTTTGTGTGCAACCCCCACCACGCACACATTTACTATTATTTTGCAGCTGGAGAGCTAAAGGGGACGAAGGGACAGTGGATGGCCCTGACGCTAGCTAAGAAGCTCGCTCGGAGCACCATGGTTATGCAGCAGTACTGATGCCACTGTGCTGGGCTTTTTTGCTGACTAGCAAGTATGCCATTAAGATTACTTATGCATGCCGAGATAATCCCAGACATGAACAGACGTACCCAGACATGACTAAACATACCCAGACTAGGGTTGGTTGGTATTGAATTTTTTCATTCGGGTGTACCATCTTCAGATTACACCGCTTCAGATTATACCATTTCCGGGGGGTGGGGGGTTGAAATTGGTCCATATCCCATTTTTAGATTCCTGGTTTTTCGGTGTATATATGCCCCGTGTTCTTAATGTCCCGTTGGTTATATATACCAAGTGTTCTTTTAATGCCCCTTTGCTAGTCATTGTTTCAAGTCTCTTGTTCCTAGTCCGGTCTACTTGCCTCCGCTATTCTCGGATTGGGTGTTTCAGGTATGGTCCCGAGTTTGCTTTATCTTTAGTTTTCCCATTGTCTAGTTCTCTCTTTAGCTTCTGTCTTTTGTTTTTCTGTGTCCTGTTAATTTTCTTTCTAGTTTCTAGTTTCTAATTTTCTTTCTAGCTTGTTCGTGTATTTTCCCGTGTATGCCCTCGTTTTTTTCCCTAGTTTGTTGTATTACTTTTCCCCTACTTTCATTCCCATGCTCTTCGGTTTTGTTTATCGCAATTATGTGTCTTTACTAGTTTTGATTGGCCTAATCCGTGTTCTTTGTTTATGTTCATTATGCCACGTTGTTCACGCCGCCTCCTTTACAGCCCGAAACCCCGGCGTTACATGGACAAACTTTTTTGAGCCTTTAAATGCTGAGTTTGATGATGATCTGAAATGGAGTCTATTTAAATACCAGCATGGCACCGCCATGTATTTGTGGAATAACGACAGACAGCATGTCCTCTAGAAATTTCAGACGTTATGTCATGTTTCAGTCAAGTGTTAAAATAGAAGACAGAAGTAGACTCTGTCGACGTTTAAACCACTTAGAAATGGCAATGAAAATGGATTATAAACACTAACTAGCTATCGTTTACAGTCTACTGACTTTTATTAGCATTACTTTCATTAACCTCCAAAACTAGCTAGCTCCAAGAAAAAGAAACAAGAAAAACAACAAACTCCACTAGTCTGCTTGCCACAAAGCTCAGCAACAATCACCTGTTGTACCTACCCTTTCCGTCATATTCGCCGCTTGCAAATTTGTTTCGGTGGCCTACTAGGTAACTAGGTAGTTAATACATTTAAAACACATTTAAATACCATGGCATACCGAAATACCGTCATACCCCAACCCTAATCCAGACATGCCCAGATATTCCCAGACATGCCTAGACTGCTAATGTTCTGGCTTTGGTCTATATAAATCCTGAAAACAATATTAGAGAGATCCAAGCATACATATTCTACATGAAAAACAGATCAGATGTTACAAAGAAGTAATTTCTTTTTTTAAGATTTTTAACAGTAAAAAAAACATTTCTAACAAAACAAAATTCAATATCCAGCTTTGTTTTTTCAGGTGTGGCTACACAGTAAAGGTGTGAAGTTAATAATATTTAGTATAATGTCTGTATTTGCAGTATCTGCACTAGTGAAAATCTTTAGTAATAATCTGACTCCAATGAGGATCTTCAATAATACTGTTGCACAAATGGATCATAACCTGCTCTTGAATGAGGTTGTCTTTAATCACAATGTATATTTGATTGCAGCCTGCTCATAGCTCTCAGGGTAAGAGTGGCTTATAGTCTTCGTTACTGTAATGTGTTGAGAGATTTATGATTGGATTGGAGTGTGTGTGTGTGTGTGTGTGTGTGTGAAAATAAACTCAAGGACTCAAGCCCTCTACTACTGTCATTTTATACCCCTGTTAAACCGATGACCCGTGTTTAACCTGTGTCAGATCCCTTTTACGCCAATCGGCCAGCCAGCGTTATCCCTGGGTCAGAGCCATTTATACCAGGGCCCGGTCTGTCAAATCTTGATTTGGCAGTCGCATAACTTACAGGACCTTGTTCATAGGTGGCCTGAAAGCCCTGCTCCTGAGCAGGCTCTGGACCTGAACTTTCCTCAGCTGTCTTAGGCTTGCATCCGATCAATTACTGGAAATGTGGAAGTGTATAATGACTCTCAGTGGTATTTTTGTGTAGTGCTTTACCTCACAGTTCTAAGCAGCTTCGGGCTGAATAAATGTAATGTTTTAGGCTGCAGTCTTGTAGCCATGTTGTTCTTGTAGAACCTTTTCCAAGTGCTCACCATGTACTACTCTCACTAATGAGGTTCTCTTCTTTGCTGAGGAGAAATGTTAATTAGTGTAAAATAAAGCTGTGTTAAATAGAATTGGTATGACGTTTTAGCCCACACCAAGTACGCTCTGTGTTTTGGAGTGATTAACTCTAACAAGGCTGTTAGGGCCTCTATAGGGACCAAAGCTATCGCAGACAATCAAATCTCCATTTATGCCAGCCAGTGTCTCCTCGTAGAGTTGCATGGAGATAACGTTCAGCTTTGGCAGACGGCTGGCAGACCTAAGTGTGTTAACGGAGCCTAATCGCTACCTATTTGACCAATAATATGAAATTCATTACAGGGAGAAGAAGAACAGACTGGACCGGTCACCTGATCTGTGGATGGTCTTAGGCGATGTTCTTAGAGATGATTGTAAATCCTTTGGGAACATGATGACCTGGTCCCCCAATATAGTGATGGGTTTAGGGGAGATTGTGGATTATTAGGTGGAATAGATCCAGAAGATTGTGTTAAGAAGGCAAATTTAGTTTGGTGAAGGCGTTCGTCAGCAGACACAGTATTGCACATTGGAAATATGCCTCCAGTTCGCTGTTTTTTTAAATGCACTACAGCTGGCAAATACAGTATGTGCATGCATGTGTTTGTGTGTGTGTGTGTGCGTGCATGTGTGTATGTGTGCGTGCATGCATGCCTGTGTATATTATTTTGAGGACTGTATGTCTGTGCAGGGTGAGGTGTGTATTGCCTTCACTTTCTCCATCTACATACAAGTAGAGAAAAGCCTGTTTAGAACACCAGTGCCCTGGGGAAACACTCAGTCAGAGTACAACCAGGCAGACCACACTGATTCCATAGAGTTTCTTATGCACACCAAACATTGCTTTGCTTTATGGACTCAGACATATTCCTGTTTATGAGGTGTTTCACTTCATGCTGTAAACAGACATTACCATTTCGATTGTGTTTGCGTGGAACAAGCTATTACTCCTGCTGTAATCTGCTACTGGGAGCAAGTATGACACAGAGGACGACTCTATATATGCACAGTATCACTCATATTGTGCCCGGTGATAATGGAAGTATGTACTGAGTTAAGAATAATAGGGAGCAGAATGGAATGAAATGACTTTACCATAACAATGGACGCGATTTGTTAGAATCTTACAGCCAATTACCAGTTTGTAAGTGATAAACCAATACATGGCCACAGAACAAACAAAAATATGAATGCCAGTCAGTTAAACGTCACATCCCATTTAAAATAATGCATGTCTAGTGTGAAAGAGCATGTGTGCGTGTGTACATGTATGATTGCATAAGAGGGTGACAATTATAGGTGTAGAAATGTAAAGATACATACACACACGCTTACAACATCTGTTATTTGTTGTCATAGTCTTCCTGACCAAAAGTGTTCCTTGTTCTCAGTCGCATGAGGGCTGTGAGCTGCTAATGGGCTGTAGTCGCTATGCTGGTGTGGTGGGTGGAGCCCTCTCCACCGCCTCCAGACTGCAGGTGCTGCTCTCTCTCCGATACCAGTTTCATCCACCACGTTGGCCCTTCCACAGACGGAGGCCCGGATGCCTTGCTAGTGTGGTCTTTATACTGGACCGTTTCATTCTACAGCCAGACCATATAACTTAATGAGTTTTATTTATCTCTGCAAGACAAGTGGCACCCATCTCATGCCTGTCCTGTCTCTCTCTGCCTATCAGCCTGTCTCTCTCTGACTGTCTCTCTGCCTCCTGATGCTCTGCTTTAATGTTTTTGTTGCTCCAAGTCTTTTGTTTTAAATATTTTTCAAGTGATCTGCCCCTTTCCTCTCTTTTTCTCTTCTTTCTCACCTCTCTCTCTCTCTGTGTGTATGTGACATTCTCTTTCACACTACCACCCATATTATATATTCCTCTCCCTGCTTTCTTTCTTTCTTTCTTTTTCCAACAATCTAAAGGTAAAAACACACAGAAGGAAAGTTAAAGACAGACAGACAGATAGACAGGGAGCACGGACCAGAAAAACGGAGCAGGGAAGAGACAGACAGGGAACAGGTAGCAGACAGACAGACAGGGAGCAGAGAACAGACAGACAGGGAGCAGGGAACAGACAGACAGGGAACAGCTCTTGCTGTCTTTGTAGGCGTCAATGCAGCTCTCCAGTGCATCTGTTCCACAGTCACCCCGTGTAATTAAAAGGCATATCAGAGCAGTCCTTGAACCTCCATGTAACGGCCCGCTCGTTGCCATGGCAGTCTGGGCGAGAAGAAACAACATACAGTGCTTTTAGTCCTTTTCAATCAAAGCAAGGGCAGAGCGGCTGCCAGGAACAGTGTGTGAGATCTGTCTTGGCATTTGGAGCTTGTAAAGTTGATCTTTCCAGTTCTCTCAAATGCCAGGAACTTTACGAAAGCGCTATTCTGTGTTCCGTGCTAAATGCTGCTTTTGCCGTCTTATGTAAAATAGCCCGGGTGACGATGCAATACTCAGGCATGGGAAGACAGGATCTGCAGTGCAGTAGGTCTGCCCGAAATGTCTGGAGAGGACGTGGAGGCTCAGTAGGGCCAATGGGATCACTGACTGCTGGAATCATGCCATTTCTCTCATATACAGAACTTCACAGCACTTCGATTATAAGGCATTTTGTTTTCCATACAGTCTAATCAAAGTCACAGTCTAATCAAAGTGAAGTCCACAACCCGACTCGGACCTGGATCGTAATTCTGACACTCTTTTTGAACCTTTGAATCCTTGCCTCTCTCCTCCCCTCTCCTCTCTCATCATCTCTCCTTTCTCCTCCTGTCCTCCTCTCCTACCTACTCTCTCCCCTCTCCACCTCTCTCCTCTCCTACCTCCTCTCTTCTATCTCCTCCTCTCTTCTCTCCCCTCTCCTCTCTCCTCCCCTCCCCTCCTCTCTGCTCTCTCCTCCCCTCTCCTCTCTCTCCTTTCTCCTCCTGTCCTCCTCTCCTCCTCTCCTACCTCCTCTTTCCCCTCTCCACCTCTCTCCTCTCCTACCTCCTCTCTTCTCTCTCCTACCTCCTCTCCTACCTCCTCTCTCTCCTCTCCTCTCCTCTCTCCTCCCCTCCACTCTGCTCTCTCCTCTCCTCATCTCTCATTTCTCCTCCTGTCCTCCTCTCCTTTCCTACCTCCTCTGCCCCCTCTCCTCCCCTCTTCCCTCTCCTCTCAGGCCTCCCGCCCTTCTCAGGGCTGTGTGAGCTAACCCTTCGACTGTTAATTGAAAGCGTGGGACATATTCTCCCTGGCCTCCTCTCTGCACTCTTCATTATCGCCACTCCATTTGTCTGGCTTCCTGGCTCCGTGTTGTAAATCCTTATCTCAGTGTGCGCGCGTATGTGCGTGTGTGAGAGTACGTGCGTGTATGTGCATGTACGTGTGTGTGTGTGCAGCCCCTTTGGGCTGTTGCAGAGATAGGGGGTGTAACTGAGCTGGATGCAAAGGCCTCAGAGTTAGAACGCGGATGTCAAGAGAGGGCCAGATTGGACGAGATATATGTGGCGACGTACATCATTCTGGCTGGCGGAGATGTGCGAGTGGTAAAGAAGAGACTGATGAGAGATTACACAGGAGGAAGGGAGAGAGACAGGGAGATGGTGAAAAAGAGGCTTGGGTGTGTGCGTGTGATGGAGACTGATTGCTTTATGGAGGCGGTTTGCAGGAGGGGGGTGTGTTTGTGAGATGTTGGTCTTTTCTCTTCCAGAGTCTGTTGTTCTGCCCGGGCTGTCAGTCCGTCCTTTTCATCGCTCCGTCCTGCTTGACGGCGTCCTCCCTGGGCTCTCTTATCGCCCGACACTCGCTAACGCCGCTGCCAACGCCACACGACTTCATCGCGCTCGCGCTCTCCTACCTGGGTGAAGAGAACCATAAACCTTGTGTCCTTGTGCTGTGAAGCAGGACGTATTATATTCTTGCTCAAAAGCTTGCGCTGCTTCAAGCCAGTCAGAAGCACTGGTGTGGACTATCCATGCTGTCAGATCCTCTTCTGGCACCAGATGCATAACAGTGTGTGTGTGTGTGTGTGTGTGAGAGAGAGCACGTGCTTGCGTGTGCATGTCAGGGACGGCAGGTAGGTTACTAGCATGTGATGGCTCTCTCCTGGAGGCTGTATGCACTGCCGTGTTCTGAGGCAGGAGCAGGTATGCTTTCGGGGGAGACTGATGGAGCATTCAGTCACAGACCCTTCTATGCCGCGCTGGGAAGTATCTCTGGGTGCTACATTTTTCTGCGGGAGAAGGCAGATCAAGTGAATGCCACCGTATTGGCGGTCACGCCGCTATTTCGGGGACCTGTTGCTTTAAGAGTCATCCACCTCAAGGGAGCTTCATCTGATGCAGAAGGCGGCGCGACTCGAGATTGTTCGGCGGAGGGTGCTGTTGTAAAGGCTGCAGGCTCATCCCACGCCACCCAGGGGGCCGCACGCGCCAGGGTTCGCCACTGCCACCTCCAGCCCGGCTCCTCCCGCATGCATTTCCCTTTAAGAGCGTGTACCACATGGCCTGATGCCTACAAAGCTCTAGAGGAGTGCGGGTCCTCTTCATCCCTTATTGCCGAGCCTGTGCTCCCTGCCCCGTCTGTCAACCATCGCCACCCTCACGGCGCATTGTCGCCCTAGGCCATGCTCAGCCTGCCAGCCGTGGAGGGGGCGAAGCCACGCGGGGCCACCATAAGAGCTCCGCCTTCTAATCCACAGCCAGACAGGAGAAAATCGGTTGGAGCGCCACAATGCCAAAGTGAAGTTCAAGTCCCTGGTCTAAGGTATGGATTTCTCCTTTCTCTGATAGATCAGCTATGTACTGTCAGAGTGGGTCAAGTGGTGGAACAATTTGCCTTAATTGTGATTCACTGGTGTATGCTATAAGATGTTATTAGCTGCTGTTCTCTGTGCATTGATCCATGGAGTTTATTCCATATATAGCTTATTAAGTGAAAGCAGTTAGCTAGTTGTTCTGAAGCAAGAGAGTCTGTATGAGGAGGATGACTGTGTGAACCTGATAAGGCTTTTAGCACAGATCTGAGATATAGGGCCTAATCCCACATGTCTGATTCTAACTGCATGAAAGACTGAGAAATATTGATGTTCAAACAGCAGTAACAGTGATGATGGCACACATACTATTGTAATTGAGTTAGTCCCTGTTGTTAAAAGATAACAGTTTGGAATACACAAATTCTGAAATAGCCACTAAACAAACACAAACAAACTAAACTTAAATATTGTAGCTTCCCCAATTACACACTGACCAAAAATACTACCAAAAGACCACATTTCTGCAGGTACAGTGAACCTTGTAGAATTCAAAGTTCCAAACCATAAAATCAGCTTAGCAATTATTCAAATGTTCTCCAACATCAGAAAGTTAGAACAAAAGAATAACAAAAAGGACAAAAGACCAACCTGATGAAAGAAACCAACATATTTCAAATGAAATGAAAGACAATTAGAAATATTAATCCGTAAAAACAAAACTGTCACAACTGTCTTTACTTCTGTGTGACTTTGTCTTGTGTTATTCCTTGTGGAACTTAATGCTTATCCCATGATATCTTGTCAATTTGTAAACATCATGTCAGTGCTGTTTTTTGGCACTGTTTTCCATACAGACTGTTTATTTTGGTGTATTTTGGTGTATACGTTTGAGTTAAGTTGCGTGTTTCGTGTCTTTGCAGGGTGTTAGGGCAACAGCCAGCAAGCAGAAGTGTGACTTGAGTTGAGTGACACTGACAGGAAAAGACATGAAGTCAATAAAAACAAGCTAGAACAACTGGCTGGGAAACGCTGATGTGTTCCTGTCACTCAGCTGCCGAAATGATCACCTCAGATGTGACTTCCACAAATCTCCAAATCTCGACTAATCACCTTATGGCTCCTTACGAGTCCTTTAAGAGAATTAAACGAGTCTTAAAAGATGCTACTGAAGCGAGGAGCTCCAGTCGGTCTCAAGAGACAATAAGAACATTTATAAAAGGGCCATTTTCCCCCTTGGGGTTGGGTTTGCATATTTTGGGGTCTGTTATACCAACATGATATTTTTTTCTTATGCAGATATTACACAGATCACACGTGAATGTCCATACATGGTTTCTAGCCTAAATTAGAGAATTTAATGACTATATTGATTTGAGTCGTAGTGAGTTCACTTTCAGTGTATAACTAAATTTAACTATTGAGCACTGCATAACATTGAGTGTTGAATAAGGTTTAGGCCCTGAAACTGCATGCATACTCTAGAATGAAGCGTTTTTGATTCAGGCACTGCAGTGAGATTACCGACTGCGCTGCCTGTCCTTGGCTTTCTCCATCTTGTATCTATAAAAGGTTCGTGAACACTCCTCCATTGTGAGTTAATATAACATGGGAGCTAGGTGAGTGTCACTGTCGAACAAATCAATACGCCTGCGTCATGACTTACAGAATCCTGGAGCCAAGGGTAGATCAAAATGCTTTTCAACCTGTGTGGTACATTGTGCTCATAGTTCATATGGGAAGCATTTCTTTTTTTATGGGAGCCTTTATTGTTTTCTTTATATTGAGATCGATATTAGGTGGAGTCAAAGTACGATTTCTGGAATTACTGAATGACTTAAGCAACTCTAAATAAAGTACCTGAAGAGGATGTAGGTCATGACAGTAGTTCTTACTGTTCGACTGCTGTATGCTATCATATAACACATTATATAATTCTGACTTAAAAAAAAAAAAATTTAAAAATTGCTTGTTCATATTTTCTTCTCTATCTTCAAATGTATCCTTACACAGGAGCCTAAAAAAGGCTGGCCCCTCCCAAGAACTGAAACACCTTCCTGGGAGATATTTGTGGAGATATTTTTACAGCGCTCTGGAGAAACATTTCTTCGTGAACTGCTTCACTAAGCTCCTTTGACATTTCTACGCTGTTATAACTGCTATAAACATTTGTTCTGCAGTGCTTCAGGGTTCAAATAGTAGCAACAGTGATGATAACACACGGAGGACCGTACTACTGCCACTACGGTAGTCACGGTTGTCAAGAGACAACAATTAAAGCTGTGCATTTGGACCATAACTGTTTTACCATTTGAACTATACTATGTATGTTCAAAGGCTTCTTTACTGTAATATTACAGATGCTGTTTGAATGATATGCGGATTTTCAGTTTAGAATTTTCAATGTCTGAAATAGCTAACAAACAAATAAAAATATATTTAAATAATGTAGATTCCTCAATTGTTTATGCATATTCACCAAACATAATCATTATAATACCATGTTTCTGCAGGTACAGTGAACCTGGTAGAATTCAAAGTCCCAAAACATTAAATCAATTTTCATCAAAACAATCATTCAAATGTTCTCCAACATTAGAAAGTTAAAGAACACCAAAAATAGCATAAACATACAAGGACAAAAGACCAACCTGACAGAAGAAAATGACATATGTCACATCACATAAGTGCCACACTGAGTGCTAATGCTAGTGCTAATGTTAGTGCTAATGTCTTCTGAACATGGAAGCAGTGTGTAGAACACAGAAGCAGTGATGACGATGGTGATGATGGTGATTATTGTGATGGTGATGATGATGATGATGATGATAATGATGGTGATGGTGGTGATCTGATGGTGGTGGTGATGATGGTGGTGATGTCTTTATTCAGAGAATCCTGTAGCTTGGCATGAGTTCTGAAGAAACCGAGTTGATCTTTGTTGATTACAAGATTACAAGAGATACGGTGCGGGTCCTGCACTGTACGGTGTGCTGCAATCAGCCAGCAAGAGCTGAGCTGTAGCTTCCAGCTCATGGCCTTTATAATTGCACACACTCACTGGAAGTTACCAGTGAGGCAGTTGTCAGAGAACAGCTCTGCAATCACTTTCAAAATTCCATATTCCATACTCTGGATTAGTTTGAAATTAGGTTCAGTCAGTGAGGGTGTTTACATTCATTTAATAATTCGGCATAATCTGAGCTCCAGTTATCGGATTATTCAAGTGACCATGTAAACAACATACTCAGATTTCATAGATTAGTATATGCCATGGTAATCAGATTAAGAAATTTGTAAAATTAAGAAGAATTAGCAAAATTCAGTGGCTACATGAAAATTCAGCACCCACGAAATGGCTATGAAACACTTTTGGGGAATCTGAATTCTGAATCATAGTACATGGTCGAGGAAGAATGATGAATTTGGATTGTGCACTATTATAAACCACAAACAAACAAAAGGATCTACAATTGCCAGTAACGTAGCCCCATGTTTACAAAAAGCCACTGCTGGATGTTTGAAGTTTACATCACACCAATTCTGTTAGATTCATGGCTGGTTGCAGAGTAGAAATTCAATTATTGCCTGACTCATGTATACCCAGACTTTTCCCATTATCTGAATACCCAAGAGTATGTAAGCGCGTTGATCAGATTACTGGCAAAATCTTATTTTCTGCAGTTATCGGATTATTAAGCTCATGTAATCACAGTGTTGTGAAGCTTGGTATACGACCCAGAACTCTTATGAGGAAGTCATTCTCCGCCAGACCATGGAACAGGCTTGTGATGAGGTTAGCAGAGACCTTAGTATGCCCCCAAAACTGAGGTTTAGCACCTGCTGCTTGGCCAGGGAAGCCCATATAGATGAAAACCTGAAGCCAAATTAACCAAGGTTTTTCCCATAGTTGTGTTTAGCAGTCTGTTGTTTTTGTTGTACAAAATGTATGCAATGTGCATTTATTTATTTATTGTCTGTAAAAAGTAATTCATATGCATATTTTGTCAGTTTTTGTTGTTTTTTGCTGTTGGCTTTTATGGCTTTAAAGAATTCATTTTCCTTTTTGATCGAGGATCTGTATTTTAGAGTTTGTGCCATTTGCACAAATGTAAGATAGTGAGGGAGGTGTGTGGAGACTAAATTAAACAGAAACAAAAACAAAACCACATGGCGCTAGTGCAATGGGAGCTGGAAAGCCAGAGGGGGTATTGTGACACGTACTATGTCTACATTAATGCTCCAAGTAATCAGACATTCATGCTAACATCCCAGAATTATATACTGTTTCTTCATATCCATAAACACATTCTCATTACCTTAACCCAGTTTCCTGCTCTCTTGCATTTTGCAAAGCACATAGTTCTCAGCAGCCCAACACACATTGTATAGTCAGATCCTGTTGTTGCCTCAAGTAAATAAAGTCAGGAAATGAAACAGCAAAATATGGAAAAAACATATTCATATTCACTGCGGTCACTGTTCCTATAAGGTCATGTCCTCACTGAAAGAATCATTGAGCTTGATGCAAAGGCTGACCTGGTCACTGTTGTTGAGGCCATATTCAGTCTAGTCAAAAAGCATCGCAAGGGAAGGAACATCGCTGGACAGACGGAGAAGGTGGAGGTCACTGTCTAAATGGGGGTGAACATAAGTAAGGATGCTAGCATCACTCCTCATGAGCCGCTCCTCAGTGTCAGCCTCCGCTGTGCAGGGGTCATTCTGGAAATGTTAACCTCCCACCCACACATACAAATGATCTTCCATCTGCCACTCCAGACAGATGTAATGTTTGCCTTAATGCATTTAGATTCAAGATGTCTGGCCTATTGCAACCCAGCAACTAATGATAGCCTTACCTACTCTTTGGCAAATGGGGCACTTCACAGCTCCCTGCCTGGGACAAATCAACATAAACTGACAAACCACCTAGAATATCTAGAGCTGCATTTCACACCTGACCATAAAACCTCTGATTAGAACTACATAAGGACTCACGCTGGATAGTTATCAATACAGAACAACACCGCACTGACAGCCTGGCATGCTGTTGCTGATGACTTTATTGGCCAGTCAAAACCACAATAAGCATTTTTTCCATCAGTCTAAGAGGTGCCGGTGTTTACTGCAAAGTTTAACAGGAAATGACTTAACTGATTCACCCTTCACTGATTCACCCTTAACTGATTCACTCTTCACTGATTCACTCTTCACTGATTCACTCTTCAATGATTCACTCTTCACTGATTCACTTTTCACTGATTCACTCTTCACTGAGACTGTGATCTAACTCCCTCCATTCCTAAGACCAACTAAAGATTTTTAGTTGGCAAAGAAAAGAACATGATCAAACTCATGTGTAGAAACACATACGTTATCTTGAGGAAGTACAGCAGTTTATGTTGGTCCACCCTTTGCAGCTAGAACAGCTTCAACTCTTCTGGGAAGGCTGTCCACTAAGTTTAGAAGTGTTTATGGGGATTTTTGACCTATTCTTCCACCGTGACATATATATATATATATATATATATATATATATACAGTATATACAGTATATTTAACTATATACAGTATATACAGTATATTTAACTATATGCAGTATATTTACACTGCTCAAAAAAATAAAAGGGAACACTAAAATAACACATCCTAGATCTCAATGAATAAAATATTCCAGTTGAAAATCTTTATTTATTACTTCCAGTTGAAAATCTTTATTTATTACATAGTGTAATGCGTTGAGAACAAAATAACAAAAAATTATCAATGTAAATCAAAATTATTATCCCATGGAGGTCTGGATTTGGAATCATACTCATAATCAAAGTGGAAAATCAAATGACAGGCTGATCCAACTTCAGTGGAAATTCCTCAAGACAAGTTCAAATGAGGCTCAGTAGTGTGTGAGGACTCCACGTGTCTGTATGAGCTTCCCACAATGCCTGGGCATGCTTCTGATGAGGCGGCGGATGTTCTCCTGAGGAATCTCCTCCCAGACCTGAATTAAAGCGTCAGTAAACTCCTAGACAGTCTGTGATGCAACGTGGCGTTGGTGGATGGAACGAGACATGATGTCCCAGATGTGCTCGATTGGATTAAGGTCTTGGGAACAGGCAGGCCAGTCCATAGCATCAATGCCTATATCATGCAGGAACTGCTGACAAACGTCAGCCACATGAGGCCTAGCATTGTCATGCATCAGAAGGAACCCACGGCCCATTGCACCAGCATATGGTCTCACAATGGGTCTGAGAATCTCATCCCGGTACCTAATGGCAGTCAGGGTACCTCTGGCTAGCACATGGAGGTCTGTGCGGCCCTCCAAAGAAATGCCTCCCCACACCATTACTGACCCACTGCCAAACCAGTCATGCTGGAGGATGTTGCAGCCAGCAGAACGCTCTTCACGGCATCTCCAGACTCTGTCACGTCTGTCACATGTGCTCAGTGTGAACCTGCTCTCATCCGTGAAAAGCACAGTGCGCCAATGGCGAATCTGCCAATCTTGGTGTTCTCTGGCAAATGCCAATCGCCCTGCACAGTGTTGGGCTGTAAGCACAAGCCCCACTTGTGGACTTGGGCCCTCATACCACCCTTATGGAGTCTGTTTCTGACAGTTTGAGCAGAAACATGGATATTAGTGGCCTGCTGGAGGTCATTTTGCAGGGCTCTGGCACAGCTCCTCCTGTTCCTCCTTGCACAAAGGAGGAGGTAGCAGTCCTGCTGCTGGGTTGTTGCCCTCCTACGGCCCCCTCCATGTCTCCTGGTGTACTGGCCTGTCTCCTGGTATCTGCTCCATGCTATGAACACTGTGCTGACAGACACATCAAACCTTTCTGCCACAGCTCACATTAATGTACCATCCTGGATGAGCTGCACTACCTGAGCAACTTCTGTGGGTTGTAGACACCGCCTCATGCTACCTCTATGGTGAGAAAACTGACAAAATGGCAAAGTGACCAAAACATCAGCCAGAAAGGATGAGAACAGAGAAAAGGTCTGTGGTCACCACCTGTAGAACCACTCCTTTATAGGGGGTGTCTTGCTAATTGCCTCTCATTTCTACTTGTTGTCTGTTCCATTTGCATAACAGCAGGTGAAATTGATTCACAATCAGTGTTGCTTCCTAACTGAACAGGTTGGTTTCACAGAAGTGTGGTTGACTTGGAGTTACATTGTGTTGTTTAAGTGTTCCCATACAATAATAACACCACAACACAACAGTAAAACAACAAGTATTAATGTATATACAATCCAATAAAAATACGCAACTTTAGCTGCAATTTTGAAAAGAGTGCAAACCTCATTGAAGTAACAAACCATCCCACAGTTTAGTTGCTAATGCTCGATCTCCACAAGTCTTTAGACGAGTATGTGGTCAATGTTAAAGACCTAGTTCAACAGATCTAAGAGAGCAAGGTGGTACATGAGGAGAGAGTAGGTCAGATACATAGTCAGGGGCCTGGCCATGCAATGCTTTATATGTAATAGTAAGAATCTTCGATTGGATTCTATACATAACAGGAAGTCAATGGAGAGAGTTCAGTAAGGGGTTCTGTGGGATTGTCTGTTTGACCTAGAGAGTTGTCTTGCTGCTGCATTCTGAATTATCTGCAGACAATTTAGAGCAGATCTGCTAAGTCAAGAAACTAGAACATTACAGTAGTCAGTGCAACATACACACACAAAAAAACCCACATATGAACAGTTCTAGTTCTTTAATATGCTACTATAGACATCAGTTTTCTAATATTTTGCCAGAGGCAATAAGTATTAAGAAAATAGCATGGACCCCGAAATAGACCCACATCTCCATGAGTCTTTAGACACATCTCCATGAGTCTTTAGACACATCTCTACGAGTCTTTAAATACATCTCCATGAGTCTTTAGACACATTTCTATATATCTTTAGACACATTCCCATGAGTCTTTAGATACATTCCCATGAGTCTTTAGACAAATTTCTATTTTTCTTTAGACACATCGTTAGACTCTCCGTGAGTGGAGCTCTTAATGTCTTCTGTTGTGCTGCAACAACAAAAAAGCTAATAGTACTGATTCTGATTCATTTTGTCTTTTGGTTTATTGATGCTAGATAATGTGTTAGATTATGTGTTAGTTACAAATATATTTGCTAAATGTCCTTCCTTGGTAGTTTACATGGGCTAGTTTACAGAGGCTAATACAGGCTTATACTGTGCAATGTGTTGGAATAGTGTTTTTGTTAAGAAAAGGTAAGGGGGATTCTCACCTCACCTTCCGAGTGTTCCAAGATAAATGCAAACCAACATATTTCTTTTGGGAAATAAACCACAAACCTCTGTGTTTAATTTGCTTCCAGCAAGTGGCAGTGCACAAAATAAAATGTAATATTCGAAAGCACTATGTAGAACCTGAATATTAGCTATGCATATTGGTTTTCACTACTTTTATTGTTATAAATTTAAAGCAGCAGAAAATAACAACATGCACAGTCTACTGTATATACAAATCGAATGTCTACAAAAATCGGGACACTTTCTATAAATGCAATAAAAGCTAAAAACTGTATTTTGTTAGATCACTTGAACCTAATTGCTTTTTGTAAATATAAAAGAACAATAGAACGTGGTGCCAGCAAGACACACAAAAAGATTTGTGTGGGAAAGATAAGACATGCAAAATAAAACATACATGTAACAGTGTTCTGGAAGGTTCCATGATTAGCAGCTTAACTGGTAATATGTGAGGACTTCAAGATGGAGGATAAAAAGAGCATGCACCCAAGGCTTAGTCTTTGCAAGCAAGAATGGGTCATGGGTCACCATTCTGTGATGAACCTTGCGAGAGAATTGTAAGTTGGTTTAAAGACTATGTTTTCCGATGTTAAACTGCAAAGAATTTAGGTCTTTCACCATCTACGGTTCGTAATATCATATAACGATTCAGGGAGTCAAGGGAAATCTCAGATCATAAAGGCTGCTGCTATCCATCAATCCGTCACTGTTTGAGAAACCGTCATGCTACCATGATGGACATAGCCACATGGGTTCAGGAGTACTCTGGGAAATCATTCTCACTTAACACATTGTGCTACTGCATTGTGAAATGCAATATGAAATTGCATTATGCAAAGAGGAAGCCATACAGTATATTAATTTTGTGCAGAAACGCTGGCAAGTGCTGTGGGCCAGAAGTCATCTGAGATGGACTGAAAGATGAGTCCATGTTTCAGTTTGTTTTGGGGGAAAATGTATGAAAAATCACATCCAGACTGCTACCAGTGAAAAGTGCAAAAACCAGCCTCTGTGAAGGCATAGGGAGGGTATAGGTGCCCACGCTGACCTGCCTATATGTGAAATTACTGCAGCAATTAATAACTTTGATTCCCAAACAAATAGAAAGTTGTAAATATGAGTGTAAGCACTCATAGCAGGTATCAATTTCTAAACAAATAGAATTAAGTTTGTTATTGATAACACTGATTTTTTTTTTTATCCTTTTGTCTGTTTAATAAAGGTAGACGTGAACAAACACATTTCAGTTTTTATGGCATTTTCAGAAAGTGTTCCAACTTTTCCAGAAATGGGATTTATATAAACTGAATGAGCCACAGATAAGTATTGACAAGTTACTGGATATTGTGGTGCAGACCAGACCATTTAATATGGCTTTGACCAGGGTGACCACCATCCACAAATGACTGTGCCTCCATCACTGTACATATTAACTGTATTCTTTTATAGTACGTTTGGCTGCATGCTGCTCACACCCCTGATATTAAAAATGCATTTGGTTCTGTTGTTGTTCTTTTGTGGGTGACTTTGAAATATAAAAGGAGATTTTGTATTTGGTGGCTAACTTTGTGATCTGTATCCAGGGAGTTTTTCTTTACTGGCTTCTCAGTAGGGATCAGGACTCAAACTTGTGTAAAGCTGCTTTGTGACAACGCATGTTGTAAAACACACTGTATGAATAAATTTGATTTTTGCTTTGACTTTGATATTCTCTTCCCCTAAAGAATTTTGCATTTTGATGAGATAGAATGTGTTATCTTTTTCAGTGTTCAGTATGAGCTTCTGTGTCCAGTCCTGAGTTCCCAGTCAGACCAGGTTTTACTTCTGTCTGATCTTCAGTCTTGGTTCCTCAGCCAGGCCAAGTTTTAGATCTCACCCAGCTCCTCCTATGCCTGAGCCACAGAATGAAGGGTAGAATAGTTCTTGATTAAATGAGGTGTGTTGGGAACTGAATCTCATAACCAAAAAAAGAAATGTTGGAATCAGTTGGAAGCTCCCAAAACCAAAAAAGAAAACAAAGTAAAAACAAAGTAAATATATGAGCTGGGGGACTGGATGAGCTATGGTGTGTGTGTGTGTGGGGGGGGGGGGACTGAGTGTGTGTGTATTTGGTTTTGGGAGCTTCCAACTGATTCCAACATTTCTTTTTTTGGTTATGAGATTTTGCACTAATATTGAATCTTTGAAAATGAAGAACTGCTATCTTTATAAATAGCATACTTACTAAAAGAAAATATTTGGCATCATTCATCAGCTGTTCTTAAGAAGAAATTGCTTCTTAAACCCACTTACACAGTTTTCACAAAGATTCTGACATTCACCAATGTTTTCAAATTTGATATTTTTGAGAATGTACACTTCCGCACATTAAAGTTCTGTGCAAAATAACTGGATAAAATGTTTTCTTCAATTCTACAGTTATATAATATTACAGGATTCAAATTACAATAATAATTGAATCATTTCCAACATTTTAAATAATTATTCTAATTATTTGACAGTATATTGTGATCTTTTATAATGAATGAACACTCTAACACTTTTATTCACATCAGTTATACTCATTGGGAAACATGCCATCCAATAATCTGTGATTGATCATCCAATAGAGTATTCACTGAACAAGTAATTGTATCCCATGCATCTTTTCGTTGAAACTGTATATGCAGTTCTGACGCTTCTATATATTATATATTCTGTTCACTTCCTGCAGAAAAATCTCCACTTCAGAACTCCTGAAGTTTTTCTTATTCTTAGTCTTGGATGCTCCACCATCTTTTGAATTACGTTTTTGGCATTCTTCACTTCCCTCTTAACTCTTTTGTTTGTAGTTTGCAGGTTGTGTTTTCACTGCGTGCACATGGCCCTACAGTTCCCTGCCCTTTTATGGAGATTAGTGGGTGTATTCCTATGCTAATTACGAAGCACGGGCTACTGCTTTCAGACGGTGTGATTCATCATTAAAAGGACACAGCTGTGAACAATTCTGCGGTTTAAGAACGTGTCGTGAATCTGACATATCATTTTCCTTTGGACTTTTCTCAAATACACAATTTTAAGCAAACTCTTAGGAAGACACTGACGAATAAGTCCCATTGACTAGAGTAGAAGACTCTAGAGTAGAAGACTTCTGCTTTGACTAAACACTTTTAGCTACAGTCACACAAGAACAATAAAGACGGAGGGAGAGAGCAGGGAAGAGCATGGCGCCTCCCCACAGTCTGTAAATGATTTGAAAAATGAATGTTTAATTATGTTAAGTGTTTGTAAATGGTGTGATGTGTTTAGCTTAATCAATTGTATCCTTGTCCTAGTTTAGTTAAAGAGGTGCTGCCACCTTCATGTGGGTCTGTCTGTTTAGTTTCCTTCTTCTGTTTTTCCCTCATTTTGAGCCTCCCTCTGTCTTTCACTGTGTCTATTTAATAAACAGTGTTCTTATTGCACTGAAAATGGAAATTCTCTCATCTGCTATGCCAACACTACAATATGCATCTAATAATTCATTGATTCTGCAATATTTTCCCATAAATGGGTTTTTTGAAAGTAAAATGTAATTTCAGAAATTATTATACCGTATAACTCCTCAAGTGGTAGAAGGGCCTACTTTGTTACTGCTGAAATGATGTTTGTGATGCTGTATGTGACTTTACAGTAGAGATGTAAATGAAAATACAGTAACATAATTTACACTTTGTGCTTTTTCTTTAAAAAGACTGAGAAGCATGTTTATTGATGTGTGCAGTTGCTGTAATTTATTCGGCAAATCATTCTTTCCTGTCAGGCCCGGGAATATAATTCACATCACACAGTATGTTTTCCTCAGCAGTGCATTGGGGGAAGATTATTGTGAATGTTGAATCCATGGCTGGCACTAATGCCATAATCTCACCACAAGCATCTTCTATGACTTGGAGTGTTAGCCTGTCATGCATGTTGTGGTCAAACACTTTCCAATGCCTGAGTAGGAGACCTCCTCGTTAGAATTTAGAAACTGTGAACAAGGTGTAACGCCTTTTCGGCGGGCCAATAGAGAGGCGGACACAAACCCTGAGTACATCCAACACACAAGGGTTTGATAGTACTCAATGCATAGTACACATAAGAAACATGGAATAAACATAAGAATTTAGGATTTAAGAATATACACGGGCATAGATAACAGGGCTGTAGATAAACATACCGACTCAAACTCGACAATATTAACGCAAAAAACAGCTATTAGCTGATGAAAACATAGGGACTATATACACTGACTAACAAGAAACTATGAACTATGAACATGTGAAACTGATAACAAGGGGTTGGTTTCAGGTCAATGGGAAGGACAACCAAAATGGCAAGATGAGCACATGGCATATTTAAACATAAACACGGCAGACACGGAACCATAGAAACCAGAGGTTTGATATGCAGGTGCCTATGCATGACACAAGGTTTGCTGTGTCACTGTTAAGAAGCGCATATGCTTACCAAATAACTAACAGTGTCCTGCTGAATAGTGAAACTGGATGACAACCTTCAGCTGTCCCTAGCATTTTTGTCCTGTTGGACGCAGGAATCCAGTCTGGCTATACTGAATGGCCCCAGTAAAGAACTGTGGGCCCCAACTCCAGTCATTGATATAGCAGCACAGATGCTAAATTTGACTTCACCTTGACCTGGAACTTTAATGGGAGCACGCTGACCAATGACATCCCTCCATCTTTTTTATTGTGGTTGAAATCAGCTTCATCAGCTGGTTGGACTGCCATCTATGTTAAAAAAACATCCTCTTGAAATAAGGCAAAATAAAAATCATGTTACTGAAAAAACATAATACACAGTATATATTAAGTAAGGTAGAACATATGTAAAGTAAGGTAATAAATATGTTAAATAAGGATATAGGTTTGAGCTGTACACAAGGATCATGCTGATACATACATTAGGCATTATAATGATAAGCCTTTAACTTAATGTAATTGTCATCATTGCAGTATATAGATGGACAATGGTCACTGTTTTACATATTTAGTGCCTCTGAGAGAGGGTGCCATTGGTTCAACTGATATACTATGTTACTGCTGACTGTGTGTTAACAGCAATGGACACCATTACAGTTACACTGTAAAACAAATAATATAATTCAGATTTATAAAACTCCGTTTGAATGCTCTTGCTTGTGCAAACGGAAATGGCGTTTTTCTGTGTTCTTCCCAACTTGCTTCATGCGTGCAGCATTCTGCCTTAGGAAACAATCAATTGTAGCCAGGGGTTACACTGGGGAGTGTTGCGAAAGACTGCCCCCTGTTATTCTTTTCTCTCCAAGCCAGATTGTGTTATTTTGGCCAACAATGTCTACAACACTTTGTTCTTGTTCTTCTGAGTGAAGCCAGGGAATCTGCCCGATGGCACTCTGTGTTACATATTTTCCAGGATATGTGAGGAAAACATAAATTTACTTCAAGGATTTAACTGTATAACACTAGGGTTACAGTGTCCTACTTCATTCCAAAATATCCATGGATGCAAAGAGACGCAACAACCACGGCACAAAGGGTTGTTTTTTTTTCTCTGGGACGATCAAAGAATTGAAGCAACAACGGATTTGCATACGACATGCTGGACTCCGCCTTCTCTTAGGGAAAACCAATGGATGGAAATATCACCAACTGGGGTGGTTCTCATCTCATTAGAAATCTCCTGCTTCCTCTTCCTCTTCCTGCTCTCCCCTCTCATCCTAATTGCTGTCCTCTAGCTCTTTCCTAATTTCTTTCTCTCTCTTCTCTTACTCTCTTCCTCTCCTCCTCTGCAACTCATCTTCCCATCTCTCCCCTCCTCCCAGCTCTACCTCCTCAAACTCTCACATGGCTTCTTCCTTTTTCTCCAAGCATGTTTAAGGATGTATATTAATGTGCTTTACAGCTTTCCTGGCCTCTTTTTTGTCCATAAACATGAGAGCTATGTGATTTTGCAGTAATTTTTGCAATTGTATGAATAGATTTTATAGTGACATTAAATGACTGAATCTTTGTATTGCTGTAATTATTTGGTGCTTATGTAACATCCAAATAATGATTAAACTGATTGATTAAATAATGATGGAAAGAATGATCTATGTTGTTTGGAATTTCCCATGCAGCCACTGAACTGTAAATGTGTTTTCCAGAATCCTGAAGTGTTTAGATCACTGTTAACTGTCCTGAGAAAAATGACCTTGGTTTAAAGTAAAGTGGCAAACTGAGAAAATCTATTACACTTCAGAATACCAGAGTGCATTCTTGCTTTGTTGGGGTTGTTTTGGTTAAAAACCATTAGCCAAACATGGATCACTCTGGGGAACAAAAAAAAAACAAAGAGAAAAAAGAGGTCTGGGTCAAAGGTTTTGAAAATATGGTATTTGATAAAAAGTTGTATATACATAGGAAACCTTAGGAAACCTAAGTATGTACTAAGTACTACTATGTATGAACTGGCCAAATCACTTTTGGGACTCACCTGTGTATTCTTTGTCTTTTTGTGGCCGTTTTGGGGAATCTTGCTTGTTGCTAATGTAAGTGGCTTCATCCACTCTACCTGCTGAGCAAATACAAGCTCAAGCAGCACCATCCATCTAATTATTATAACCTGTGACATGCCCAGTCTTAGTCAGCGTGATGAATGGTGTTATTATAAACGGGGGCGAAATTAGCTTTGGTGCATGTGCACGTATGTGCACTCGTGTGTGTGTGTGTATGTGTGTATGCGCATGTGTGTATGCACATGTGGAGAGGGGCCTCACCCCCTACACCAGTGTGTGTTGTGCTCAGGATGGGAATACACTGTGCATTATCATTATCCTGGAGGATAAATATTGTCAAACTTGGCACCAATAGCACTAGCACGTGAAAATGAAGCACCATTTTGTCTCCTCTCCCACGTTCGCTCTCCCTTTGTGGTGTTAATTTTACTCCATATCTCATATTGCTCCAAACAGAAATAAAGCATTGCTGTAGTTTTATATGATAATCCAGTATACTTGGTGCACTTCATCATTGAACCTTTTAAATATTGTATCATTTCAAGCAGTGGCTTAAAAAGACACCTTGGCACACCTGTGGCACAGTTTCCCTACATGCTTTTGCTTCTTTGCTTATCATCATGTTATTTCAGAAAATCAGAAAACAAAAACACACCGAATACATTTTGCTATGCGTAAATTAACACATTGGTTTCTCAAATGAAATTTATTTGCATTTAGCAAAATATTGATTTCAGCCTGGAAATGTGTAAATCAATTGCTTTGCGAATTTAATTGGACTATTGGATTTGCAGAATTTGATTATGTTGTATTGTGTTCCATTATGTGTCTAAGTTATAATGAGCTACTATGCGGTTGGTAGCTTATACAGCTAATGAGACAATGCACATTTCTCCCCTCAGACTGGCAATCTCTCCCATTACACTCTATTAAAGTGGGAGTAGGAACTTTGCTGTAAAATAGACTTTGTAGTGCTAATTGGTGTCCATTTACTGAAATTATGTCAATATAAGCTTCATAATAAAGTTTAATGGCAGAATAAAGCTTAGCTATTTAAAAAATATATAAAATGCGATTAAAACGTCTGTGCTGTGGTCCGGTTTTGGAAACTTCTGGAAGTTTTTAGCTGAAACCAGTCTTTAGCTGAAAGGAGCAAGCATGCTGCATCTTTCACTCCAGCCTACATCGCTCCACGTCGCGCGGCCGGGGTCATTCAGCTCGGTTGGAGGGGACCTCGCGCCCGTAGGATCATGTACAAGCGGGAACGCGGGATGATAGATGCCACCTTCTGACGGCTGACACAGCCTCACTGGTATCCTGTTAGAAGTTAATGGCTGCGAGGAGGGAAGGAGCACGGACAGAAGGCGCCCTTCTCCTTCCCAGAGGCTTCCAGATCAGCAGTGAGCTAATGCACTTCCTCTGACATCTCCGCCATTTGGGTAATGCAGTCCCATTAGTAATTGATGAACAGTTCCTTGGGAATGACAAGGAAGTGGGGTAGAGAACAACGCGTTAGCCGTCAGGGCCATGTAAGGCAACGGTCAGAACGTTTTTAAGCTCGCCATCCACTCTAAATCAACATTGTATGATTTCCTACGCTAACTTTGAAATGCCGTCCAACTTCATTGCTTTATCTTTGCGGCAACTTTGTGTTTGGAAGCTGACGCATATATTATGTATGCCGCGCGGCCATATATCAACTTTCGACTTGCATGGATATCTGAAGTGATGAAAAGGGCAGCGAGTCGAGTTCCGTAGTGAATGGGCTGCTATCTTTGGACGGCGTCCTGGAGTATCTCGATGGTTTCTCATCAGCTGTCTGGCCGCTCCTACACTCCCGTGTGACTCCTCTGCGGACGGCCCGGCTGCCACTCCCCAGGGAGAGACCGAGCGAGATGGATCAGAGGAGATAACCTTTAAAGCCGGCCAGCCGTCAGGGCCTGTCACGTCTCGGAGTCCGGCCAGGGCCAGGAAGCTGTTGGCAGGCTGCCTCCCTGGGGCGACGCCCAGGCTCCTCCTTGACCTGGGTCTGGGCCCCAGGCCAAGTCTCCAGCACCGCTGATGAACAGGAGCTGGAGGCTTTACATTACAGCTCTGCAGTGCCTTGTGACGCAGTCCACAGTGGCCGTGAAAAGACGTGATGCGTGTGGGCTGCCTGGCCCAGGATTGGCTCGTGCTTCCCAGCAGAATGTACTAAGCGGTTACTGTAAGACTTTAAATCTAGCTTACACTTCCAGAGTTCAATTTCCACTGATATCAGTGAACAAAAGGATTGGAAGCAAATGATGGCATTTAAAACAAGCTTTTTATCCCTGACATGATATCAGTTATGACTTAAATCATTTATATGCATACGGCATTAACCCTGCAAGCACTTCACCAGCCTCGAGTCTCACCTGAACTCACTCGACACCAAAACGGAAAAGAAATGTAAGAAAGCTCGATTTGCTTTATTCACTTATCTCTGAGAGTGGATAATTAGTCAACCCCCAATCCAGAACAGACAGGATCTAACAGAAGGAGACACAGACACACACACACACACACTTGCACATACAGCAGACTTCTATTGAAACAACACTACTTTTGTGAGGAAAAAGATATAGATAAGACAACCCACTGGAAGAGTGAGGTATTTATTTATTATTTATTTATTCATTTATTTATTTGTCTCTCTATTTTTATGTAATATAGCCATAATACAATAATGTGTAGGAAAAGAAGAATTGTAAATATATGCACAATATATGCACATTCTCCTATATACTGTTTATCTATTACTCCTATTATCTATGTACTATGTATACAGTCTATTACTCATATATGCAGATGTGCTGCCAAGGTCATTAGTTCGATTCCCAGGGAGGAAGTCTGATATCATACATGAAAGCCACCACCTGTTGCCATTCGACCTGTGCTGTTTCCCAAAATCATCGTAGCGTTAAGACCATTTTAAAATAGAGAGAGAGTACAGTGTGATGGTCACTCTACCATTTAACAGGAACCGAGACTCGTGTAGACAGGCTGAGCTGTTCTGTTCTCGTTGTCCTCGGGACACAGAGATGTTGTTGCGGATTTCCGAACAGGTCAAGAGTGCTATCGGCCAGGGAAGATGATCAAAGTCATGGATGCCCAGGAACCCTGAGCTGGAGAGTGGATACGTTTTGATGTACAGAGGCAGGTTACTGCCGGGGCGCCATTCAGGTAGGCGATATCCTTCCTCCCTGCAGAGGGACTTACTGATGAGGTCTACTACTGTGGTGTCACCTGCAAGCATAATTAAAGTAGTAGGACCATCCTCAGGTACACAGTTATGGGTGAACGCAGGGGAAGAGCAAGGCGCTGAGCTCACAGTCCTGCGGTACGTAAATGTCAGAGGGTCAGAGCAAAAGACGTGAGAGTGTTTGACCTAATGACGGAGGAACGGGCTGACGCAAAGGTCATGGAGCTTGGTCACCAGCACGGAAGGGATAACTGTGTTGAACTGAAGCTAAAATCAATAAATGGAATCCCCACATATACAGTATGTACTTAGCGAAGATCAGGTTTGCAGAAAGCTCATTATAATGGTGAGGAGTGCAGCCGGGCGAGTGTCCTTTGGGCTCACTGCAGCAGACTGGGTCCGGAGTAGCAGTTTGGAGGCCTACGGTGGACCTTAGTGCAGACCAAAGGCTTCAAACGTCAGTGGTTATCTCAGCCGGCTGCCATGCACATGTTCTCAGCAGACATCCAGGGACGCTTGCGGGCACAGCGTCCTTGAGGGCATCCACCCCACGGGGTGCCCCATAGGCGTTAGAAATGGACAGAGGAGTTTGGTGATCGGGTGGTGGTGTCAAGTGGTGACAGGCGCATTATTATCTTGGTCAAAACAGGCATGTATGTTGTTAGCTCATCAGGAGGGCAGATGCAGTTGAGTAGAGTTGTGTTGTTGGCACTGTAGCCTGTTTTGGATTGAATGCCCATCTAGATGTGTCAAGGGTCCGATTTGTTGCAAAGGGTTTTTGTTTTGTTTTTTTCCAGTTTCTCAGTCTTACCATTTTACATGGTCACTGAACTATCCAAACATTATCATTAACACATCGGTCATTAGGAGTGAGAAATATGTTGAAGTTGCAAAATTTCAAACTTATACAGAATAATGCAGATACTGTCACATATAACAAAGATATGTGGCTGTCATGAAATGGCTTGTCCCGTTTACATGTTGATATCAGAAACAGGAGTTAGACTGGGTTGATATAAAATATGTAGGAGGTGTAAAAGCATAAATTGTTCCAATTTGCTACATAAACACACTTTTCTTGGCAAATATAAAATAAAGCATGAGTTTGTGTGGATTTTGAAAACATTCGGAGCTATTAAGTTAAAGTTTTTAAATTTGCTGAAATAAAATAACCACAATTAAAATAATACATAGATTTGGATGCAGTAGAGTATAGTTTATAGTCTGTGGGACGTCTCCACACATCAGAATGTGATACGAAAGAACAACTTTGCATGGACACTGAGGGCAAAGGATTCTCCCCAAATTTCAACATATGATGAGTTGGGAATGAGAATGGATTGTAGTAGAACAGTGTGAGGTGTTTGAAAAATTGTTTTGCCCTTGCAAAATGAATTTTTCTGAGGATGATTTGATATATCACATTAAGTGAAAATAATAATGTTTTAATTTTGTGCTCGTTCATTCAGTGTTTATTCGCTGTGTAAAAATATTGAACTGATCTAGCCTCAACAACATTATGTGACTGCTAATGTTCTGTTCTTTAAAAGCTTTGTAAATGGTTTGATTTCTGCCAGTTAGATACCCTGCTGTATAATGCATATCTAATTGATTAAAAAACATTAAATTCTTTCATTATTTAGTAACGCCTGAATGCTATCCTCATGGTAGGTTTGCAGCTGTCATATAGCCAATGGCCATGATGGATAGGTTATATTGTTAGCCATTTTAGAAAAACAAAGAAACAAAAAACAAACAAAACAAACAAAACAGACACTCACAAAAAACGTGTGAACCACAGCTGCCCATTCAGTGAAGACTTGGTGCTGTAGTTTTATATTAAAACTGCCTTGATGGCCTTGTCATAGTACAGTAATGATGGCTTACCACACACACACACACACACACACAGATTCACTCCCCCACATACTCACTCATCTCATGGATCTGCCCCTAGTGGGTGTGATCACCCCCCCCCCCCCCAATCCAGTGTGAGAGATGTATTTCAGGTCGCTGGGGGGACGTTCTGTTGTAAAAGTCTGGCTCCGTACCAACTCAATTAGTTCATTTCCAGTGTTATTGTGGAGTCCAACAACCACTCCTGCAACACACACACCCCTTAACTTAATCTCACAGCCATGGCAGGGCTCTCATGAACACACAACCCAAGCTGTCCCAAAGCTGTTAATTATGATCACCATGCCCAGCTTGGCAAGTGCTCATGCAATCCGCCATCTTCCCAACAAACCGAACCAACATCATTACCTTTTTTTTTGCAGCCTTTTGGGATTCTCAGTGTTATCACAGAGTCCCACCGCCACTGGAGCAAAACAAAGTTTACCACAGACAGACGGCAGGTGTCTACCCACTGCAACCCCCTCTTCGTACCAGCCAGTCCACTCCCTTATGGGAAATTAATGAGAGGCGTGCGTTAACAAACGGCCGTATTTGTTTTCATATTTGTTCAATGAACCACTAAATGGCAGTGCCGAGCCCTATCAATTTCACTTTGACGCGCTTGGCATAGAGAGGCCCCATAGCCGCTAGGAGCCTTGCGGCAGCGCGCCATGCGCGAAACTCAGTGGCCGTCTTTTGTCATCTTAATCTTCATTGGTGCTCATCTGCAGACTCGTTAGCCCGTGCCATCGTGAGCCAACGGCATCTGCCTGGGTTGCACGGCGTGGTCTGGGGTCCATTCATCAGCGACGGCTGCTGCGTTTTCTGTGAACCTCTGCCAGGGCACTGTTCTCACACATCAAGTTTTAATCAGGTTCGACGCGCAAGTTGTTCTGATCTCGGACTAACCACACTCGCGCAGGTGCCGCTTCTCGTCTTGACGGTGCTACGACCGGACTGGTCCTGGAACCAGATTTCGTGTGCACTCTCCACCTTCCGCTGCTAGGGGGCGAGACTTCCTTCGCATGGCAAGAGTTTGAACCTTTTTTTTTTTCCGGGAGTTTTTCAGTCGAGATTCTTTCAGATGGGTTCAGGCGCTCGCGGCGAGAGCGGATTATGCGCTGGGCGGCGCCATATGCAGCGGTTCCCTCCGAGCGTTTCACCGCGTCAGTGATCCGCTGCCACCCTGCTGTTGCTCCCTCACTCTCTGCCTGCCTGTGATGGGGCCGATCATGCGAGAGGAGAACAGTCTGTGCTGACTTTCCCGCTGAGGTTTCCAAACCACAGCTGCCCGCTCGCGTAACACTCGCCTAGCCTCGAAGAGCACCATCGCATGCTTTATTTTTTTTCCTCTCTGCTGTTTGACTTCTTGCTCTGTCACTCTCTTTCTCCTTCTTCATATTGCAGTCTGAGGGCAGACTTTCTCTTTTGTTTCTCCTCTTATGCGCCTCCCTGTCATGTCCCTTTCTCTCCTCCTTAAAAGACAAATCTGGATAAGTCAGTGATTAATAGTCATGGGCGTCTCTCCACGCCACTTTGAATCCTTTCCTATTACCGAGTAACCTTCAGCAAAGGATGCGGTATTATCATCAGGGCTGGGAAGAGTTTGGTGCGGAAGGTGAACCAGGTTTTGGCTTACAAATCAAAGTTATGTAAAGCAGTTTGTTCTATATCTGTGGGAATTTTTGAGGACTTATCCCTTGGGAAAAAATGGAGAAATACATACATCTCAACAGTTTCTTGGACAGAGAAGCCATCAGAGGTGGTCTTCTCTCTGCAGCTGTTCCTCAGTTCCAGTACACATATTCACACTCGTCTGCGGGGGCCAGTCATTTGAGTCCACTTCAGTTGTCAATGCGACTATCTGCAGACATCATACACGATGGTAATTATAGAGAACACTTGAAATATGTATTGCTAATTACGAGACTATTATAAGACTGTCAAATCACAGTGCATAAATATCAAATCACGGCAGAGGTGTAGTTTGCTAACCGATGACTTACATCAAGCACATTTTAAGATCATTTTGGTGCAAATACATATACAGGCAATATGCAAAACTTTCAGAAAACAGCCGATAGTTACAAAACACTGCCATAATGGTTATGCATAGCCTGCTAAATTTGTAAAATATAGCCCAAGTTTTATAAGATACTGCTAATTATACTAGCTATTTTAGACCGCCTAGCTAACTAGGTTCCGGGAGGTATTATGAGTGCAGAACCTGACTGTAAAGTGTGAACCTGACTGCAAAGTGTAGAACCTGACTGTAAAGTGTAGAACCTGACTGTAAAGTGCAGAACCTGAAACTCCTACAAGGCTCATAGGATGTTGTGGTTCAGGTTCATACTTATATTCCAAATAATTGTTTTCTCAAGTATAACACATGTTAAAGTGATGCTGTTCCCATCATGGATCACACGTGAAACACAAACTGGACTGGAATTTTTTATGACATTCTCTGGAAAATGTAACACAGAAGAATGCACCGAAGATCATTTTGTCAAGAAGATCATTTATCTTTAGTCAAGATATATATTGATGCTCATAGATAGTTAGATACTGATGTGCTTTAATTGGTTGTCTTGTTCAGTGAAAGAAGAGTAAATGACTACAGTATGCTATCAAATGTGAGTTGTCATTTGTCATCTCAGAAAGGCATGACATATTCAGCGGAAATAATTCCACCAAACTGTTAAATCTGTTCTGTTGTATGGTGCTGTATTTGTCATCTTTTTATAGTTTGCCTTGACAAAAGAAGCAAGAGAGAGAAAGAGAGAGAGGGAGAGAATGAGAGATAATGAATTTGGTAATGATGCAATCCCAGTGTGTGCTGACAGCTCTCTTTGTTGCCAAGTCTCGGGGCTCCCATTTTGTGTAGTAGTATTTCTTACAGCAGAAGATTTTACATTAATTAAAAGAAGTGCATCTAAGATTAATGAGCTTGATAACAGGAACAGGAACTAATGCACAGGAGCATAATAGGAAAGACTTGGAGGTTTCAAAGGGCTCCCTCCAGAAGAGCAAGGCATGGCGAGGCAGAACCCAGACCTAAGCAACCATTCAGCATTTCAGAACCTCCGCTAGGAATGCTTCTAATGATTTAGAGCCGTCCCGGGGAAGCTGCTTTTAATGATCACAGGAATGAGATGCACGGCTGCAGCGTTAGGTGCCCAGGTGCAAGACAGATAGCCAGGTGACCACGGCTGGTCCACGTGGGGGAGCAGCGGTTTGCCACACCACTCAGAAGAGCACACAGCCCATAATCCATAGCCCCTGCTCAGAGAGGGGAGCAGAGAGACCTGCTCGCCGGTCGATATGTAGCTCCCATTGAACTGCACGCGGTACACTGCTGTGTTTTCTTGCAAGGTCACGGCAGTTAAAAGATGGGGGCGTTCTTCAAAACTCTGTAATGACTGCACCTTCACTCTTGATCTGTTCTCCAGAGAAGGGAATGATTACTGTGCATAGAGAAAATTGGACTTTCGTTTATCAAGAGGAGCTCATAAATTCCAGGCCAGTATAGTAGCAGTAGTGGAGGGTTACAGTACAGAGTTATGGGATCAGACTAAACGATGCCTTTGTCTTTCTCAATAGTCACTGTGTCAGATTAGGCAATTACAGTGCCATAAATTCTTGCCGTATTCTTTTGTGCAGTCAGCGTGGTCGGGAGACTGGCAACATGACACGTTTGACACCGGCCAATCACATCATTGCGTTCTTGAGTTCATAGGTCAGGAGAGGATAGTCGAGAAGTTATCAGTCGTGGCTATAAGCAGGTACACTCCAGGTTGCTGAAGTGTCTCTGCTATTTTGTGTCAATGTTTATCTTTCTGAAATCCATCGAGGAACTGTCTAAATGGCAGGGGTGTTGTCGCCACAGAAAACATTACTCTGTATCGCTGTTCCATGTGACAGCTACAACAGCAGCTTCGCTCTTTCTATTCACCATGGTTACATATGTGCATCAGAGTCAGTCTGAAATCCTATTGGTCAATTTCAAGGAACATATCATAGGAAAATATTGGCAGGAAAATACAAAAACTCTGACATTCTAGACTTTTCGTTGGGGTGTTGTGGGTCATCGCAGAGACTACATCATTAACCTTTGATTGTCACACCACCGTCCCTCATTTACATTGTCCATATTCAGTCCCAAAGTTGTAAGATAAAGAGTAAAGTGCTACACACTGACATTTACCATGAGGGCCTTTCACGCTGCTGTCTTGGTAGAGCATGTAGAGTGCTTATCACTTCAAATCGATACGTCTATTTTCCCAATTGACTGTCTTTGTTATGATTGTTTTCAAGAGTGCCTTCTTCTATATGTCATGCCATAATAGCAGGCTTGTGACTGGTCATTTCGCATATTAGTTGAATTTCTTTTTCCTGCAATAGCAGATGGTTATTTAACATACACACAGCTTTCTTCATGC
Organism: Brachyhypopomus occidentalis; assembly: GCA_020368025.1. Classification (NCBI taxonomy): domain Eukaryota; kingdom Metazoa; phylum Chordata; class Actinopteri; order Gymnotiformes; family Hypopomidae; genus Brachyhypopomus; species Brachyhypopomus occidentalis. Next base: position 365,072 of record JAGXOD010000066.1, on the reverse strand, counting down.
CCAGATACTGCTTATACAGGTAATTGTCACGGTCTGCCCCGCCCCCTCCTCTCATTCTCGTGTCTGTGTTGTTTTGGTAGCCATGTGTGTCTTAGCCCCGCCTCGTGTTTTGTATTCACTTGCTCTCGCTAATTAGTTCAGGTGTCTTGTGTTATTTCGGTTCTATTTATATCCCCTGTCTGGTTTGTTACTTTGCTGGTTATTTTGTGCACAGCCCTGGTATGTCTTGGTGCTTGTTACCTTTGTCATCAGCCTCTGTTGTTACTTTGTTCAGGTTCGCGGTTTACTACCCTTAGTCGTTACGTTTGTCTATGTACTTTGTCTTTAACCTTTGTAAAGTCTGGATTCGCGCTAGTTCTTTGTTTCTGTTACGTGTTTGTTTATAGTGTCTTTTCGTATGTAGCTTGCTAGTGTTCTCCTGTTTAAATTATGTCTCTTCGTGTCGGTTTTGTCTCGTGTCCGAAAATGTCTACCAATAAATCTCACTCTCCTCAGCGTTTGCGTCCGCCCCTTAAACCCACGCCTCACAAAGGCATTACAGTAATATTCAAAATGTACAGTGTTTATTAATATAAATATATGGATATATATATATATATATATATATATATATATATATATATATATATCCATTTATATATACTTATAAACTTACTTATAAACTTAAAATTACTTATAAAACTTATATACATATTTATATATACTCTATATATATATTGTACACAATTGCACAACCTTTTGCACCAGTTGCACAGCGAAGCCATGTGAAACTTCTATTCCATTCTATCATGGCCATTTTAAGTTGAGATGCTGAGATGAAGACAGACGATGTGACTTGCAATGCTCAGACTCTCTGCCCTTACACCACCGAGGCGTGAGAGGACAGTAGAATGTGAGAGGGCCAGTCCTGCCCCTTTTACCAACACCAGGGCCTCACCTTGATGATGAATTGTCTGAACAGCATCCTCAGGACTTTTGCTTTCTTCACAACACACACTTCCTCTTCTGGGATTTTTCTGCATGATGGTTCCATGTAGACTGACACAAAAGGTGCTGAGGTTGCACAGTAGCACAAGGTTCTCCTGCACTTAATTTTAGAGATCTACTGATACCCTGTGTAAGCAGTTTTGTTTGGTGGCTCATAAATACATGCAGCCAAATAAAATGCTAGTTTGAGAATAGCTGACTGAAACAAAGGGCAAAAGATGTTATCAATTTTTTAGTTGAGAACTGTTCAATCACAAACTTTGGATCACGCCTTTCAATAAAATGCAATCATATTTCAGCCTACATTTAATCAATATAAGAAACAAAATGAATGGATGTGTAAAGATCCACTAAGATCATTGTAGTTTGCTGCCAGTGCCAAAAATGAGAAGTGCAAAAGAGCAAAGCAGCAGAGGCTTCAAACTGGGGCAATGCTACCAGACTGCACCTGCTCCAAAGTCCATTCAGTGCCAGCAGGTTGGCTCCCATGCTGAGTAGCAGTACAGGACTGAGCCAGGGAAGCCACTGTCCATGGTGCTGAACCATAACCTGTCAGGAAATTTCAGCACCCATGTTTTGTGCATCCAACATATTCTGTGACCTGATGCAAGGCTGGATCCCAGTGCTTTCCTGGGGTCAGTTAAGGTGTTATTTTTGCATTTTTTAGATTTTAAGTAGCAGATTATCTGCCGTAATAAATTATCTTAACTATCATCATAGTCAACTAGCTAATATGTTAACAGTGGATCAATCCCACTTGCTGTAAGGCAATATGTTGATGGGTTTTACATTGAAGAAAAGGCCCAAGTGTTGCTGGATCATTCTAGGTGTTTTATTTCTTCGTGTTTTTGAGAAAGAAACAGCACTTGACTGCTGGGATTGTTCGACCATAGTGAGTCATAGTTGGATTCATAGTGAGTCATAATGGGGAGATGTGAGTGTCGCTGACTCATTTGGGCCGGTGACAGGTCATTGCTATGAGTGCCCAAGGATAGACGAATCGCCTACCTGTATGGAAAACTGCACCGAGGTGTGCAGTTCTATCCTGTCTGGAGGACATAAACGTTTCTTGTGGGCCAAATTGCCCTTTGGCTTTGCTATTACCTTCCCAAAACTTCAGCATGCCTTGAAGGAGTCATTACAGAACAGCAGGCTGGAAAAAAACCCTTCCAGATAATTACATTTTCCTTCCTCTCCATCTCCAGAAATGAAACCATGATTTCTTTAGAGCTCTGATAGGGGGGCATTCAGACCCCTCACTCTCAAAACTGCCTCAAAGACTGTCAGATGTTCATTAAACCACTATATCTTTCCAATTTTCTTTCTCCAGAATTTCCTCCACCCTCCCCTGACACTATGATGCAAATGTGATATGCCTGCATTCCAGACAATTGGGTCCAATTTGTAACTCCGGATAAACTTTAATCTGAATTAAGTTCTGCTAATGGCCATAATCGCATTTAATAGATTGTAGTTCATTATATACAAGGCACCAGTCAGAAATGAATGAACACAAAAGATCCAAAATGTCACCTCATTTTCACAAATATGTTCCCGACGTGTGAAATTGTTTTCTTGTTATCTTTCATGTTTTTCACTTATAGGGCATGAACCGTCTTTCCATTGGCTCTTTAAGACTGATTGAAATCTAAATACAGCACAGAGTAATACACTCATTTGATGCTCATTTATGTATTTATCTACTGAAAAATAGACATGAATATACAAACACTGGGTTTAGATAGATGATGCTTTATATCTTACTTGCAAAAGCTTCCCAATACCATGGAAAGAGTATTTTTACCTTGATCGCTCTTTCACAGTGCACCTACATTTCAGCAAACACCACCAAGCAGTGAGTTAATTATGTATGGCAGAGCTTTTCTTTCCGAAGGACGACGGCAGAAGCCTCAGACATGGACGACTGGTGATGGAGTCTGATGATTGAATTGCTTAAGACAGCGTTATAATCATGCGAAATATGACTCAATGCTCCAGAGGAAGAAGTGTCAGGGATTTCCAGCCCAAACAGAAAATGTACTGGAAATTAGATGCAAGCATCTGGTTGGGAGATTTCCTTTCTCTGAGCTTTATCAGGTAAACACAAGGCAGATGTTTAGTTCATTTTTCCATGGCTTTTCCACATTTCGGTGTGCAGATGCTGTCTGTGGTTTTGCCAGAGCCGTCTGTTTTAATGAGTGTTCATTGTCTCATCCTCACCCCCCTCCCTCCACTGGCTCCCCATGCATGCTCTCTCTCTCTCTCTCCCTCTGTCTCCCTCTCTCTCTCTCTGTCATTCTGACTCCCATTCACATTTTCTCCGTCTCTCTCTCCTTTCCTCTCTCTTGCTCTCTCCTCACTCTGTCTGTTCCTTGTGATGTTATTTTGGGCGTCGACACCGCCACCAGAGGCAGCAGGCACGGTGCAGACAGGTGTGTTCTTCCACCGAGCTGAATGAGGAGCATCATCCAAATTCCACGCTTACATTAACGGCAATAAAGCGAGCGGTGGCAGAGGGTGGGGTGTGGCAGGTGATGCCTTCTGATGTCTATGAAAATGGGACGCGTATTTGCCATCAATATGTGCTGAGTTTTCTGCTACAGTCTCTGACTTCCCTCCCTCGTCTCATGCACCCTCACCCATGTGTCTATATCTCTGGGCTTTATACAAAAGGACATGTTTATTGCAATAGCTCACAGTGAAATGAGGTCAGATTGCAATAAAAAAAACCTTCCTATTGGATTTTTGGATTACTAAAGCTAATATAACCTCTCAGCAACACTCTGTACATTATATCACCAAGCAACAATTAAGGCAGCACTCCAAGGGCCCAACACTGGGTTCAACACTGCTAGTACTAACTAATCCAACTCAAGGTAAATAAGTCTGGAGTTTAAAAGTCTTCCTGACATGTTTGCTTCAGTACTGCAAAGCACTTTGTCCCGTATATGAGGCCCAGGGTTATGGGGTGTGGTGGGGTATGTGGTGGACCAGGAAATCGGGAGGGGGGTATTCATCCAGCTTTATCTGAATGAGCCGGGGTCAGGGCTCCAGCCTGGATGATCTGATGCTGGCTTACTGCAGGTAGAGCGTTGGGGCAGCTGCTAAGTGCTGGACTGACAGACGAGACTACAGCAGGGCTTCGTCTGGCTCGGCGAGGCGATCAGACCTGTGCTGGATCGAGGAATGGGGATGGGCTCTCCGCTGCCTACCTTCCCCGCCTGGACAGAAGACTGTGAGCCCTGCACATAATGAGAGTGCAGAGGGAGAGTGGAATGAAAGAACAGGCATAGGTGTGGTGCCCTGCTTGGCAAAGACATTCATTACTATACAAAGATATTCAGCTGCCTGACAGTAGGTCCTCTTAGACATATAAATACATCTTCTGTAGTGTTCCACCATTGGAAGTATAGTCTCAGGAATTTTAGATAATGGTTCTATTACAGTAATAGTGGACTAAATAACATGTCAGCCATTTCTAGTGTTTCACGAGTAAATTCAGTGCATTGTATTGTTCATTATTAAATACCCGCAAAACACTGCAAACGATATGATGCAATGCAATGGTGTCCTTATATATGTGTATAGGTGACCTTTTCTATGACCTTCAAGCAAACTAGCTCATTTATTTTACTTCCTCGTTTTGCGTCAACTCACATAATAAACACAGCTAGTTGTCTGAAACCTGGTCAGAATCATCACTCTTTTGGAATGTAGTGTCTGAAACTGTAGTGTTTTTTTAATGGCCAGTTCCCCGTATAATGGACTGAGTTTTTATATAGGGAATAGTGAGTGAAGGACTGCGCCATTTTGAGCACAGTTAATGTCTTACAACAGGGGCACCACACTCAAGGGCGCACTGCTCCCTGGCGGAGTTCAGCAGCGGGTTTATAATTCAGACACACCTGACCCTGCTTAAGGTCTAATCACCGGGGCTTTCTTTGAGATCACCAGGGGGCATTAGAGGTGCAGTTGTCTTCTGGGATTTGAACTGGACGCCACCTGCTTTACATCACCCGGTGCCATCATTAACTTTCCTGTGGCAGTCGGATCTGGCGGAGCTGTGCTGGACAGAGGTGACCTTGGACAAGCATTGCCTGCGGCTCTGTGTCGGCTGTCCGATTGTCTGATGGGGGCTGTGTGTGTCCAGCCCATCAATAGTTCCCGTTGGCGAAGAACACTAGGCCACTGTAGCAGGAATGGATCCGGAATGTTCCAGACCTTGACAGCGCAGCTGCGGATATCCGAGCAGGGAGGTGATGACAATGAGGAATGGAATATAAGAAATAAATGAGGATTGGAAGAGCAAATGCTCAAATGATCGAACGTGGAATTTTTAGGAGAGCTAAGAGACTCCGAATCACTCCACAGACCATCACACCATCACCACACGGCACGGCATGGGCAATCCAAGACTCACATCCATGTTCTTGAGTTCTCTATGGATTTTCAGTTTCTTTTTAAGGTATTTGACTCTAAAGGAGTCGTATTACAATGGATCAGTATCAGACTTTTCACCCAGAAATGTATCTCACCCAGCTTTCTACTAGGAAAGCCGGGATTAATAGCTGAGGTTCATGGCCTCCTGTTTGTATTTTGAGTAATGCCCGTGATCACCAGCAGGAGGCGGTCTAATGAAGACAGCAGAGGCGGCTAATCCAGATGCGAATGTCTCTTGTTGCTCCCCTCAAATCCTGAGAGGCATCCATCTCTGGTTTGGACATGACACACCATTATCAACGCTGAGGATAATTACAGCACTCCCATCTCCACCTTGGGCGATGGTGGCATACATTCAGGCTGCTTACGTCGCTGTCATATCTTCTCACCTGTACCATGGCCCCAGCATTTGTTATCTGTGGCATGATGCAATTAGCTCTGTCATGCTGCCTGTATTGATGATACGCATACAGATGGAGGATGCTGCTCTCTCTCTCTCTCTCTCTCTCTCTCTGTCTTTAATACACCTTTACAAGGTTCAGTGCACACATACACACACTCCTTGTTCCTCTTTTATCATCTTAAACCATTCACATTGTATGTGTAGATATAAAGAGATGTTGTGTGAATTTTAATGGGTGTAGAACATGCTGACTGCTCTTGCTATTTTGGACCCTGTAATCATAAATCCAGAGTGAAGCTCTTCAGCTATCTTGCTTCATCCAGCTGCATTGTGATGGTTCAAGTAAATGCAAAATGATGCATTTTAGCTGTAAAGCTGCTTTTATTTAAATTTGTTTAGATTTAAATTTACATCTATTTAGATTTGCACAGTGTTACCAAGACACGCAATTTAAAATGCAACAAAACTTACCTTTTAAATAATTTACAGCGAAGATAAATCTTGGAAATCATCAAGTGCAGCTTCACCCCAGAGATGGGAATGGATGGGAATGGTTGAGAATGGATGAGTATTGATGGGAATGGATGAGTATGGATGGGATTAGACTGAATCCTGTCTGTCAGCATGTCCAGATCTTGGGCTCTTCAGTGTGAGCTACAGCTGGGATGATCAAAGCTGCTTTGTTTTGTTTTACAGTGAGTGGTCATTAGCTTCTTTTTCAAAGTAGCGTTCCCTGTGCCAGACTTATGTACTGCTTATCCATCTGCAGTATGCCCCCTCTATCTCTCACTCTTTTATTTCTTTCTTTCTCTCTTTCGGTCTTCCTTCCTCTCCCTCCCTCTCTCTTTCTCTCTCTCTCTCTCTCTCTTTCTGTCCATCTCAAAGCTGACAGATGAGAGTGGGAGGATGTGATATTTAACCAATTGCCAAAGCTTCACCATTGCGCAGGCACAAAGCACAATGATTTCTGCTCTCCAAATGGTGGCTTTTGTATTCCTTCCCAATCCAAGGGGAAGAGAAAGAGAATGCTTGTGTGTTCGTGTGTGTGTGTGTGAGAGAGAGAGACAGAGAGAGAGAGAGAGAGAGAGAGAGAAATGAAGATAGAACAGAGGAGAGGTCAAGAGTGGAAGTGGAGGGTTTAGTGGTGATTTATGGAGAGATGGAGGCTGCTCACGCTCCAAAGCCTCATTCATGTTCCTGATCTAAGGCACCTCGGCCGACGTGCTTAACGGTAGCGGCTCTGCTCCTGCTGTGAGCAGCCGCAGGTGAGTGGTGGGAGGGGCAGAGGGAGAGATTAAGACAGTAATGGAGCAGCAGGAAGCTGAGCTGATGAGGTTAGGGAAGGGATGATGGGAATGTGTGAGGAATGTGTGAGGAATGTGCGAGGAATGTAGGACAGCCAAATATTTTCTAGGTTGTATACGCGGTATGTCCAGGACCGTCATACTTTGCATTCTTTTCAAACGTTTGTGGTGATGCTCACATATACACACTACCAGTCAAAAGTTTGGAGTTTGGACACACATGACTAAATGCATATTCTTTATAGTAAAAAATAAAACATCTTAGTCTAATAGAGAAAGCTTACATTTGTTTATATGGAAAATATAATTTGGGAAAGGTGTTATATATGAATTCATTCTCAACACATGCACACATACATACATTCACACACATACACACACAAACACCATTTTAAATGCACCCTCAGCAAGCAGTTTTATTTCAGGACTTTAGTTCTTTAGTGCTCTGCATATGTGAGAATGTCTTCAGGACAGTTGGAAAAGCATCATAAGTACTGCTTCATCAAAGTATAGGATAGTTACTTCAAGGAATCTAATATTTGTTTATTTCTTTCTTTGGTATAGATAGCATGTTCCATTTTTTATGTTGAAAATAATTTGAAAATAGGTAGTGTGTCCAAACCTTTGACTGGTAGTGCAAGCAAAGTGTTGTATGTATATATATATATATATATATATATATATATATATATATATATATATATATATATATATAGAGAGAGAGAGAGAGAGAGAGAGAGAGCATTTTCTGCTTGCACAGCTGATGAAGGACATCTGTCTGAAACGTTCTGTTTCTCTGGAAACTGTGTACTCTACAATTTTTAATATCTCTACGTATCTTACCTAAGTTCACTGCATTTACTTACCTCGAATCTTCTACCTCGAATATATGTATTTACAGTATATATATATATATATATATATATATATATATATATATATATATATATAGTATTCTGTGTATATATATATATATATATATATATATATACAGAATACTATATCCAGTACATATGCAGGGAAGAGACGCAGAGGGAAAACCAGCCTGGAGAGGCTGAAGGGTACAGGGAATCTCCTGCTGCAGTGAGAAGTATGGTAGCTATGTATTGTGTATCGTGTGCATCATGTGTATCGTGTGTATCGTACAGATTTTGTGTATCGTGTGTATTGTGTATACTTTGTGTATCATGCGTACGGTGTGTATCGTGTGTATTGTGTGTATTGTGCGTATTTGGTGTATCACGTGTATCGTGCATATCGTGCATAAGTGTGTATTGTGCATCACTGCTGAGTTTCTCCTCACTGAGCACGTTTGGAATGTCCTGGGCTGAGGTGACACTGAGCCATGCTCTGTCTCCCCGGGATCTTACGGCTCTGTTTGTGCCAGCTGCTTTGGGTGATTTGCTGGAAAGCAAATCAGAGAGATATTGGGGATGAACATAAGTGAATAAATTGATGGCTGCAGCATGCCAGGTGATGTGTGTGTGTGTGTGTGTCTGTGTTTGTGTATGTGTGTGTGTGTACGTGTGTTTGTTTGTCGGGAAGGCTGATTACTGCCTGCAGGAAGATAGGATGTGGTTTGTCACCTTCAGATTGATATTGCTTACACCCACAAACATACACACACACACACACACACACACACAAACACACACACACACATGCACGCGCACACAAACACGCACACACACACACACACACGCACACACACACACACACACACACATTGATCCAATCCCACATTGACATATCACACTGACATATCTGTAACTCAGTAACATCTTTCAACACATTGTATCACATTCTGACAGCATTCTCTTCCATTTTATAATGCCACTCTATCACTCATTATTTGCAGTTACTCTGTGATCATATATTCCATTTCCCCAACAGAGACACTTTAGGGTTGCCATGGTCTGCTTTACATTCAGCTTGGCATAATCTGTTCAAATAGGAATGCAAGTAGGAAGAGTCTAGCACAATTATAATTGGAGTGCATGGTCACCCTAATGGAGCCTGTAGTGTGTCGAAACAGAAATGTGATTACTCCCCGCGCACACCGCGCGTCTCCCGGGTGATTGCTATTAGTTATTGAACTGCAAACCAGAGGAGCAAAGCTCATGTTTCTCATTGTCCTCGCCGCACCAGCATCGTCAGCGGCAACATCTATCTGACAATCAGTTTTCTTCACAACTACATGGCGCAGAGGGGATGTATGTGTGTGTGTGTGGGGGGGGGAGAGAGAGAGAGAGAGAGAGAGAGAGAGAGAGAGGGAGATGGAACAAACCGGAGATAGAGACTGCAATCAGGCAATTTATCTTCTTTGCAATCAGACAATTTATTATCCACCTTTTAGTGTAAAGGGAGAGGACCAGTGAGAGAGAGAGAATAAAAGAGAGAAAGCGCATGAGACAGCCAGTCAGAGAGAGAGAGAGAGAGTGGGAGCAGACGAGAGACAGACGCAGAGTCCGGGCAGTCAGAGATATGGCTGTGCTATTGTTGAAGTGTGGAGTCCCGCTGGTGCTGCTCTTTCAGGCAGTGCGCTGGGACCCTGATTGGCTGCTAATGCCCATCATGTCTGGCTGCTGTCCTTCAAACGAAAGGCTCCTTTGTTGGGCCAGAAACTGAAGCACGAAGACAGAGGCAAAATCATATTCACATCCCCATCCAGAACGCAGTCACAGCCCCATGTCTGAATGAGTCATTAATTCCCAGTTGTGTCAGAGAAAGAGAGAAAGAGATGGGGGGGTGGGGGTAACAGAGAGAGAGGGCGAGAGAGAGACAGAAAAGAGGCCTTCAGGTTTTTGGGGGTTGAGGACAGATCTAATGTGCAATATTCAATATATTCGGTGATGCACACCCTGTTGCTGCGATGCACTCACCATGGCAACAGCAGCCACTGCATCACGCCGGGCTGCCGCGGGAGCCCAGTCTGACCTTCGTGTGGAGAGCTGTGCGGCCTGGTGCTCCAACGTGCTGCCGTTTCACACGCCAAACGCTATGGCGGCGTCCAATCAGAACTCAGGTGACGAAAAGCTCCGGGGCAAGAGAGAGTGGAGCTAAACCAGCTTAACGTCTGCCCTCATCCATAGCCCTGGTGACCTCAGCTGCACCGATGCAGGAGGCGGAGTCACCCACCGGGTGGAGAAACGCGGACATGCGCGAGGAGTCCCTGGTGTAAATTCGGGAGGGTCGCTTGAGAAGAGAAGAGTGTTCTGTACCACCACCACATCTCACTAATGCTCCCAGGGCCAGCACACGCTGGGTCTCTCAGAGCGGCCAATGTCAGGCCATGTTTGCAGACAGAGCAGATCCTCTGGAAGCCCCTGACATGGCTACAGACTGCTTCAGCGCTCTCTCCATCTCTCTTCCCCTCCCTCCCTCTCTTGCTCCCTCCCTCTCCCTCCCTCTCCCTATTTCAATTCCCCGATACTGAAACTAAATACTTTTTGACTAGAAAATGGAAGAAAACAAGGAAACGAAGCTTTGCTCTGAGCTTCTGGAGGACGAGAGACGAGGCCGCTGGGATTAAAGATAAAAATCTGGCAAGAGCAAACGATGCCAGAGATGAGAGGAGATTTTGGCAGAGCGGAGCAAGAATTCAAGTGTTACTTATTCGTTAACAGGGTCTTGTACTGTGGGAAGGAGAAATAAACAGTGACCCAGGAGCATAAAAAAATGCGACATACAAAAGCAGAACGTCATTAACCATGTTCAGTATTGAACACATTGTTAGATGCTTCTGCAGCAAGCTACCGATCCCTTTACATAATACTACCCCAGCTCATTTGTTCCACAGGTCCTGACCTGCATTGATGGATTTGGCCAAATGAACTCTTCCAGATTTGGGTTGAGGTGGAGCTCGGTGAACACTGCAGCTTTTATTTCAGCTCGGGGGAATTTCCCAGCAAGGAGAAAGATTTCTCCTTTAATCCACATTATGCATGAGTCATTAATTGTGAGTCCACTGTGACAGCACAAACGCATTCTGCTATTACACTCCGGAAACCTTGGAAACAAATTTTTGTCTTTTGAAATGTTTTGAAGTCAAACATTTGCCACTATAGTTTCATTAATTAAGGGTTCCAATTGGCCAAGCAGTATTTTCTCAGAACTCACGTTTTGTGTAATCCAAGTGCCACACTGTCACAGTTATTCCAAAACAAATCAAACCAAATTAAAGAAATCCACTGCAGGTGTTTCCTGCTCTGAGCTGGGCGTTGGGGTCGGGTGGGGGGGTCAGAAGGAAGAAGCAGCCATCTTTGATGCAGCGCGCATACTAATCTGAGGGGGGGTTGCCAGGGAGATGAAGAAAAAACAAATGAGGAGCATTCGCGCTGCTCACTACCCGCACGTACGCCACGGGCGCGAGCTCCCTGCTGGCGGACAAAGACGCACGAGGGACCCGGAGCCTCCGACACAGACATGTGTCCCACTGGGAGTTCTATACCCTTAACACACGCAGACACACACACATCAGCAGGCTCAGGAGGGGACCGCTGGCTTTTAACAGTCGATCTCAAATCACTTCGACCTTGTTCAAGGCGTCACAACAAGGTCTTTAAGAAGCCTGCTCGTTTTATAATGTTTATTCAAACGGAAGGCTTCTGTGTTGCCTTCAAGGGCAGGCGTAGCCTTGTAACACTAGTGTGTCATGACCCCACACCACACGATATCATTCTTAAACAAAGTTGGCCTTTCCCTAGTGGTTAATCCTGTGTGCCCTGATGATTTTCTGACTTTCTTGTTGTGTTAGTATATGTTACTTTATCATCCACAATTATCTCACAGAGCTCAGTGAGTGATAACAGGTCCACCCAGCTTTATTGATACATCGGATCCCTGAAGTCCTGAGCTGGTCTTTGTGGTTGAGAACATCAATGTGTGCATGTGTGCATGTGTGTGTGTGTGTGTGTGTGTATGCGTGTGTGGAGTAGATTGTAGTATCGCTCATCTCATCCATTCCAGCCTGCTCCTATCGGATCAAAGCACTGAGCCTCAGTGGGGCAGAGATAAAATCCTCATTATCTAAGCGAGTGGATTGAAATAGCTGGCGTGGGCATTTAGGGGCCACAACTTCAGTGTGGATCCTTGTGCTCTCCTGCAGCACTCTTATCCCTCTCCTCCTACACTCCTCTCCCTCCTACACTCCTCTCCCCCTCCTCCTACACTCCTCTCCCTCTCCTCCTACACTCCTCTCCCCATCCTCATACACTCCTCTCCCCCTCCTCCTACACTCCTCTCCCTCCTACACTCCTCTCCCCCTCCTCCTACACTCCTCTCCCTCCTACACTCCTCTCCCCCTCCTCCTACACTCCTCTCCCTCGCCTCCTACACTCCTCTCCCCCTCCACCTACACTCCTCTCCCTCTCCTCCTACACTCCTCTCTCTCTCCTCATACACTCCTCTCCCCATCCTCCTACACTCCTCTCCCTCCTACACTCCTCTCACCTCCTCCTACACTCCTTTCCCTCCTACACTCCTCTCCCTCTCCTCCTACACTCCTCTCTCTCTCCTCATACACTCCTCTCCCCATCCTCCTACACTCCTCTCACCCTCCTCCTACACTCCTTTCCCTCCTACACTCCTCTCGCCCTCCTCCTACACTCCTTTCCCTCCTACACTCCTCTCCCTCACCTCCTACACTCCTCTCCCCCTCCATCTACACTCCTCTCCCCCTCCTCCTGCACTCCTCTCCCTCGCCTCCTACACTCCTCTCCCCCTCCTCCTACACTCCTCTCCCCCTCCTCCTACTCCTCTCCCTCTCCTCCTACATTCCTCTCCCCCTCCTCCTACTCCTCTCCCTTCCTAGACTCCTCTCCCACTCCTCCAGCACTTCCTCTCCACTCCTGCTGTACTCCCCCTCTAGTCCTGCTGTACTCCCTCTACTCCTGCTGTACTCCCCCTCTACTCCTGCTATACTCCCCCTCTACTCCTACTGCACTCCCCCTCCTCTCCTGCTGCCTTATTTAGCCTAGTACATGCTTGCCTGTGCCACTGGCCTTCTCCAGCCAGACAGAAATGAACTCTGTAACATATCATCAACCCTGGGGAGTTTGCTGTCTGTGGATGCATTTCTGTGTGTGTGTGTGTGTGTTTGTGTTGTTGGGGAGGGGGGTTTAAAAAGAGAGAGAGAGAGGGAGAATGAGAGAAAGTTTGCAGGACAAACAAGGTTATTAAATTCATATTTGTATTTTCTTTCACATATGAGAGACTATATGACGAATTCCTTCACAGAGGCCACTGTTTATTTATAACTTGAACCCTGCATGTATGTGTTTGCCTGTTTGTGGGTGTCTGTGTATGGGTGGGGGTGTGTATGTGTGTGGAGGTGTATTGGTGGGGGGGTGTATTTGTGTGGAGGTGTATGGGTATGCGTGGTTGTGTTGGTGGGTAGGGCTGTGTCAGGGGAAATCTATCTTGCACATGGATAAGCCATCGTTTATTCATGCCTTCTAAATTGAAGTGTGTCTTCTCTGCATTGTCCTTAGTCCTCTCCCATGAGACGACAAATAAAGTCAGACAGAAAGACAGAGAGGGGGTGGTGAGAGGGTGAGCAGGGTGCCCAGGAAGACAAGAGGCAGGAGAAGCAGAGAGGCAAAACGGAGAAAAGACTTGAATATGTTTTTTGCCCCTTAGGGCCCTCATGTTGCTCTGTTGTGCACAGAGAGGATAATGAGACCCATTTGTCCATATTAAAGGAAGTGAGGGGGGCCTCTCCACGCCTAAGAAAAATCCAATCTCTGCTTTAAAGTGCAAGCCAGAACCGTAATGAGCTCTGCTGCTCGCTGCTCTTTCTCGCTGAGACACAGCGAGAGACTGCGCAGAGCCGTAGTGCAGCAAAGCACAGACGAAGAGTGTGCGCAGAGATGACTGGCCAGAGAGAAAGAAGGAGGTCTCTGTGTTACTGAATTCTCCAACATTACTGGGTAGCATGATGGACACCTGAAAGAGAGGGCAGGGTCACCCAGAGCCATGGGGGACGACTGCAGGAGGCGTGGGGAGAGGGCAAAGAGACGAAACCACAGCCCAGAGGTGCCAAAACCGCATGCCAGTCAACCACAGAGCTCTGGGTCCATTAAGGCTTTGAGCTGAACAGTGCAAACCTGGTCCCCTGTAGATGTGTGTCAATGGGGATGGGGTCTTCTCGTGGCCATATATTGCATACCACATCGTGCATTGCCTTCTCTGAACACATACGCCCACTGGGCAATGAAACAAGGCCATTACTTAACACTACATCACACATATGTAGGAGAAAGTGCTTGGCTGGGATCAGCCCCCTCCTGTCCATGTAACCACATGATACATGTGCAAAAAGCCCAAACTGATTCTAGGTCAGGCTCTCATGACAAAGAGGTGTAAAAGCAGACAGTTTCAATACTTTTCGTGGTATATTCTGTTGCAACGAGTTGTCCTTCTTGTTTTCCAATTAGGGCCTTCAGTGCTGTGTCGTTACGTGGCCAGGGTGTCATTAGTGACATCTACAAAAGTAGTAGGAGACAACTGTACACCCTTCCAATCTATGGACATTGTGTTCAGGTGAAAATAGGAATTAAAATATTTCTGTCTGCTGGCACATAGCAATTTGGAAAAGAGAGCTTTTAATTAAGATGAGTCACCACAAATCTCAGGAAGACTGTGTGTGTGTTTCCTTGTGTGTGTGGGGGGGGGGGTCTGTTTGTGGAGGGTGCATGTGTGTGTGTGTGTGTGTGGATGGGTGGGTGGTGTGTGTGCTTGTGTTTATGTCCACTTCTTTATATTATTATTCTTGTCTAATATGGAAAAATTATTCTTTTGTTGGTTATGATTTTTATTCTACTGTTGGGGACAACAGCAGTCGCTAACCCTAAGAGTTACAACTCACTTCACTATAGCTCTCAGTAATGAAATATGTTGGAAATGAGTAAATCATTTGCACAAATGCTTTACAATAGCATTCAGCACCTTTAAAAGTCATCAGATTAATTTGGATTACAAATGACCTTTAGACTGTTCCAGCCAGGGTTTGTATTGCAAACCATTATGCTCTTAAAATATGTGTTCAAAGTCAACTTTCACTATTTATCAGCATGAAAACTCCTTTATGTATTTAACTCCATCACACTACTACCACCTTTCAGTGCAATAACAGCTTTAAAGCTGAGTTTCTATTCCATTTGGCTGAGTTTCTATCAGCTTTGGAAGAAGGCTTCTGGTGGTCTAGAATTCAGCTCCACTGACTGCAAATGATTTACACCTATTCTTGTTTGGTTATTGTGCTGTTTGGGTAGTGCTTGCTTTTGTTGAATGGCATTTGCGGACCACAGTTTTCAAATAGTGCAACAGACTGTCAATTGGATTGAGATCTGAACTTTGTAGAACTGTATGACTCTGTTGTTCAACTACTCTTCTATGTCTTATGTTTAGTCTTTTAGCATACCGAAGCAGGTTATCTTGCAGTAGCTTCTGGTATTTTGCAACATCCATCATCTGGTTTTAATAAGATGCCCAGAAACTGCTGAGAAAAAGCATACCCACCGAATGACTCTGCCCATCCCCCACCCACCACATGACTCTTCCCATCCCCCACCCACCACATGGTTCTGTCCATCCCCCACCCACCACATGACTCTGTCCATCCCCCACCTACCACATGCCTCTGTCCATCCCCCACCCACCACATGACTCTGTCCATCCTCCACATGATTCTGCCCATCCCCCATCAACCACATATTCACTGTTGGAATAGATCTCTTTGTGCTTGAGCCAAACTGTTTTGAATTTTGGCCAGAAATCTCAAAATTTGTCTCTTGTGACAAAACCACATCCCATATTTTAGCTGGGTCAATCTAATGCTTGCTGGCAAACTCCAGATGTGCTTTGATGTGTTTTTCCTCACTAATGGCTTCTTTCTAGCCCCCTTCTGATATAGGCCAGGTGTATGCAGAGATCTGGATATCATTAACTGGTGCACCTTTACTCCAGTCTCAGATAATTAACTCTAAAGTGATTGTTGGTGTCTGTGTGGCTTTTTTACAATTGAATACTTATACCTGTTCCCTTTATACACTCTCTCTAGAAGAGGTTTTATCCTCACACAACTTTCTCTATCGCTTCTATACTGATGATATGCAATTTATTTTCTCCTTCATTCCCTCAGACACCAGCATTTCAACTCGGATCTGGGCATTCCTGTCTGACATCTCCTCATGGATGGTTGCATATCTTCTGAAACTGAACCCCAGCATGACAGATCTGCTACACATTCCTGGTGATTCCTCCCCATACCAAGAACTGGCCTCCTTTGAGAATTACCTTATTTAGATGTGGTTCTGGACAAGCGGCTATCAGGATTCTCTTATATAACACCAGGAGGATTCAGCCATTTCTTTCCAGAGATACTAGTTCACAGAGATGCTAGTTCACAGAGATGCTAGTTCCAAGTTCACGCATCTCACTCCAGTGCTACGTTCCCTCCACTGGCTTCCTGTACTTGCCCACATCAGACTTACAGTAAATCCCTGCCCACAACACCAAAAAATGGCCCTGTTCCCTCCTGCTTGCAAGCACTATACCTCAGCCCCTTCATGCCTCTAGTACAGAATGACTTGAACCATCACCCTTTAAAAGACAAGGAAGACATGCTTCAAGACCCAGATGATGGAATGAACTCCCACTGCTTGTCAGTACATCAGAGTCTTTTGCTGTCTTCAAACGTTGACTAAAGACGTATCTCTTCAAGAAGCGCATGAATGATCCATAGTAACTTCAGTGCACATGAATGATCACCGTTCCTTCACTTACTTCTCTACCAAAAAAAAAAGAGTACTTTCTTCCCTCTGACAGGGTTCTTGTCTTTAGACTCAGGTCTAGTAGACCAGCATGAGGGTTTCTTCCATGGAGACAGCTTAGCACTAGTGAGTCACTCTTGACAGGAGCATCTGCTAAATGCTGTAAATATAAATATACATTTGCTTGCTGTAAGGTGTCCTTGAGTACCTAGTAAGGCGCCTATAAATAAAATGTATTATTATTATTATATACAGCTTTTCCGAGATCAGCTGCTTCAGGGTCAGTATTACCGCCGCTTTCTTTATTTTCATTTCCAGTATTTTAAACAAATATACACTTATGAAGAACGTGTGTAGCTGATGAAGAACGTGTGTAGCTGTTTCAGTCTGTCTCAGCTTATACAGAATGCTTATGCCACCAAACAACTCCAGTAAAAAAGACGAGGCCTTATACACAAACGGTCAAAACCCAAACACACTCTTTTATGTTTGGTCACATGTACACAAATGTCTTTAGAAATGTGTAATTTAGATAAAACAAAGTTTCCAATAGGCTGTCAAGGCTCAGGGCAGCTTGGAGACAGCCCTGCTGTGTCTTCTTCCACTTCACTGTGTTATCTGAGAGATGGATGAAATAGAGCATTCTGGGTAGAAACATATAGGATGTCCACATCAACTGCTAAAATATGTCCAGTGGGTCTTCTCTGTTTAGAGACACTGGAGGTAGAATGTAGCTTGTTAGAGCTCAAAAAGCCACATAACAGCTAAATCCCTCTTAACAACAGGTTACATTACCCAGAAGCCTGACGGATGTGTTTTTCTTTTTCTTACTTCTTCCTGTTTTTTATTTACTTTTTGCAGCATGTAGCCTGCTGCTCTGTATTTTGAGTCCTGACGTTTTCGTAACATGATGGAAATCTCATTTAATGCACTTTAATAGCAATTTGTGTTGTAAGATTAAGGGGCAGCAGAGTCCAAAAGAATCAACATAGATCCCCATTAAAGTTAACAAATATCAACCTTGTTGCCATGGGCAGAAAGCTTGGTAACCTGAGACTTACAGTATTTTCTGTGTCCCAGTCATTTGTCATTTTGTCGGGCTGGATTTTTTCCCCGGCAGCTGAAACCATTCAGAACCATTCACCCTTAATGGACACATCAAGCCCACATCAACCAGAATATAAGACAGTATTCAGTGTTCAGTCACACCACATTTTAATTATTTAACAGATGTTTTTTTTTTTTTTTTTAGCAAACACAGTTTAGAGAAGTGCTTTCCATATGTCCTGCCTGTCTATGTGCGTGTGTGTGTGTGTGTTTGTGTAGGCACTGTTTGTACTGGACATTCTAAGCTACTGTCAGTGCAGGAGAGTCCTTCCACTCAAACACATTTAAGCAGTCCCTTGAAGCTCCCTTCAGGAGGTACTGAAACCACCTCCCGAGGGCCAGGACAGGGTTGCTAACAGAGACTCCAGAAAACAGTGTGTTTTGCAGGCTGTTATTGTGTGAAGGTCATTGTTGTTGCAGCACCAAAAGCCCCACCCGTCAGGTTCAACTATACCTGAGTGGTGCTTTGAAAGAAAGTCAATTTTTTAAGTGGTTGCTTGCCCTGTGTGTGAGGCATAGCAATATGCCTGCGGCTGTGTGCACTGGACTTCCTGGTTTTCCAGTGGATGCACAGTATATTGGGCTAATATATGTATAGCCTGGATCTCTGTGTAACTTACTCTCACCACGACACCAACAACCACAGCATTCAGCCAGCAGGGAGACATGGGAGGCACCCACAAAAGTTGCACAGTGGGCTAAAATGATGGTGGTTTCATGCTTGTGAAACTTTTCTCCTGTTACCTTCAGATGTGAGCATGACCTCCACTACAGAAACCAACACTTATGTTCCTGCACTCATCGGCTGACAGCGGCTTGGCTTTCTAAGGTATAAATTTACATAAGGGTTGTCGGTATTTATTTATTTATTTATAGCATTTTTAATTTTGGAATTTACATGAAAGATGTCATTTACATGACTTTGTGGGCAAAGAAAAGGAAGGAAATTTATTTTGGGCAAAGGTGAACTGCAATGTCTTGTGTGTGTGTGTGTGTGTGTGTGTGTGTGAGAATGTGTGTGTGTGTGTGTGTACTTGTTTATGTTTTACTTACAATAAGAAAGCATGAACTATCTTAAGCCTGAGTCTACCCTGAAAGGTGAGTACATTCATAGCATATGTATGCAAGTAGAGCCTCTTTATGCATGAATGCACAGCAGAAGCCCCATAATGGAATAAACACCTTCAGTGGTCGCTTAAGTCCACGTCCATCCAGTTCTCTGAAGACGGGGGATTTTGCTGTATAAGTACACAGTTAAAAGAACAGAGGGAATTTCATCACTTGGATACAGTGGGGCTCAGAGTAGCAAAACATGGAGCAGAGCCAGAGCAGTCTAGGTGCTCTGGAGACTCTCTGTACAATTGAAGTGTATAGTGTCTGTATAGGTGCAGGCAGGCTTGTGCATATGTGTATAGATGTCTGTGTGTGTGTGCAGATTATTATGCAACCTTATTGTAAGCAGAGAGGAAAAAGCAGGGAGTATCTCACTGGCTATACAGAGCAAATCAAATTGAAACAAAAGTCTCCTTTGGTACCTATAGGTGTGTGTGTAGGGTGTGTGTGTGTGTGTGTGAGGACTCCCTGGCTGATGGATACAGAGCAAATTGAAACTAAAATGTCTCCTTTGGCACCTATAGGTGTGTGTGTGTGTGTGTGTGTGTGTGTGTGTGGTAGAGGGGAACTAGAGAGGAACTCCCTGGCTGATGTGGTCCAGTGGGTAAGAATAAAAGCAGAGCAAATGAAAACCAAAGCTCTCTGGTGCTATGTGAAAGAGGAGGGTGGAGGTCCTAATAGGAGGATCAGGGGGAACAGTGTCCTGTTGAGGAGCAGGGGAACAGTGTCCTGTTGAGGAGCAGGGGAACAGTGTCCTGTTGAGGAGCAGAGGGAACAGTGTTCTGTTGAAAATCAAGGGAAGAGTGTCCTGTTTAAGATCACAGGGAACAGTGTCCTGTTGAGGATCAGGGGGAACAGTGTCCTGTTGAGGAGCAGGGTTAGAGTGTCCTGTTAAGGTTCAGGGGAACAGTGTCCTGTTGAGGAGCAGGGGAATAATGTCCTGTTGTGGAGCAGGGGGAGCAGTAATGGCATGCTATGCTGGCTTTGGCCGCTTCTCCAGATGCCGCTATTGATTGTGTCGCTGGTCCAGCTTGTTAGCTGCTGCCTGCTCACGGAAATTCCCTGTCTTTTCCAATCATGTTTATCTGTTGCTCCTCACTGCAATCAGGACGGCAAGAGTTACGCCAACCTGTATCAGCTTCTTTGTGATGCCCTACCACTGTGCTGTTGCTCCTTCTTCTGAGACACGTTCCTGTATTTGTCTTGTAAGTGCCGATGATTGGATGGTGGTTTCCAAAAACACACGTCTGCTGGACGGGTGTAGCAGGACTACTTGTGCTCACTGCAGATGGCCTTCCAGGTCCTTGTTCCCTCAGCATCAGACGAGCGCCTTTCAGTTCTGTTGGGTTGACAGAAAAGTCTGCCGCAGCTAGACACGCTAATAAATCTTAATTTATGCCGCCGGTTTGAATAACAGGACGTGCGGCAGGGGAGAGATGTCTCAGCATATCTAAGAACAGCTAGGGTTCCTTACTCCTCCTACATCATTGTTTGTGGATGTTCTTGTTCTCGCTGTCAGATGTTTAATCATCAGTAGCCACTCGTGGTGCTTTTGGATGGATGTGCTTTGCTTTGACTGTTGCAGGAGGTGTGTGTGTGTGTCTGTGTGTGTTGGGGGAGGTTGGATTTTAATTAAGCAGCTCCCACAGGACAGCACGTAGGGAAAACAATGATGACTAATGTGAACAGCATGCGAGAGTCCAATAGATTCTAAGTCAGGGTGGGGGTGGGAGGTTTGGTGTAATCAGGCTTAGAAAGCATCGCAGTTATATAACCATAGAAGAAGGCTTCTTATGATCCTTCTGAGACATGCTGTCCCATCAAAATGAACTACAATCAGAGAAAATATCCATCGGCGAGACGTGTTTGCCTGGAAAATCCTTGTTTTACACTATGAAGTGCATGGCTAGTTTTCCCAGGCTGAAGTCTTGGGCCTCATGACTGCACACTGTGTTAAATAAGGCTCACACAAACGGGTGGAGGCAAAAAGGAGAACGGGAATGCAAGTTTGTGGTGTGGCTAGGGCCTCCTCAAGACAGGGTGGAGACTTCTGGCTAAATACAGCCTCCAACCATTAAACCGTGACGCAGGCTGGAATCCAAACATGCCTAAATCCTTCGAGAGCAGGCCTTCTCGTAGAAGCGTAGAATCCATCGGCAGACTTCTATTGAACTTACTGCTTATATCGTGTTGCCTGTGTAATTACTTGATATAGCGAATTAATTGAGTGTAATTACATTGTAATTATGAAATTCTGTCTCTCAGCTTAATTTGCAAAACACTGTATTTACACCCATGGCTAGCGCTCAAATTGAGCCTTTTATGCCCTTAAATTTCTTGCACTACTAGCTAATTTGATCCACTTTCACGTTGCTCTCACTCATTCATCATTTTGGAACCCTGATTCATGAGTTGCTATGAGTTGTAGAGGTTTGTTTCCTTTGAAGTTGAAGTCTTTATTCCTAGAGATTTCAGAAGGCGATTGGTAAGGTTGCACCTCAGCCATGCCATTTGATTGGCAAGGTTACACCTTACCCTTGCAGGTTACACCTCACCCATGTTGGTTACACCTCACCATGCTGGTTACAAAAGAATATATTATCTTTCCGTACTGCCTTGCCATGAGTTTAATCTGGAATTTCCTCCAATATGCAAAATGAACTTTCACTCAGTGTCTTCCACATTAACCTTCCTTGTTCCTTCCTTCCTTCCTTGTTAGGGTCAGTTTTGACATACAGTAGGTCTAATTAGAAAATAATAATAATAATAATTAAAACTGAAATCATCAACACACTACTAACAGCCCACTGCCAGCTCTTCCTCCAACAATTTGATCTTCACTTAGGGGCTTCCATCTTTGCCTTTTTTACAGAACAAGGAAAGGCAGACATTTCCAGACATGTACAGCCAAATCAGTTTAGAGTTGTGTATACTGCTGTGTATGCTGTCAATAGAAAGGCCCAGGGGGCCACAACAAACATATTAAAACCAATACTGGATAAGGAAGCCTAACAACGTAACCAAGACGTAAGAAACAAAATGGATGATAAATACATTGTTTTTAGGGTATCTAATGTCTGATGTTAGTCACGGGTCAAAACCAACCCGTTAACATAAGCAATAGTAACAGAAAGCTAACACAAGAGGAAGATTAATCTTGGGCATCAGATAAGCGGCTGCACATCCTGATCTTCATTTGAACATTCACATGGAGCAACTCTCCTCTCTATGTGACGTCTGTCTGACTGCGTCCAGCGCATTTATCTGCGATCCATGCCTGCAATCTAGAAGAGATCAATTTTAATATCAAAAGTAATACTAGAACTTGTCCTGTACAACCTCGGTAGCTGATGTGGAAATATTGTATGATTATTTTAAATCTGTTAGAAATTTGTAGTTGAGTTAATCAAAGTGTCAGGGTGACCTATGGATTTACTGGAATCATTATCCATTGAAATATGGGATTAAGGCTGTCACTACTGCAGGGTACAGGTCACGTGTTGTAATTCAGTTTGTTTGCATCCTTTCAAAAGTTGTTAGAACTTTCAAGAAATTATCTGTTGTTGGATTCAAACTTTTCTTACATCTGAGTGTCACTGTTGCAAATCAGTCTAATCACGCTAAAAATAAAGCAACAAAAATTACAGATTGAACAGTTCCAGCTGTAGGAGTAGTGAATCAGCCATTTTGCCTGTTGTTACAAGAACACCGTGTACAAACCAACTCCTCAGAAAAAGAAGGAAAAGTTTGGGTTCCCTCTCTATTTAATCCAAATCACAAGGGCTTGAGTAGCTGATGTCTTTAATCAGGATTTATAACTTCACTTCTCTTCTTATTAAAAATAATACCGTGCCACAAGATATAAAGGGGAAGATGGACTTTCACAATAAACCAGAAAAAGTAGTCAAAATGTACTAAAAAATAGCACAAAAAGGACAGCTTTCATGAAGCTGTTAAAGTAAAGCGGGGCTTCGAACTCATGAATAAACTAATTACTTACATAATTAGCATGTGCAAACATCATAGGCAAAACAACCAATCTAAAATAACTTGATTTGAATGTACTAGTGCATTGGCATTTTATTTGGGGCTTTTGTATTTCTTTCTTTCAATAACAGCCATTCATAAAAAAACTATTAACGTGAACCTTTGTTAGCATCTATCAGCCACACCAGGAGCACTTCAGAACTGAGAGCACACACTGAAGGGAACTAGAGAAAGCCCTTGAAGATCTGACCCATTAAGCCTGGTCGACTGGCAGCCGCGTTGGTATGTTAATGCGAGCTGGCCTTTGTTTCCTCAACTGTGATTTGCCAATCCTCAGCCCACATTCTCCCCATGGAACCTTCTGGAAAACAGGCAGATATGAGTGTTTTATTTTCCTGAAGGCCTTTTCATATAGACCCAACAAAGATAAACAACGGGAGCTGAAAACAGAGAGCCAGTATCAACAGCAAATTGACCACAGAAATGTGAGAGAGCAGTTTGTGGTTAAACAGTGCTTCCTGATCACATTTCCAATGCGGCATTGCAGGGCTCTGTCCAAGAAGCCAGCCGGGCACATTGCCAGATATAAACAGGGAAACGGAGGTACACTGCGCGCGCTGTAACCCCAAACTACCGTTTTCACAGTTTCCGCAGGCAGTGGCCGGTACTTATCCGTGGGCAGCAGGGGCGGTAATATCCCCCTGGCTTGCTCAACCCATCTCCCAGACTCCGTCTCCCAAAATGAGGCAGTTACCGGCACAGCTGTGGCCTGCACCTAAACCAGCTGCCTGCAGGGACGAGGCGGTGACTCTCCACTGTCATTTAGATAGCCCTGTGTGGCTTCAGCCCTGTCATCAACCAGCTCTTTACCCCCAACAGTCCGTGATTACCGTGGCTTTTGGTACATCCTCTTGGAGGAGAGTTTTGGCACCCAGCCTGGAGCTCAAGTATGAACTTCCTGCCAAGCTATCCAATCACTTATCCTTTCCTGCAGGGCAGGGGTCAGAGATGATACCGGCACTAGGAACCTCTGTCTACGTGGTACAAACTACTGATACAGAAGCATAGAATAAGATTAAATTGTCAGGACCTAAACTTATGCATGGGTACAGCTACAGTGACTAAGAATACATTTGGTGATTGATTTTTGGAATGTGGATTACAAGTTTAGAATATGGTTACATGATTAATTTATATTGCATTTAAATGATGGTTCCAATGGTTAAAATGTCAAGAGTTCCCATTATCAGGTGCCACAGTCTGCAATCTGAGCACTATTGTCCATATCGCATGGAGCGAGCATCCATCCACTGCTTGAGAAACAACAAAAAACTTGATATGGGAAGAAGTAATTGAATGTGATTTAAATTATTTGGGTCATTTCTGTGAAAGAAAGCTTGATTTGCCTTTGAATTGCACACATGATTGAACTGGAATAGCTGAATTTAAGAGTGCATGTTTTGATTCATAACACACGCACACACCAGCCACTTTATTAGGTAGACCTTGCTAGTACCAGGTTGGACCCTATTTTACCTTCATAACTGCCTTAATCCTTTGTGGTATAGATTCAACAAGGTACTCGAAACATTCCTCAGAGAGTCTGGTCCATATTGACATAATAGCATCACGCAGTTGCTGCAGATTTGTTAGCTGCACTTCCATGATGCAAATCTCCCGTTCCACCACATCCCAAAGGTGCTCTATTGGATTGAGATCCGGTGACTGTGGAGGCCATTCGAGTACAGTGAACTCATTGTCGTGTTCAAGTAACCAGTACGAGATGATTGGTGCTTTATGACATGGCACATTATCCTGCTGGAAGTAGCCATTAGAAGATGAGTACTCTGTTGTCATAAAGGCATGGACATGGTCAGCAACAATACTCAGGTAGGCTGTGGTGTTGACATGATGCTCAGTTGATACTAATGGGTCCAAAGTATGGCTGCTGTAGCCCATCTGCCTCAAGGTTCAACGTGTTGTGCGTTAAGAGATGCTCTTCTGCATGCCTCGGTTGTAACGACTGATTCACTGCACAACAAATTTTGGTAAAAGTCTTGCTTCCTGAAAAATTGTTGGTGATTGTGACAGGTACCTATAGGGTATACACAAACATAGTTTTAGTTTTACTGCATCACGTAGGAACTCTAAGAAATAGACATTTATATGTTTACCTATTTAATCACGTTTATGTTCCGCATGAGCCATTAAGTTCAACAGAACTTAATATAGCAGAATGTGCAAGAACGAGCAAGGTGGACCCTGTCAGACCCGAGAGCTCCAGGCCGCCCCAGTGGCTGCTCGTACTGGGTGGAGGGACCAGGGCCCTCCGCCAGCTTGCTGTGCCCAAGCAGGGTGCACCCTGTCGGACCCGAGAGCTCCAGGCCGCCTCTGGAAGTATTGAAAATATGCCAGTGGCAGCTCATACCGGGTGGAGGGACCAGGGCCCTCCGCCAGCTTGCTGTGCCCGCAGAAGGTGCCCCTCTTCGTGCATGTCTGTGTGAATCCCCCCACCTGGAGGTCAGGTTTGCATGGGGAAATGCAAACACCTTCCATCGGGTACATAGGAGAGCATGTCTTATAGCAGAATGTATCGCGGCTGTTACGACATTGACGAGACATATCGGCAGACAGCAAAACGGCTATAGCATTAAATTTACTTACTGTTATATTGATACACACACTGTACTTTACTAGAATGATGCACACATATACACTAGCTTTCTGTATTAACCAAATGAGCAGGATCAGTTTATGCAAACCGCCTTTATAGCATGCTGAGAAAGCACCAAGCTTGTTCTGACTTGCCCAGGCATGCCCAAGATGTCATATTTCCACAGAAAAGCTTCCAACCTGGTCTGATTACATGCCTGGACATGTCACTAATTGGAGTGAGATGTTTGGGTAAAAAATTAAGCAAAAATTATGATAAAACTGAAGATTTCTCTTAAACGGTACGTGATACGTAAATTTTGATGTGATATTCGTGATCAGCACCCAAAAATCTATAAGAAACACGTAACAGTGTTCAAGAAGCAAAAACCTTGTTGAGTGATGATTTGAGTTACTGTTGCCGTTCTATCAGCTCGAACCAGTCTGGCCATTCTCCTCTGACGTCTGGCATCAACAAGGCATTTGCGCCCACAGAACTGCCGCTCACTAGATATTTTCTCTTTTTCGGACCACCCTAGACATGGTTGTGCGTGAAAATCCCAGTAGATCAGCGGTTTCTGAAATACTCACACTGTCACAGTTAGTTCCATCCCTCCTGTTGGTCATGTCCATTTTCATGTGTTTGTTTTTTGGTTTCTTTTTGGTGTGCTTTTATTTTGAAATTTTCTGGTTGTCTCTTACCTCACGCCCCTCCCTTGTACTTGGCTCCCTCATCGTTTTCAGGTGTGTCTCATTCGGTTCCTTGTTTTTGTCAGTATATTTAAGTCCTGTGTTCAGTCTCTTGTTTTGTGAGTATTCTTAGTTTATATGCTGTGTGGTATCTTGTTGTTTCATGTCTTTATTGCTAGTCTTTACGTCTCCCCTGTTCAGTGTATTGGTGTTAGTTGGTGCATTTGGTTAATGTTTGGTTTCTCTTGGTTCAATGTTAGTGTACTGTATGTAGCTTGGTTTGTCTTGTTTATTTTGTTAATAAACGTCACCACTGTCCGCACTTGCGTCCAGCCTCCAATACCCCAACGTTACACAGACCAGCCTATCTGGCACCAACAACCATGCCACGTTCAAAGTCACTTAAATATCTTTGTTCCTCGGTTTGAACTGCAGCATATCGTGTTGGCCATGTCTACATGCCTAAATGCATTGAGTTGCTGCAATGTGATTGAGTGATTCGACATTTGCGTTAATGTGCAGTTGGACAGTTGTACCTAATAAAGTGGCCAGTGAGTGTAAGTGTAACGGTCCATCCCAAAGCTGCCTGCATTAGCCAGTTCTGTCGTATACATGTCTTGGAGACTGAAGTACTGCAGAATAAATCTGGACATGAATCAAGCCTATTTCCTGTGTCCTTATACCTTTTAATCATAATCCACTTATTTGTAACTACAGGTCATGGCACAAGTACTGGTAATTAACCCCTTTAAGTCACAGGTTCTAATTCATTTATTAATCTGACAGCATATTGTGCCGTAAACACTGTAAATTATTCACTAATTAAAAGTACTGTTGACGATATTAATCTAACTGGGCCCGCTAGCAGATTATAGGACTTTAATAATGATCTGTATCAATAATCGGCGATCAGTGACTACTAGCTCTTAAGTAGCTATTAGTCGTTTAATAGTATGGGTAAAGACATTGATTTTTCACTTCACTATGGGTGCAATGGCCTTTGTGCTCAAAATACTCGTTTTATTCAGTAGCAAAGTCTGAAAAGACACACAGAGCAAGCAGAAAAGCAAAGCTGAACTATACCGGGGAGACTGTAACTAAATGACACTCTTCTAGGGCTGAAGCCACATTCCAAACACATCGATTAAACCGAAATGACACAACCAGACGTGACATATACATACAACAGAAATAATAACATGAATCTTCCGCTGATAATTGTTGGGGCTATCTGCAGAGGGTCAAGAGCAGAACGGCGAATCCGATCTGAGATCCCTCTAGGTACGGCCAAGGCGTCCACCGTGCTGGACAGTGGTACCTCACCTGGTCTCTCCCTACGGATCCGGATCATCATGGGCCTGTTCTCGTGCTGACATTCTTCCTCGCACATCAGCCTCTTCCTCCTTGTTCCGCCTGTCTTGTTTGGCCACATTAAATCGAACCAAACAAAATCCGTGGAGAGGTGCATGGCATTCTGGGAGTCCTCATTGTTCTCCTCACTGCTCCTCTCTCTGTTCCCCACCATAGGTCCTGTGCCAGATGCCACTGTATAGTAAAGCTGATAGGATGGTAATTAATCTCAAATTAACCACACCTTAAGAAACTGTCTGACACATAGATGCACAGTGGTTGTTACCAAGGCATTGCACTTTTCAGCATGGCGGTTTTGAAATAATTTCATTACTTATTGTCTAGTTAGTAATCAGAATATTTAGGTAAATTAATATTAATTATGATAACCTTAAACATGCAGTTACGATAGAGGTGCAGGAAGGTTTACTAAATTTTAACACTCTTGATAGCATTGCTCAATTAGCATTATACTGAGATGTAATTGATGGAGGAATGAGACAGTTTGTGATTAGTTATAAATAAGTTAATAAGTACTTAAGCGTTAATTAAAAAACTATTCCACATGTAATTAACATACTGGTTCCAAAAGTAGTCAATAAACCTTTAAACTTTAGTCAAGAGAATAGTTTAATATAGTTAGAATAAATTAAATGAACTGTAATTAATGAATAATGCTATTGTAACTACTTGCAGCAGAGAAAGTACTTCAGCATGACTATAATTAAGGAACTATTGAACAGCATTGCCCTCTATTAAGCATTCTCTGAAGAGCTTTAACTGGACTTAGAATATTAGGGGAGTGAAAAGTAAATCGTATCAGTCAAGCTGCTTTTAAGCATATGAAGTCATTTTAAAAACTCAGCCTTTGCAGACCCGAAACAAAATATTACAGTACCATGTTCAAACTGCCCAAAAAACTAAAGAACATGTAATTGTTTGGTAATGTTACACGGCTCCAGATACTCCAACCCCCAGAATTCCCAGTGACACCTACCAAGATCCTCCTCACCTCAGTATTAGCCCACACCTGTTCCTCATTATCTACCCCCCATAAAACAAGGACTAGTTCTTTCACTCATTGCGATGTATTGCCGAATACTCAGAAAGCATACATGGTGTTTTTCCTGCATATATTCTACATGGTTCAGTTTGTTTATTCTTTTGGATTTTCCCCTTTGTACTTTTGCTCACCTCTGCCTGTTTTCCTGTACTATTGTTTTTGACCTTGAACTTGGATCTCGTCTCTCGTCTCTGTACTTTTGCTGCCCACACGATGTTGACTTCTGGATTGTGCGACAACTCTAAATCTTGTCCTGAAAGTAAAACCATAAAACTAGAAGTCTGCAAGTGTCTCTGTTTTGTCATGTTCCCCAGGCTACATGTTTACTATAACATGTGAAATATGTATTTGTATGTGCCTTTCAGTTACACTCCATCCTACTCCAGTACTGTCCTACAACAAAATTGTAATAGCCCCAACATTTATAATTGTCCTGAAATTCCAGATGTAATTTCAGGTGTAATTTTTCCAAGCCTATGCCGATTTGGACTAAAACTTCGACCATTTTCAAGGCCGATCACTGCAGTTTCTGTGATGCCACAGTGTTGGCGATGGGGCTATTACTAGACTGCATCCACCTTTCCTTGATGGATCAGTTGTGGCCCTTCTGACGGCACGCACCACTGCACTGCCTTGCTGACAGTCCTGTCTGCTCCAGCGCCCCGCCAGACCCCGAGCTCCACTCCACACCTGCAAGCGGGACGTGCCTAACCAGGCTTGCCCTGTCTGACGGTCATATCTCTCCTCTCTGGGGGCTTCTCGGCCCTCCTCGTTTACCCCACCGCAGCCCTTCTTTATGCCCAGCTTTGTGCCGTCTCGCCAGAACGCTGCTTCCATCCTGGGGCCCAGGCGTGGGTCCTATCCGCGGAGATCAGAGGAACGGATCAGGAGCAGGATGGGCCAAGGTGTCTCTCTTGGCCTCTAAGTACAGCTCTGGACCATCTCGAGTGTGTTCTCATGCTGACGTTCTTCCTCACATGTCGTCCTCTTCCTCTGTGCTCCTCTTGTGTCCTTCGGACATGTTATTTTTCACTGTTTAATTCACTACACTTTTTGTCTCAGTGACCCCCCCCCCCCCCGTCTCATCGAGACACAACGCACCCAGCTATTTCTGAGCTGTTGTTTTTATTCCTGCGCAGGAACACTTGTCTTGTGTGCTCTCCGAGGGCGGTGGCGGGCAGGTTCCACGGCAGGCAAGATGACAGACGGGGTCGGCCACCCTGTCGCCTGCGCCCGACGTGATAACTGCTTTTTTGGAAAGGTCTTGCCCCGAGAGTCACTCTCTATCAGATTCTTCCAACTGTCAGTCTGCACCAGGCTCTGTTCCTCAGAGCGCTTGTGGGAAGCTCCTGCTGCCCCCCCAGGCCATGCCGAACCGCTGTGGTGGATTCTCACACGTCTGCGAGAACGTCGCGCGGCCAGTGGTCCCAGAGACGCCCGTACAAACTCACTTTAAAACGTGTGATGATGAATTAATGACGGAGTAGCCCTGTGATTCGTATTCAAGCAGCGTTGTGTGGTGCCAGAGCACAGACCCATTTTTCTGAGCCTTGGATTCATCTGTTACACAGTAAATTTACCCAATAAGACGATGAGATGTTACGGCCACAGTAAACAAATCGAATCGAGCCGGAAGAGTTGTGAAAACAGCTCGTCTGTAGTTTGTCGCATTCTGACACTGAGGAATTATATTTCATGCATCATAAGTCAAAGCAAATAATGTTACATTGCATCTGGCATGTTCCCAGATCTTTCTTTTAGATGGATGGCTCTCTCGAAATATCAGCCCAACACCCTGCCTCCCCTCCCTCCCCAACTCTCATGAGGTGGAGGGAGGGGGGTACTGTTTTCCCACTCATCTATTTATGTCATATTCCTGGCACTGAAATCAAAAGAATTGTCACAATGATTCTACTGTTTGGCTAGTAAAGGCTGGAAATGTTTAGTTTTTAGAAGAGAAAACATAAATACTATCACTTTTACAGTCTGATATTATTATTACAGCCTGTTGGCTAGGAAATATCTCGTCCACATTTTATGGGTATTGTAATCGTTACTATTTAAATGTGTGATGATGTCCACCACACCCCCACTCCCCACCACACACACACACACACACACCCTCTGGCTTTTCTGTTCATTTCATTAAACTGTTCTGATGGAGTCTTTGCTCCTTTGTTTCTCATATGCCCATGACAATATGAAAGGCCTCTGTGAGTCCTCTTCATTTGGAGTTAAACTGTTTGCTTCCAAACTGTAATCTGTTCATCAGCATGGCCTTAATAAATTACCTCTAAGTGTAAATAATTTCCTGAAGGTTAATGTTATTCGTCCATGGAGAAATTAAAGTCACCCTTTCTCCTTTTGTAAAATTCTGACCTTTTAGATGGCTGGACTACATGGTTACGGGGGCCAAAGAAGCCCCATGTGTGTAATGTATTAGCCACACCTCTGCTCTCTCCACTCCACTTTGGAAGATGTGTTTCACCCCCACGGGTCAGTGATGCTGCTGGCCTTAACGGGGCCACGGAGGCGTGAGCAGCCTTTATCTACATCACTGTCCATTTCCATCAATCCACCTCACTGTCCTCCCCTCCACATATGCAGGGCCCCACCCCCACCCACCCGGGCCCCACCCACACATGGACACGCCCACTCATGGCCCCGCCTACCCCATGTGGAAGTGGGGGTGGGGTGGGAGGGAGGGAAACTTATCGCGTAATGTACACTGACCTCATTGACAGCAACCGGAGTGCGCGGGAGTTTATGGTTTAGCACGATTAGCCTACTCTCCATGATTTACCCTAATGAACGTGCCTAGTTAGTGTAGCTGCCTACGGGCACATGATTTAAAAGCCAGGATTGGAGAGCTGAGAGCAGCTGTACTGTCGCCCTGTGGAAACGTGTCTGCTGTAGCCCACTTCACCTGTCCTATCAGGAAGCCCTTTCTTTTTTTAATCATTCTCTTCTACTGTAATATTCGCTAACACTGATAAATGGCCCCCTCTAAACATATTTAGGATTATGAGAAAAGCTTTGCATGTATTACATTGCTTCCTTTCTCGATTGCGTCTCTTATAACGCAGCGTTATCTTCTCCACGGTTATGTTTCCATTCATTTTTCATTTTGCATCCCAATGACAAATAATGAGCCCTCTGAACAGACAGGTGCTTCAGGAAAGCCGTGTGACCTAACTGGAGAAACTGGAGATCTGGCCTCTCAGCAGCTGATGGCTTTGACTTTCGGACTAGGCTTGGACTCTTGGACTAGACTTGGACTCTCAGACTAGACTTGGATTCTCAGACTAGGCTTGGATTCTCAGACTAGGCTTGGACTCTCGGACTAGGCTTGGACTCTCGGACTACGGCACTGGGCAGCAGACGTTCCTACAGCGGAGACAACACTCTCTGTCCTCTGAGGGAAGACTTCCATCTGAACCACCATCTCCACCTCCCACAACCCCGGAACCAGGTTCTGCGGCACCTCCAGTCTCCAGCCTGCCGTCGCCCGTGTCAGAGATGGAAGGATGGCCTATGACTCCTCGCGATGACAGACACAGAGCGTGGTGAGAACGGACAGTGCAGAGCAGCGGGAGTGGTTAAAGATCAGCCGGGCATGGGTACAGACATGCTGGAACTTGGACAGATGTGCTTGGCATCGGGAGAGTGTGAGTGCACAGTCCTGCACGGGTTTGATAATCGTGACATTTAGTTTTAATTGGGGTAATTGTCTCTATAAAGTCGCCTGTGTCTTTCACTGGCTCAGACAATTTGGTATTGTTTTCTTCCACACCAAGCCACAGTGTTTCGTGCATGTCTAAATGTGTGTGTTAGTGTGTGTGTGTGCACTATATTTCCTGTTCTCTTTCTCTGTCGTTCTCACTCTCTCTTTTCTTTGTGTCTCTCTCTTCTCTCTCTCTCCACTCATTATCTCTCCTCTCTCCCCTCTCTCTCATTTCACTCTCTCCTCTCACTGTCTCTCTCTCTCTCTCTCTCTCTCTCTCCCTCTCTGTCCACACTCCTCTCTCTCATTCTGTTTTTGGAACGATTCCTCCTCTAAGTGGTACAGCAGTGCTGGAGCTGAAGTGGTAGCTCTCTTTCAGGACCTGAATCTGAATGTCACAATTAATAAAAATGTGTGTCTTGTTGGTATGCCCAGCAATATGTCTGTTAACCCTATTTCACCATGTTGGAGTTGACAGGGAATTTCTGTTTAACAGTTGATCTTTGTAAACAGAGTTTATATTAATATGGCATTTAATTTTTGTTAAGCCATATGAAAGCATAAACAGAGGTATTGACAGGGAATTGCCAGAGTGTTCATTTGGATATATTATTCCTGGCTATATAAACAACATTTGGTTGGTCAGGGGCTTGCTGCCCTGCAGGTTTCTGGGAGGATTTTGTTCAGAGGCCCTGTAGCTAAAAAGGCCAAGATTGATGACTTTTGCAAGGTTTTGCTTTTCATTTGTCAATAAAGCTGTCGGTGCCTTACTAACCTGGGAGGGACTGTGTTAGCATTCATCAATGCTAAGGCATCAATCATTCCCAAGTAGTTCTGACACTATATTCCACTGATCTCAGGAGGGCAGGCACCAGCATTCTGTTATTATTTTTATTAATTAATTTGGGGGAGGGGGTGCAGTCGGGGGGCATGCTATGTGTGTGTGTGGGGGGTGGCATGTGCCGCTACTCACATCCAGGCCATTACTGGTAGTGGGTTAGTACATTAGTCAGTGGGCCCAGTACCAGGCTGATCCTGCTCAGCACCCATCCCATTTTCATCCCTCACTTTAAAAATCCTCACGGCACGGTTTGGCGAATGGCCTCATTCATCAGCTCTGTCTCTCCCCAGACACAAGCCCAGCGCCCTGCACTCTATTAGGCCAGGGACAGAGAGACAGAGACAGAGATAGATAGATAGATAGATAGATAGATAGATAGATAGATAGATAGATAGATAGATAGATAGATAGATAGATAGATAGATAGATAGAGAGGGAGAGAGAGAGAGAGAGAGAGAAATAGGATCATAAATCATAGTGTAGCATAGTTGCATATGATGGCTCTTATGGACAGCCTTCCTGAACATCAGGGACCACAGAGGGGTAATAATATATTTTTAATTCATATTATTTTAAGGTGATTTTTTCATAACTGGTCCCTGGCCTGTCCTCAGTGTGTTATGTGAAGTGTCAAAGTCGATGTAAAAGGGCACGTTAAATGCATACGCAGCTGTGAGAAGCATAGTGCCGCTCCGTCCTCTGCCCACTCACAGTCGCCTGCACACTGATCAAAGGTGAGAAAGGCACAGAAGGGCTAGAATGCCAGATGTAAACAGCTTATTTGAATTATGGACCTTGTGGTAGTATGAAAAGGTGACGAGAAGTGCATAAGGTTTGATGTGAGTCATGAGCGCCCAATGTAGACTTAATCGCTTTTTTTTTTTTTTCTGCGTTTGATTTGCCATCCATCCATCAGTCTGCTTTGGATTGTCAAGTCACGGATGGAGGTTGTTGTCACCATAATTCTCTTGAATTCTGTGTCTCATCTGTCTAGTTTTTTGAAAAGCAGACATACCCTTTCGCAATAGAATGTTTCATGTGTGACCTTCCTTACGTAGCCAACAGTAAGACTGTTCAGAAGCTCAGCTGTGTTTGAATAGTCCAATAGTTTCCAATGAATCCCAGAAATGTTGTTAGGCTTTAGAAATAATAACAGAAATATTTTTATTGCTAAAACAAAGTGGTCTGAATACCAAACAGCCATTCCGAAGAAGTAACATTTTTCAAGGAAAGTTTCTATTTACAGTCTTGAAATATGTGGAGGACTTACAGCAGCCAAGCTCTGTGTACTTCGTGTCGTCGTCAGGTCATCCAAAAATACCTTAAAGATTTCTCATGCGCTTCTTTGTTACAGTTGCCTAGGGCATTAGTGGCACCCCCAGGCATTCTATTACCCTTCCAGAATCCCATTCCAAAAGTGAAAGCCGTTTTTGTGCATGTCCTCCTCTTTCACCCCAGCTGGTGACTTTAAATCCATAGCTGATAACTAATTTGACCACAGTGCAAAAGGTGTCCTTGGTGTTTGGCACGGCATGTGCATCTAT
The DNA here is from genome assembly GCA_020368025.1 of Brachyhypopomus occidentalis. NCBI lineage: Eukaryota > Metazoa > Chordata > Actinopteri > Gymnotiformes > Hypopomidae > Brachyhypopomus > Brachyhypopomus occidentalis. The sequence goes on along the minus strand of JAGXOD010000066.1, from coordinate 330,094 downwards.
TACAGGGGCGGTAGCTGCGATGGCTGAAGTCAAGATTAATAACTGCAGAGACACCCGTGATAGAAATTCTCTTGAATTCTTGTTTCCAGTTGTTGGGAAAGTGGAGAGTTTGTTAAAAATCTAAAGTGATGGACCCTTCGGGGCACAGAGCAGTACACTCAGGCATCTCACACAAGCGTGATATCCCAGACATTCCCCCAAATGCCAGCAGCTGTTGGACTCATGGCAGCTGGTAATGGAAGCAGAGACGCAGGAAAGGAAGTCAGTGATTTGTCTGTTTGGCAAAAGTTTGATGTCACAGGCTATGTGCTTCAGGAGGACAGGCATTTTTAAAAGGCCCATAAAGAGCTGCACCGAATGTAATTATGGAAAGACAAAATGCCCGGAAGACTCTAGCGAGTCTGGTGTTTTTCTAAGCATTTGTGCTAATTAAGACAGGAAGCTGCACATTAGGCTTGTTATCTAGAACAGCCAATGCTTGTTTATGTACCTCTGCAGCTATTCCTTTAATTGTCTCAGTAAAGTGACTCGTGAGTTGGACATCCCTCCATATTTCTGATGGACCATGGCCTTGTTTGGTAGGCAAGTACACCGCTCGCATACGTGTCCATCAAAACCTCGTTTGAAGCAGAAGCAGGCTGTAGGTTTAGGCTGCGTTGTTGCATAGGACATGAGCTTTGGTAATAGGCTCCTTTCCCCGTTTTCCTCTCTTGGTCTGACACTTATTATCACTGCATTGGGCTTTTTCAGCGTTCAGCTGCCTCTGTAGTTCAGTCAGTCACTTTCTCATATCTTCTGCCTCGGCTACGTAAATCTCCAAGAGATCGGCGTATAAGTCGGTGCGCGAGGAAACAGCTGTCACTGTCTGAGGACTCGTGGACCATCCTGCCAGGGTGACTTCGCAACATGCCATGTTTGGCAGCCCTACTCTCCGGTTCAAACCCTGAGACAGAATTCTGCAAAGTCAGAGGAAGTGGCAGTTGTCCCATCTAGCGGAAGACAGGGGCTGCAACGTATCCCGGCTGCTTAATCCATTTTCATTTTTTTTTCTTTGGCTGTAAATTTCTTTTGTCTTTGCAGCAGAGGTGTGAAGCAGCTCTGGCCATTGAAGAAATCATCTGAAATGTGATGTTTTCTTACCTGAGTTCTGATGTATATTAAGGAAACATCTTGATCTCATTTTCTTCAAGGCCATAAGTTGAACCCAGAAGCTTCACATACTCTCCTGATCCTGCAGTCAGACCTGTCTCACCTGCCTCACTATACTGAAAGGTAAAGCAGGCAGCTTCCCCAGGTCTTCTATAAGCAGAATTTTCCTCAAGCATTAACTCATTGTGCAGGAATATCTCAAAATCCACTTCACCGAGATGTCCTGGAAGGTGACCCTATAAAGATTTTAGTCATTAAGAACCCTGGCCTTTGACATTGTGTACCCCACTATGAAGTCCTCCATTATTTACATTATTAAAAGTTAGAACTACCAAGAAAAATTTTTGTGTGTCTATATGTGGAGCGAAATTATGAAACGGTTTGGACTCCAAACACAAGCAATGCCATAGTATTCATAAATTCAAGTTACATTATAAGCAGATGGTTTGGGATCAGTATAGAGTGATTGGGACTTAACAAAAAATAAATAAATAAATAAATAAAAATATATAGAACATTTTACACATATGGTGCTGTTTCACTATGGTTGGTATCTGTTTCTTTGATTGTTTCCTTTCCTTACTAGTGTATGTCTTGTGTTCTCTTATTACTGTTGGTATGTGCGTCGCATGTCTGTTTTTGTTTATGTTACCGTAACTGGTATTCTTTGTTTCTACCATTGTTGGTATGTGTTTTGTATGGTTGTTTCTTTTACCGTAAATGGTATTGTTTCCCTCTTACCATTGTTGGTATGTGGTTTGTATGTTTGTATCTTTTACCATAACTGGTATTGTTGCCCTCTTATCATTTTTGGCATGTGTCTTGTATGCTTGTTTCTTTTACCGTAACTGGTATTGTTGCCCTCTTACCATTGTTGGTATGTGCATCATTGATTGTTTATATTGTTGGGAACTTTCTTTCCAACCGTTGTTGATATCTAAGTAGGAGGGTTTCAAGTATTCACAAGTAGAATTTTCTCCTTTGTTTTAAATTCATTTAATTTAAGAGGATGGGAAGTGGCTATGTAAGCTATGCAATTTATGTTAAATTTTGAAGAAAGGGATGAGATTACATAAGTTTTCTTCCTCCCACTCCGTCGAGAAAAAACGACTTGTGTTAATTTAATGTTAATTTAATTTTATTTGTCGTTAATTATATTTTGTTGTCAATTTAATATTGTTCTATTATACTTTGTCTTGATGGATGTATTATATATCATCTGCTCAAAATAAAAAAACAATCAATCAATCAATCAATCAGTCTTTGCAGCAGAGGTGTGAAGCAGCTCTGGCCATTGAAGAAATCATCTGAAATGTGATGTTTTCTTACCTGAGTTCTGATGTATATTAGGAAACATCTTGATCTCATCTTCTTCAAGACCATAAGTTGAATCCAGAAGCTTCACATACTCTCCTGATCCTGCAGTCAGACCTGTCTCACCTGTCTCACTATACTGAAAGGTAAAGAAGGCAGCTTCCCCAGGTCTTCTATAAGCAGAATTTTCCTTAAGCATTAACTCATTGTGCAGGAATATCTCAAAATCCACTTCACCGAGATGTCCTGGAAGGTGACCCTATAAAGATTTTAGTCATTAAGAACCCTGGCCTTTGACATTGTGTACCCCACTATGAAGTCCTCCATTATGAAGTTGAGTATGTACTCCATTACTGTGTACTGTACATCAACATTTGCAGAAAAGCAACTATATGCCAGTGATTTTGAACTGTCGGCATTTTCTCTTCTAGTGGCATTGAACAGATGGGGGCAGAGCTACCTGTAGTACAAACAAAATCAGCTTCTCAACTGTCATTGTGTAGTGGAGTAGTCGGTGCCGGTGTGGTGGGGTCTCTAGACTACAGCAACACCTCAGAACTGTCAACCTGCCACTTAACCATGAGATCAGATGCACTCAGGAGTGAGAGAGACACTTCTACAGTGGACTGCTCTGAATCAAACCTAACGACTTCCTGTAGCTCCACGTCTCGCTGCTTCTCTTACTGCTCCTTAGCTCTCAGAAAAAAAGAACCTATCACATCCTCATCAGCTTCAGCGTCAGTTTATGAGACAAACGTGCAGCTCATGATACACGTACGGTTCATGAGACACACATAAAGCTCATGAGATACATGTACAGTTTATGAAACAAACATACAGTTCATGTTACATGCACAGTTCATGAGACACACATACAGTTCCTGAGACATATGTACTGTTTATGAGACACGCATACAGTTCATGAGACACACATACAGTTCATGAGACATACATACAGTTACTTATGTAGTTCTTTGTACAGTTCTTTGAAGGGTTGCTCCCAAGTTTTTCTACCTCCATGTTGATTGAGGTCACTGTAGTATTACACAACGTCTCTAAGAAAGGCGAACATTGCATTAACACCCTTCTGGTTGACTTTCACACTGTACTTTATAGCATGGATAGTGATAAAGAGTAAAGAGAAGAATACTGTGTGAGAAGTGAAGAGTGACACACATGAGACAAAAAAAAAAGAAACTCTCCCTCTGAATGACACAAGTCTGAAGCCAAGATTGGAAACCATGCTTGCTTTTGCTTTTTTTAATACCATGAGTTACGTGGACCACTGTATACAGCAGGAGCTCCATTTCCTGTTGTGCTGCAGTGTAATTACCCGAGATTAGCACACCTTGTGCTTAGGCTCTTCTTCATTTTATTAAACCAATTAGTTGTGGCCACATGCAATATTCACTTTAACAGCACAGGGTAATTAAAACACCCATAATCTGTGACCAAACATGAGAATCGTTAACTGTAGAACAGTATTGGTTGGGCAGTGATGGGCAGGGAAGAGGCAATGTGGACTAATTAAAAGACAGCAAGTAGAGGTAGATTGTTTTTTTACTTAATTATACGAGGGGCAATAGCTTGTCTCTCCAATAATTAAATAAGGCTGGCCCACTGTCCTGGAATCACACGACTACTGTGAAATTAGAACATGTAAAACCATATTCTATCATGCAGAGGAACATTTCTATAAAAGGATTCAAACAACTGCAACTCATATGTTTTAACTAATAAAACTGAAGTGCTCTCTCTCTCTCTCTCTCTCTCTCTCTCTCTCTCTCTCTCTCTCACATTCTCTTTCTCAGTCTCTTTTTTGCTCTCATTTTCACTTATTAATTTTTTCTCACCTAATTGCCTTGGCCATCAATCAGACCTGAAAGTAAACGAGGAGCTCGTCTGGTCTTTTTTTAACCATGAGACTTGTTTTCTTCCTGCACTCCTTCACGGCACTGTGCTTTGAGTCTCCATGTCACCATAACAACGAGGAATCTCTGAGCATGTGCAGTTCATTTAAATAAATGGAGGCTATATAAGGTTAGCTAAACTAAGCGCATCATAAGCCCACTTCGTTTTGATACGACCACATCAGTTTACATTATGCCCTCTTATGGTTTTATCCAAACCAGATCTTCTTAGATGACAGTTTAAAGGAAAACGTCTCAAACTAAAAGCCCCCAGGATATATTATTGTGCAGGTTAGTATGTCTTTGCCCCTAAACTGTATATGACTGCACATTTGTCAGTCTGAAAAGTTGTTTGTAACTAATTTGTATGAACATGTACGATTCTCAAAGGAGAAGGAGAAGACACCTCACTGTCGCCATTTGGCTTGAGAGAGGTTCAGTAGTAGAAGGAGCTGATTTGTTTAGACACTGGCCTGTCATTTTTCCTGACAGGATTTCCATTTTGTGACATCTCTCCATCTCTCTCTCCAGAAGGGTTTCATTTGCTCGGCTGATATATCAGCCTGATTTTATTAAGTGTACGACTGCTTTCAGCATGAGTGGTTCATCTTCTCACCTCTGCCTTATCTTCTGAACCCTGATCATCTTCTGAACCCAGGACCACTCCTGGACTTAAATTATTTGGATGACAGGTCACACTCAATGCAACATTGACACCAATGTGTTAGAACCATGGGTGTTGTGGTAGCCACATGGCAGTGGGTGTTCTGGGAGAAGCATGGTGGTGGGTGTTGTGGTAGAAGCATGCTGGTGGTTGTTGTGGTAGAAGCATGGTGGGAGGTGTTGTGGTGGAAGCATGGTGGTGGGTGTTGTGGTAGAAGCATGGTGCTGGGTGTTGTGGTAGAAGCATGGCGAGGGGTGTTGTGGTAGACACATGGCGGTGGGTGTTGTGTGGTGCTACATGATTATCAGCAAGAGCAGCATCACTAGAGATGTTACATGGGACCTGGCTGCAGCTGAATGGAGGCTGCCCTGCCACACAAACTCTCCTGCCATCAGGGAGAATGTCTGAACAGTGATGACAGGCTAAATTAAGGGTTTCTAACATCAGTACTGGGACACACATGCACAAGCATACCAGGTATTTTATAGAGTCACCCTGTGACCCTATAGTATTTTATAGAGTCATCTACCATATAGAGGTACCCTATATATATATATATATATATATATATATATATATATATATATATATACGCACACACACAACTTCAACTAATAAGGATGAATGCGTGGAGGTGGCAGGCACAGTATGAGAGTTGGGGGTGAATTAGGCCTGTTTGTCTGAGCTCTGCATGGGTAATGAGAGAGCCAGAGAGGGCCTGACAGTCTGGAGGTGTATCACTCAGCTCATTATCACTCTCCCGCTCCCTCTCCCCTATCTCTCCCCATGACTCTCCCCCTCTCCCTCTCTCTCCCTCTCCCACTCACTTTCTCTCTCTCTCACACTCTCTCCCTCAGTCTCCCCCTCTTCTCCTATCTCTCTCTCTCTCCCTCCTCCCATTTGTCTCTCCCTCTGCAGATGAGGTTCATCTGAATTTTATTCTAAACTGCATTCAGTACAAGTATGTTATGCACACAGCCCTTTTGTTTTGACAGCAGCATTCCAACAGGGCTGGTGCATGACTTATCACCCGCCTGACAATATGACAAACGTAAAGGAAGGAGGTGACAGAAGCACGTGTGTCAGAGCGTGCTCCGTTAGGACATACCAGAAACCACGTGACAGCAGACAATACTGAGGTGTAGGTGGGGAAGGCATTGTCACTGGAGCTAGTCCTCTCCAACATAGAGGCTATTACAGAGGGTTACTGAGGTCTACTGCATCCTCAGAAACAGCACATGTGTGTCTGTGTGTGTGTATAAATATATATATATATATATATATATATATATATATATATATATATATATATATATATATATATATATATATATATATATACTTAGGAATCCAACTTGAAATGATTATCAACTTTCCTTTTGTCATCTGCATGAGCTCATTACATGGATCAACATACTCTACTCTAGCACAGTGCATAATATTCTACTCACCTTTTTGTAGAGTCAGGTTACCGAGTGTTCGTGAGAGAAGCAGATCAAAACCATCTCCGGAAATACAAAACAACAGCAGGAAAACTGTAAAATTTACACCGAGGTCTTCACTTAAACAAACAACAACACGTTTTATTGATTTTGAATATGTACAATGCCAGGTGGAGAATATCCTCTTATAATCTATATTTGATCACACTGTTAAGCTCGTTGACAGATGATCCTTTACTGGTCATTCATGAAGAGTAACAAATCTACTTTATAAAAAGGCGAATTAGCATAATGCTAATTGGCCATTAGCTGTCTTATTAGGCAGCATCACTCCTGTTAACAAAAACAATTAAAGTTGTGCTACACCCACAAAGCACGTGGCTCAGACACTCCAATCCAAAAACTGTCTAAGCAATGAGATTTAAAGGCTCCTAAAATCTACCCTGCTAACCACACTTTGATTTCCCCTCCGGCTGTTTGCCCCTTCAGGATTCCCTGTTCCTGCTGGTTCTACTACTTCAAAAACACTTCCTTTATATATACTATCTCAAATTCCTCCACTCTTGAACACACACACACATTCACTCTCTCTCTCCCTCTCTAACACTTCCAACCATCATACTAAATAGACTTCAGGCTGATTTGCTCTTTCATACCACCCTCGGTGTGTCTGCTTGAGTCTGATTTATCCGCGTTGCTCTTTCTTCGCTTGTTTTTATAAAAAGAGAGACTTTTATTATTTTTTTTCAGAAGGGGCACAAGGGGCCTAATGCAGTTCCCTGTGAATAAGGCCTGACTATTTTCAAGCTGATCTGCGATGCAGCCACCTTTACAGAACGCCTAGGAGTGCATGCGGTTGGAGTTTGCGCTAACCTCTCTACAGCTGTATTTAATTTAGACGCCTAATTTTGCAGCAACTAGCATAAAGCCTTCTGAAGGGGTGCCAGCATTAGTTGGATGTCGGGCACACAGATAATCTGCATTTAAAGCCGAGCCGAGTCATCCATACTGATGACAGCTCCGAACACCGGCCTGCTGGCAGCACAACTAGAACCTGCCAGCTGCCTGACAAATAATTCACGGACCTCGGAAAGGGAGGGAGAAGGGCGTGTGTG